>OV651824.1:21246694-21295109 GCA_927349885.1 Psylliodes chrysocephalus | reverse complement strand
TGTTTAAAATAAGCCTTATCTTTTAATCTGTTTAATGTATGTGATTTGTTTTGTATAGTCTTGAATATTTTAAATTTTACTATTTCAATGACTAATATTTGTTTTTCAAATATTTTTAACTTTTTATTACTTGTAAACTTTGTTCATTTTACAATTTATTTCACCCAACATTTGATGAAACTTGTTTTGTAGTATTCCCTAGTGGATGGAGAGTATGGTGAGTTTTTCTCTTTTTTACTATTTTATATATCGTTTGCTCTAAGTGTTAACACACCTTACACCACATATTCTCCTTTCACTAGGCGAGCCTGAAGATGAAGTGATGACACTTCGAAACCGGTCGCACTCAATGTTTTGTTAAATAATTAAACATTGACTTTCCTTGTGCGATATAAAGGACTTTTTCTCCCCTTCACCTTAAAACAACGATTAAAGCCCGTTACTTGTGGCCTACTATTACCTGTGTCTAAGTGACCTTTGACCCCTGGAATTTTTCATCTGCATCTGTGCTGCCCGAGTACTTTCGACGCCGTTTCGAGAGTTTGTGGAGTAAACCATCACCAAAAATCTGGCGCTCGAGAACCGTCCGTAACCAGCGCCATTCGCAAGGAACCGTTTTCTCTGTGGCGAGAAAACCCCTTACATCATATACTACGCAATTTTATAATATTGATAAGTCGTTAGTTACTAAATCAGCTCCTAAACTAACTGATTCGCATATATTTCCTAGTAATTTTGAAAAATTAAGGTAAAATATGCAGATTTAGTCTTACAGTTTCAGCGGCTTTAAATGTGTACGTCGAATTAGGTAACTTGTCTAATGAAGCCCAGGCAACTGCTGATTTTATTAATAAAATCGACAAATTATTTGATATTTTAAACTCATCAAAAACATCAGACGGGAAGAAATATAATTTGGTATTTAAGGGTCTCGACTTTCAACTTACATTTTTAAATGAGATGTTATTGCTGTTGGACAACTTAAAAGTTTTAATAACCTAGGCGAGGATGTAACTAAAAAAAGACAGCAAAATAGTAATTGTGCTAATCCAACAGCCATTCAATTTCAAAGAACCTTTAGAAAGTTGTTCTGTGTAAAGCTACTCAATTCAGGAACTCAAAACTGCGAAAATGACATGGATAATATGCTTCTGCGAGTATCATACACACATCCCCATACATCAAATTTTCCAGAAATTGATAGCATTTATCAAAAAGAGTTTACGTTAGAAACGAATTTCGAAAGGTATTTTGCGGGGTTACCTATTGAAAAAATGCCTATCTATAAATTCTTGTACAATTTTGCGAGGAATATTCAAAAAACCTATCAAAATTTCGATGATACATCTTTATTTTGTTACTATAAAGCTTATAACAGCTCCAATTTAAATTTATTTGGTAACTTTAACATGCCACACAATGATTTTGTAAAATTTATCTCCTTTTTAGAGGTAATATTTGAAATAAATTTTGAAACTATTATTATACACAAAAATGTAATAGATACGTTTTAAAGTACTTGTAGAAATGCAAGTTTTCACATCCATGTGAAAAATTTTCACATAATTATTTAATAAAATTATTCGGTAGATTAAGATTATTTTATACTCTTAAATGTATTAACCGAAATTTTAAAACTTATAAAAGACAAAAAGGTTGTCATTTGGAAAGATACGTAAATATTTTTTTATAATATATAAATCTTTTAATTACCTGTATTTGTAATGTATGAACTTAAAAATAAATCAATAGCTACCCAATATTTTTTTATTTTCCTTACCTTTTTTCGGTGCGCCTATGGAATACATGTAATATCTAAAAGACGAGGTCATATCTCGTCGGGCATCAACTACAAAGGAATTAAATGAGAGATATCCTTCTGGTTATTATTTATTCTTGTGGTAGATCCATCAGTAAATAGTATTTGACCGAAAAATTGTTCTCCTGTTTTTTCCAAAAACAATGAACAGAATTCTAACCCTAGTTCAAAATCTGTTTCATACAAATTTTGTTGCGATTTTAAAATTTAAATGGACTATAAAAATGATCTTTAAGAATTTTTCTATATGAAACAGTTTTACTACAATTTTTGTGCTTGTGTTAGGATATTCGATGACGGGTATAATAAATATTGTTGATTAGTTAGTCATCTGTTGTGGGCTTATTTATGGTATCCTTTTCATAAGCAACACTACCAGTTGCACGAAAACTTCTTAAAAGTCTTTTAAAAACTTATTTCCTGGGATGATCTTGCAAGGGAATCGTGCTGCATAAACTCTAGATCGCAATAAGTAGTTTTCCAAACATTTCCCAAATATTAAAATCATATTTATTCTCTCTTCTCTCGAATACTTCTTAATTTTTATTAATCGCAACTATTAATTCACCAAAAATTAAATCACATGTTTCAAGTAATTAATACTAAAGAAAATTTTGACGTTTTGACTATTATGACCTACTCTTCGCGTATACATTTTTCCAAAGGCAACTTGATTCAGTGCGGAATTTAATTTATCAAAGCTAGGAAACTACTGCTAATATAATAAGTAAGAAATTAGTCAGACATTTGAGACTTTTAGCTCAAACAGTTGCTGAGATATTTTAACAAAACCTTGAATTTCTCTATTAAAAAATGTTCAAATGGGGACTATTGGACATTGGACACATTTCAGTGTTGACATGAAATAATTTCTGATTTGCATTCCAACTAATTGAGAACCTCCTCCTTTTTTAAAGTCAGTTTAAAAAAATAGTCAACATACTAGTGTGTCTTCAAAGGGGAAACAAAAAAATCAGAAAAGAGCAGGCAATTATCAAAAAATCACCCATCATATAAATACGCACCCACCAAAACCATGTTAACATGTACTCCCACAGGAACTAATCAAAATCAAATATAGATTAGCTACAGGCAATTTGTTTTGTTTCCGCATGAACGCTCTACGAATGAATGTACCTACAAAAGACCGCGATGTGCTAAATAAATACAACTAGAATAGATAAAGAAATTATTAATTCGCAATTAGATAAATGAAATAAGGAAAATAACGGATTTATATATAAGAGTTATCCAATTCATCTACTAATTCACTTTGAAAGCGACAGTTAGGTAGGTAAGGTTATTCTTTTTAATAATACCGATATAGAGAAAAAATTACAATTAGACGATGTATATACTGATTTTAATAAAGCGTTTGATTAAATGCATTATGACACATTACATTACAAAAACTTTTAAACACGGGGCTCTATGTGGGTTTTGTTTTATTGTTAAAAACTAGAAAATCGGATTTAAATTGTAATATTCAGTGGAAATACATCAGGAAAGTATCATGCAAATTCTGGTGTGCTACAAGGTCCAAACATGGGTCCTCTATTGTTTACACATTCTATAAATGAATTAGCATCCTGTGTTAGAATCTCTGAATGTTTACTTTTTACGATTATTTTAAGCTTTTTAGACGAGTGAAAACAGTCAGAGATTGTGTGGCGTTTCAGAAAGATATGAACAATATCGTAAGTCTAATAAGTTATTTTTTAATATTAAAAAGTATATATTTTCCCGAAAAAAAAGCGTCCGCTAGTTTTTGATTATACAATGGAACAACAAATATTGGAAAACCAAGTGAAGTTAAAGATCTTGAAATGTGTTATAACAATCAAATGTCGTTTGTTCCACGTATTAAAAAAATTACTGTCAGTGTAAATTGGGCATTAGGTTTTCTTATAAGACAAACATTTCAATTTACGAAACTTTAAGGTTCGCTAATAAAAAATGTTTTTTTGAAAAAAATATCAAAAACTACAGAAAGCGGAACTTTATTTTATGACTTTACTGTATACAAGTTACGAACTAGTTTTGTTGCCGGGGGGGCCTTATCTTGGACTTGCTGCATAATTCTTCTTGTATTTGCTATGATTGTGTTATCATAACTCTTCCACCCTTAGAGGAGACTCCGGGGGCTGGCCTCTGGATTTTATTTCTTGGAGCTCTTCTTCGATGAATTCTTCCTATATTTTATTTATGAATAAATGCAAAATAACAAACAAAATGAAATAAAAATGTAAATCAATATAGTCCAAACACTGATATTGTTAAAATGGATTGGATTATCAAAAATACGTTTTACTTTTTGTTTTTGAAAATTTAGAGAGTCTTTTAGAATGGTTAATTGTTTCAAATTATTACTGTTCAATTTAATAGGTTTAATGTATATAGGATTTTTATCATTACAGTTTTTAATATTAACTTTAGGAAGTTCTATTATTTTAAATACACTTTTTGGCAGTTTATTGCTACGTAGAACTATTTGACCTATTCTAACACTCATGGGCGTCGTTACACAATTATATAGGGAGGGGCAAAATTTTGAAAACATTTAGAATGTTTATTTGTTTAAAAACAAAGAAAATGAAAAATAATAGAGCAATACAAATTAACAAAAGTTTCTAATAAATAAAATAGGCAACCCAACAAAAAAGACAAAAACTAAAATAAAAAAAAAGAAACTTAAAACACATATTTTTAAAAAACAAACAGAATGTGTGGATTAAAAGAAAATATTAACAAGAAGACAGAGCCATACATAATATTAAAAAAATAAAATATTTATAGAAACAGAAACAAAAAAACTCACTCAAACACGTCGACGAACACTAGAAAAACGGAAATGTTTAATTTCTTCTTCCTATACCTAAAATAATCGGTAACAAAAAATATTATTTCTTTTTAGTTTTTTTGCGATTATTTTTCTATGTACGCTCATCATGCAAAGCGCAGTCAGCCTATTTTCATTAATTATTCGCTCTATGCGTGATAGCAGCGCCAACAAATTCATGAACTAACGGACGATATTTGCGTATACTGACAATACAATTTTTAAAGGAATTCCTAATTAAAAAATATATATGTTGATTTTAATAAAAGTATATGGATTTGTAAAACAAGTGAAAAATTAATTATTACTATATTTTTATTACTTCAGCTAAAAAAAGAAATGTATGATATTTATATTTTCTTCATTTCTAGTTCGAAAGAACCCTTACAAATTAATGATTAAAATTGGTTTCCTATCAATAAGTCACAAGATTTCATTTCAGCCACATACAATAATGGGCAGAAATCTAATCCTTTCTGAACATTTAAGAGTTAAGGGATGTTGAACAACATTGTAAAATAATAATTTATTGTTTATTTAAAACCTTTCAATTTTCTGATGTCTACTATTTCCAGTATTACTGTTATTATTACAAAAATAAAGGTTTTTTCTTCTTATTGTAGGTATAGCTATCCATTTATTTCTTTGAGTTAATTTCCATTTTGCTACTGAAAATTTATATAATTTACACATTTTCTGCTAGTATTTTTACAATTTACAACACAGCTACTTCTATTGCTTTTTGTTTTATCTGTTAGAGAAAACAATGTGGAAATAGTTTGGTAAAAGGTTTTTATTAACGAACAAACAATACTAAAATTAAAATAGCAACTAAGGTTAGGTGCGCACATTCGTTGGTTAATTTACCGGGAGTACTTACATTGTCATTTGTTATTGACAGACGACAATACAGGTAGTAATCTTTATAAAACAAAATTAACTAATTCAGACAGGGTTGCCAACTTTAACATTACCTACTTTAAAAAGAAGTAAAATGTATAGGTACCTGTAAGATATGGATATGGAATACTTATATTCAACCTATATTATTCGCCAACTGTATTAGCCTGAATATTATTTTTATGAGATTGTTGTCCGTAATTCTTGGCAGTGCCAGTTGTGTAATTGTGTTAGTTACGTAATTTTATTGTATACAGTGTTGTTAAACTGTGGCACATAGTACCTACCTAACGAAATATCAGTAATTCATATATTAAGGTTGCATGTTACGATACTAAATTAAGTACTAAATTTAGAACTAAATTAATGCATTTTTATGTACTAAAAAAATTCACGGTGCAAACATCAAATTTATTATTAAATTTAGTACTAAAAAAAATTAATTAAATAATTGGAACTTGTTCTATTTTCTACTAAATTTAGTATTAAAAATACGTCGAAAAAGTTGACACAACGGTCTTTTCTGCACCATTTTGTTTTTGGTTAGCGATAACTTTGCATTATCGCCTTGGACAAATTTCGGTTGTGTTCGATTTTGTAGGTTTTATTGTGTTTTTTTCGTGGTTTTTAGTAGTATTAGCCATTCCAACGACCTGTCCAAATGGCTACCAGTGGGTAATGACAGTTTAGATATGGCAACCCTGTTGTCATGTTGTCATTAACAGGGTCAATGATACATATATAGTTATACAGATTGCTCAAAGCTGGTCGTTTTCGAGCGGCCATATTGCCTGGCAAATATTTATTAATTTGAATCGGTTTAGCAAAAATGTGTTTTAAAACCAATTTTTAGCCTTTAGATATTTAAAAAAAAATAATTGCTTACATTTTTACTTCAAGGCATAAGCTTATGTTTATTTTGAAAAATATGGATGATCAATCTATGTAACTATCTATTTCATTGACCTTGTCAAATCACCAGGCCTACAGGGTTGCCATAATTTTGCCATATCAAAACCCGTCAGAACCCACTGGTAGCCATTCAGTTTGGAATGCCTAATTGCTGCATTTGGTAGGTGTCAAGTCAACTAGTGTCAAGGTCATAATAAAAACATCTTTTAATTCACTTCTCTCTTTTACACAGAATATTTCATTTCTATGCTAATTTCACGTAATAATACGTTAATGCGCGTGCGCTTATATTTAATTTAGTACTAAAAATTGGTATCGTTGCAGAAGGAAAAAATATTTTTAGTTCTAAATTTAGTACTAAATTAATTACTTAATTTAGGGCTAAATTTTAGTACTTAATTAAGTATTGTGACATACAGCCATTACGCTTTGTAAAGTCGTAAAAGACAAGGGGGTGCAACTGCGGATGAGAAATTTCGAATTTGGAATAATCATTTTTAAAAGGTTGCTTTTAGGAGTAGGTAAAGGGAAAAGTTGATATAAATCGTAATTTTCTCTCTCCACAACTGGAATTTTTATGATAAAAATAATTTTATTGTTTTTACTATAACTTTTAATTTGCATTATTTTTTCGAATTTAAGTATATTGTTTAAAATTGGTTCAAATGGTAATTTGATGGTTAATAAGTTGTTATTGATTAATTTAATACGGTTGATCAAATCTTTAGGATCTATTATCGAATTACGGAAAACATATTTTATTTTGGAAAATGTGATAGCAGTTTCAATTTTTTCTAGTAAATCGTAAATATTTTGATATAAAATTGATATTTGATTTGTGACTTCTTGGATATAGACACTTTCAAAAGTTTGCTTATTTTGGATTTGAGCGGTTTATAAAATGTGTTTTATTTTGTTTATTTGAGATTTTAATTTTAGTTGATTGAGAGCTAAGACTTGATTACTTTTATTGGTATCCTCCTATTTGCGTACGTCCCATTTGCGTACACGATTAATTTTGTCCCACTTGCGTACACCGTGAGGTCGTGCCTTGTAACAGGTAAAAATATTATGATGCGTAGTCCTACTTGCGTACACACATAAAATAGGGCCTATTATATTACAGTTTGAAAATGTTATTTTCTTTTTTAATGGCCACAAAATATTGCAAAATAAAAGTTGATTTCATGTATGTTAAGTTGATACCTATTTACGAACTAAGGACTAACAAAATTACTATTATTTTCAAGTAGTCCAAAAATGTTATTTACGTTTTAAATAAATGAAAATAATTTTATATAAGTACTCTTAATAAGTAATTGTTAATATCAGGTCAAATTTAACATTATTCATTATTCGATAATTGATTTTTGAATTTCCTAACACTTCGAGTAAAATCGTTAGTAAGTGCACTACTGCCATATTATTCAGTTCAGTCGTCTTATAACCGTTTTTATTTCCGAAATGGATCAACTTCAAATAGTTAATACGACCAAAGGGAAGCCATCAGCAATTTTAAGGACCAACACTATCGACAACATAGAAAAAACAAACAAGAGGTTGTTACATGGTTGTGCGTTAAAGAAAAAAGTGAAAAATGCCGGGGAACATTAAAAACAAATAAATCCCAAGTTCTGTCAGTATCTGAGCATAACTGTAAACCAAATTTGGCACAACTAGAAGTGAAAGTTCATAAAGAAAATGCCAAAAGCGAGCACGAGAAACTGATCAGGACATTCCAAACATTTACCGTGAAGAAATGAGGCCACTTTTTGATCGTGGAATTGACTTTGTCTGCAATATTCCAATGTTGTCTTCAGTAAAGACCAGTTTATATCGACACAGACAAAAGGCAAACGGACTGTCGAAAGAGCCAAAATGTGTATCGAATGTCGAAATATTTGAAACGTCTCTTCTTTTGAACGATGGATCTTCCTTCCTGGTCGCTGATGATGGTTACGAAGACAGAATTTTAATATTTTCGTCATCGATTGGGAAGGAGATTATATTAAACCAGAATACTTTCTTTATGGACGGCACTTTTAAGTGTTGCAGTAAACAGTTTACTCAACTTTATACAATACATGTGGACATTGGAAGCAATACAGACGAGCGAAACGTAATTCCTGTAGTTTATGCACTACTCAAGAACAAAACTCGCTCTACATATGAGAGATTATTTACGATAATAAAAGGAGCCACAAACTGGAAACCAACATTAGTGACTGTAGGAAGCAGTAATTATAGCTATAAGGAATGTGTTTCCTAACGTTGCAATAAATGGCTGTCATTTCCACTACAATCAATGTATATGGCAAAAAGTACAACAGTTGGGCCTAGTTGTAGAATACCGGCACGATGATGAACTGCGACTACATATTCGTATGTGTGCTGCTTTGGCGTATATTCCACTTGAAGATTTGGATATCAGTTGGCTAACCATTCAAGAAAATTCACCCGTTAACGAAAAACTTCAAAAGTTCTACGATTATTTCGTGGATCAGTGGCTAGAAAATAGTAAATTACGCCAGATATGTGGAACTGCAGCAACAAGCTCCATCGTACAAATAACGTCGTGGAGGGATAGAACAAGTTACATCATATTGTCAAAAGAAACCATCCGCCTGTCTTACAGTTGATTAAACACTTAAAAGAAGAAGCAGAAAATAGTGATTTTCTTTATAAACGAAAAGAATTGAATTTGGAGGGAAAAAGAAGAAAAACAAAATACGTCAAGTTGGACATTAGAATTAATAAAATAATAGCGGCATATACAGAAACAAAAGACGTCGCTAAGTTAGAGTAACCGACTGTAGGGCTCTGCATTTTGTAAATATTTTGTAAATACCATTCTTTCTGTAAATTCTTAAAAAACAAAAAAAAACTCAAAAAAAAAATTAAAAATTAAAAAACTAAAATAAATACAAAAAAAACTTTTAAACACGCCAGCAAATCGCTCCCAGTCCTAAGCCTGGAAATGGTGTGAAGGAAAGTTTTAAAAATAAAATTGAGCATAACTGTATATGTACGCAAGTAGGACTAATATCGTAATACTTTTACCTGACTCAAGAGATAATCTAACCCGTGTACGCAAATGTGACAAAATTGACCGTGTACGCAAATGGGACGTACGCAAATAGCACTATATCCTTTTATTAAATATGTCTAAAGAATTTTCAACTAAGGTAATTTGTTCATTAATTAAAGATTTCATCTTATTTTGATTTTTCGAAAGATTTTCTATGGCTTTGTCATATTTTTCGGCGTCGCGTCGTTTTGATCTAAATTTCCAGATTGATTTAATTATTATACCTAAACCATTAAGAGGGATCCTTACCGGGCATTGCCGACTAAAAGGACACCTGAGTAAACTGAGAGTAGTAGAGGATAGTGAGCGCAGATTCTGTAGGGAGGAGGACGAAACCTCCATTCACATCCTAATTGAATATGTAGCACTCCAGAATCCAAGGGCACTATATCTAGGAGGATATTAAATAGAAGAGGGAGATTTACCTAACTTGAAGCCACTTCCTTGAGAAAATAGGATTGGAAGGGTCGTTATAGGCATTGAGACATTTCCTTGGTGCATTGGCGATAGAAGGGGGCACAATAGATCTTTTAGGTCGCAGTGTATTAACACCCCATTTTCAACATAACATAAGAAGTCCACGTTTTTCTCTATGAGTTTGTTCAAGTGATTGGTTTAATTGATTAATTTGGGTAATAATTTTATTTTCTAATATGGTTACTAATTAAAATGTAACAAGGATGTCCTCAGAATCTGACTTGGTCTGGTTTATAAGTTTATTTTTTGTTATCATTTTTAGGTCGAAAAATTTGTCTTGTAGTGACTTAAATTCGTCTATTACTATGGAAATGTCGAAAATTCTTACAAATTACCAATAGTCAATTATGTTTTGAGTCTTTCCCAATTTAAGAGTTAAAATTGTCATATCAACGGGGTCAAGCGATGCTGTCTGTTCTCCCTGATTTTCTTAAAACTAGCTGGATTTGGCGATGTGATCCTCGTCCAGGTTCTTAAACTAGTTGAATTTGGCGATGTGGTCCTCGTCCAGGTTTTCCAAACTTCGGCAATGTTGGTCCTATGCTTGGCTGTACACCTTTTGTTCAGTTTACATCAATTTTCGCGATTTCGATTTGCCGTTAAACTATTAAATTAGACCGATTTGACACGATTCTTGTTGTCACACCGTTAGGCAATCCTACTGACTGCGCCACTTTTAGGTTCGCTAATAATAATTGGTTTTTTAAAAAAATATCAAAAACTTTACAAAAAGTACTTTATTTTATGACTTTACTGTATGCAAGTTAAAATGTTAAAGCTAGAAGATACCGGCAACAAACTAGATCTTGGTGGGGCCTTATCTTGGACTTGCTACGTCTGCATAATTCTTCTTGTATTTGCTATGATTGTGTTATCATAACTCGAATTTAAAAGTAATTAAATATCTGTATTTGACTTTAAGACGAACACAATTTATTTGAATTTGTTTCAGTAGTGTGGTCACTCGTTCGAGAAAACAGAATACATTTTTGCGATATCTTTATTACAAAAAATATGTCTCATGTCTGGTCTGATTATATCGAAATAAGAATCTCTATGCATAGAAAAGAAATTGTAATACGTTCATTAAAATTAATAGACGCAAGCAATCTATGATTTTGTTCTTTTATAAAATTGTCGTCAACAATCACATAAATTATGTGCAACTATTATTGTTAGTACTTACCATTTAATGTTTCATCCAGAAGTGTCAGATCATCTCTAAAGTTTAATATTTCTAAAAGCCTTCTGCAATCTCATCTAACTCATATCATAAAAGTAATAATTTCACTTCAATGAGCAATAGAGCATACAAAATTGATCATAACCAATATAACAGCTATTTATAAAACCAGTTATGAAATGCCTTATTTTATGCAACAAGTAAATATTTTCGGAACGAGCAGAGCGAGGTATTTTTCAGTACGAAATAATGACCCATGTAGGTATTCAGTGCTTAGCCATTTTTGAATTTAAATTAATATGTTTATCATAATTATAGCAAAATATTCATTGTATATATTTTTTAAAGTTAAAATACCTATCTATAAAACCAGTTACGAAATGCTTTATTTTATGTGACGAGTGAATATTTGCGAGACGAGCAGAGCCAGGTGCCGCAACATGAACGGGTTACATAAAATAAAGCATTTCGTAACGTGTTACATACATTTAGGCAACCAATATTACTACTTTTTTGTATTGTTAGTTGCATATGATTAACTTCATTCTTTTATGACTAAGAAAAAATCATATTTATTCTCAACGACTTACTGTAGTGGGTTTATATTGCTTGTTAAAGTTAATAAGATATCAAGAAAGTAGGTTATTTTACCGTGTGTTGTGTTTTAATTATTTTGTGCTGATTTAGAATGGAAAATAAGGACCAAAACAACATTATTACTAGGTTGTAAGTTTACCAAATTTTGTTTTCATAAGTCAACCTGCCCTTCTTTGATATAAACTTTCAATAATAATGTATTTTATTGCTTTTAAAACTAAACAAGGTTTATTGTTAATTGTTTTCTTTTCGCAATTGATGACATAATGAATTTTTCGAAACCAGTTTCATAATGTTCAACATTAAGCAACTGGTTGCGTAAAGTATATCATTTTGATACTCGCTGCGTATTACAAAAATTAAAAATATTAAAAAATATGTATATTTGTCTAGATTAACGCATAGATAGAGTACTAACTTCCCATGCAAAAGGTTCGGGATCCAAATCCAGGATGAGGACTAATTAAAATATTTTTTTTCAAGTGTATTTTATTTCATAAATTAGTAAGATTCATAAATTACACAGGCCCGCGAAAATTTTGTGATCTAGCCATTTTTTTTTTTCACCTATTTACAACTTCTATATAGCTAAAATAACCACCTTTCTATTCTATCACGTAAACTTTTTTTGTAAACTATTATCAAGGGTATTATCCCTGAACATCACAAACAAATTAATTTGAATTCCTTATTTTTGTTCAAAACGTTGAGACGCGTTAAAACCTCGTTTTAATTTGCGCGTTTGTAGGGGGATTTACCGGTGCTTTCTAGAATATTGTTGGGGATTCCCCGAGACTCGATTTATTCAGGAAAGGAGGCGATATATTTAGTATCTACGTGGTATTGAGACAGGCGTTGTCTATCGAATTGTATCGGTATTTCGTTGTGCACTTTCTATTAAAAAAATGTCTAGTAGGTATTGTAAAAATAGGCCTAAAGACTTTTGTTATATTTGTGGACACTTTATATTGAAGAGGTTTAAAAGAAACATTACTGATTTCGTAAAAATGCATATTTTGCATATTTTAAAGTCAGACTTTGAGATCAAGACAAACCTTGGGCGCCACATGTTATCTGTAAGATTTGCAAAGAAGCGTTGAGGCATTGGTTTAAAGGAACAAGAAAAGCCGTACCGTTTGGAATACCAATGGTCTGGAGAGAACCTAAAAATCACATTGACAAGTGCTATTTTTGTCTTTGTGATATTAAAGGTCATAACACAAAATATCTAAAGTATATTAACTATCCTAATCTTTCGTCTGCAATAAGACCAGTTCCAGATGACGCTGATACGCTGATATACCTGTACCTGTTCCACCTAAAGTATTACAGTCTATCGAATCAGAATCTTCAACAGATTCAGAAATTGACATTTTTGAGCCATCTACCTCAGGAACCCGTGAACCGCAGCTATTTTCTGAAGTAGAACTGAATGACTTAGTCAGGGATTTGGGACTTCCAAAAGACCTCTCTGAGGTTTTAGGATCAAGGCAGGTACTACATTTTATTGATAAAGAAATCGTGAGACTGAATTTGTCAATTACTTTGCCGCAGCTGGTTCACTTGTATATTGTCAAAATGTATCTGACTTGGTTATTCACCTAGGTGCTCCTGAATACAATACTGCCGAGTGGAGACTTTTATAGACCAAAGAGAAGTCTTAAAGCTGTTCTACTTCATAATGGCAATTTATATGCATCTGTTCCTGTTGGCCATTCTACTCAGCTAAAAGAAAATTACGAAAATCTTGAGGTACTGCTTTTAAGAATAAACTACAGACAACATGACTGGATTCTATGTGGTGACCTTAACATTTTAGGGTTGCTTTTAGGTCAACAATCCGGATATACGAAATACCCATGTGAATGGGACAGTAGAGCAAGAGATGACCACTGGACCAAAAAAACTGGCCACCAAGAAAAATATAACGCCTGGCTCCAAAAACGTAATTCGGGAAAGCCTAGTTGATTCCGAGAAAATTTTATTACCCCCTCTACATATAAAATTGGGGCCGATGAAACAATTTGTCAAAGCTCTAGACAAAAATGGTGGTTGCTTTAAGTACTTGTGTGGAACATTTCCGGGTCTCTCTGAAGCTAAATAAAAAGAAGGCATCTTTGTTGGGCCATAAATAAGAAGGTTGATGAAAACTAATGAAATTGAGACGGTTATGCAGGAAGACGAAAAAGAAGCATGGACAGCTTTTAAACAAGTTATAAATAAGTTTCTAGGAAACTACAAAGACCCTGAATTTGAAAGTATTGTTGAAAACATGTTGGACAAATTTAGAAAGTTAGGCTGTAACATGAGCTTAAAAATTCATTTTCTACATGCTCATCTTGACTATTTTCCGGATAATCTTGGCGATGTCAGTGAAGAGCAAGGAAAGCGCTTTCACCAGGACATAAAAAAGATGGAACGGCGATATCAAGGGCGCTGGGATATCAAAATTATGGCCGACTACTGTTGGATGCTTAAAAGGGACCGTCCTACCGCAGAATATGCACGAAAAACAACAAAAAGCTTTTCCGGAAAGAGAGAAAGATTTTTTAAGAAAACTGTTTGTTTTCTTGGTTTATTATTTTCTTTTTTATCCTAAGTATCTATAAATATATTTTTACTTTTTGCATTCTTATAGTATTTTGTATAAAAACCTTACGTGATAGAAAAAACTAAAAGCAGATTGAAATCAGCGTCACTGAAATACCCAATTTCAGTTGAAAAGTTCAATTCACATTTTACAGAGTATTTAAACGCAGGCCTGTGTTATTTTTAAAATAGTTATTTTAACAATAAACTCTAAATTAATTTTTAAAGTTTTGTAGAATTTCGTTAGTGAGTCATAGAAAAAATATGCTGTACGAGTCTAGTGGATTTTCCATGTTTAACTCTGCCTACGGTGTTATGCTCAAACTTCGTCTTCGTGTAATATTGCCATCATATCCATTATCTTTACACACACTACTATGCTACCACACTTTCAAATTTTCACTAGTGCGATAGTGACCCATTTCAATACCAAATCAATTGTCAAAAAGTTTATTATTAATACGAATTTAATTTTTTTTTAGGCTCAAACATGCTCAGATCACTGGTGATATTCTTCGGTTGTTTATTAACTTTATCATATGGCTCACCAATTTCAATAAATTGTTCAGATAATGAGGTAAGTCATTACATTACTTTCTTAAATATTGATCTGAAATAATTTAAATGAATCAGGTTACCCGTGTCTGAGAAATGCACAACACCTTTGTTCCGATAAAAAATTAATCTTCCCTAAGAATAAGTTGAATAAGCTTGGGCGGCGTCATGAGTCATGAGATTTTTTTAAACAAAATCATTTAAAGAAAGTGCTTAAAAATAGTTTTTCTACTACCGTGCGTAAAGTTGTACTTTTTTTACTAGTGCGTAAAGTAAAACTCTACGCACTAGTGAAAAAAAGTAAAATTTGACAAAAATTGTACATAGCAACAATAGTACTTTACACACTAGTGAAAAAAGGTAACTTTTATATTTCTAATATTAGTGGATAATGTGTACGGTACACGAAAAAATATTGTATGCAACTCGCGTGTAAAGTCCCTTTACTTGACTCATGTGATTGTCGCACTCGCCTACATTGCGACAACATTCACATTCGTCAAAAAATAGTAACTTTACACGCCTGTTGCATAAATAACTATTTCTACGATCACTATCCAAAGTAGGCTTTTGCACATTCAAAGCTAACTATAGTTTATTAAAAATGTATTATAACAATATTATATAAAAATATAGACTTTTGCTATAAAAACTGTGCATTTATCCATTTTCAAATAAACTATAGAAAGTTGACGTTTTCCGAATTGTCATAATTTTAATTGACTTCCATGGGCGCCGGCAGGGGAGGGGGGCAAAGAAGGCAGTTGCCCCCCTGGAAATGTCCAGGTTTCCAAAAATAAAATTATACAATTCGCGATTCAAGCTAAATGATACGCACTCTGGAGGAAATTTGTAGAAGGTGCCTTTAAGTAGGACATTGTTCATTGTTGCCAGGAGTAGCGAAATTTCGATACGTCGTCGGATTTTTAGCCATTGAAGAAGTACATATAAGACCTTTTTGTTTAAGTAACACAATTTGTGTCTTAATATGTAATCATACTCTATATTTATTTAAGGATTTTTTTTATAATACCGATTTATTATATTGATTTTATAAATTGCAGTTCATTTATTAATTTTGTTTTAAAATCAGCTCATCATTTGGCAACATTGGCATTCGTGTTCACTGTTTATATTTTAATTTGTATCAATTATAATTCGAAGTTTTTCTTACTTGTGAGCTTTAAATTTGTTTATTTCTTATAGTGTATTTTAAAAATGAAATTTGCGAAAAATCCCACAACAAATTGCAATCTATATGGTGTTAATGTAAAAATCAAAACTGAAATGTGTAATATAATTGACACGTTGGAGCGCCAATTTGCAATATTCTATGTTATCTTGTGATAAAATGTTAATTTCAAAACACTTATAAGAGATTTTTACTAGCTCAGTGAAATTTAACATCAAACATAAATGAGCACATTGATCATATTTTTCTCAGTCGTGAATTCGGCTTTTCTAATAGACACCTTTGGGGTAATAATTTTCTAGGAAAGTTGGGCACCAATAATTCTCTTTTTTTATTTTTGAAAGCTAGTGAGAATTATAAACTCTAGCTTTATCAAAAAAGAAGTTAATAAAAACTTATACAAAATTTCATTTGAGTAAAAGAGAATTGTTGTAACCTTTAAAAAATAAGATTCAACATATATACTTATAAAAATGAATTAGTTTATTTAGATAAAAAAAGAAACTGTTCAGGAACAAGTCATTTAAAGTTTATCAGGTAAATTAACTTTTATCTCGTCATAAATAAAATTAGCCACTATTAGTTACCATATTTGATTTTGGCTGGCAACTTCCTTAGGATGCAGTCGAAAATTCTACGACTCGGGAACCAACACCAAATCTCGCATTTCCCATATTTCTGCTACTCGAGCATGAACAGCATACCTCGTACTTTGTTCTCGTTCTTCCTTGTAACTTTTAGATTTTAGTTTGTGAGTTTTAACTGTCAGCTTTCAATAGTTAGTTTTCATCAGTTAATTTTTCAGCGATTAATTTCCAGTATTTAGTTTACAGCGTTTAGCTTCCAGCTGCACTTATTCGTTTTCTAAACAAAAATAGATTCTGTTTTTCACGTGGCTTTTGTATGAGATATAAATTAAATTTTAAACATCTGCTTTTTAAAATTAAATCAAGATACAATAAAAACTAATTACTATAAACATTGTGCAGTCCCAGCAACCAGAATGAATTATAAAAACATATTTAGAAAAATTTTACTTTACTTTCAAAAAAACTAATAACTAACAATAGGTTGGAATATTATTTCTACCGAGATATTTTACAATGACATTATACGTTTTTAATGCTTACCACTTTTACAGCCAAACACCACCAGATATGAAGAGATAGTAATCATAAATGAAATTTAAAAATCTTATAGCGAAATCGTTTGGTTTACTCCCACTTCAAGAAATTTCCCTTTCTTTGCAATATTGCGTGCGGCGATAATTGAATTTAAATTAATCGAAAACTATTTATACAGGATGTCACATATTTAAAATAACATTTTTAATTGGACGTTTAAAATGTTACAAGTGTTCATTATTTTCCAAGCGTAAGTCGTAATATTTTGTTTCTTACGATAAATGGATATCTACAAATTCACATTATTGAGATTTTGCAAAATTTTGTCTAGAATCAAACTGCAATATCTGCATTGTTAGTTTATTATTGTTTACATGTATATGTTACAGTCAATTTATGAAACCAGGCGGTTTATATACCACATAGTCCTTTTATATACTGACTGAACATGTTAGCCCGTTTATATAAAATACTTATTTATTATGAATGGACTAGACAGTATGTAAACAGCGTATATTGCGTACTCAGTACTCACTCTCAGACAGTTTATAGAATATGTAACTATTTTACATCTCTAAACAGGATCGTATTATTTTAATACGTTTGATGAAATAAAATATGGTTAAGGTAAAAAGAATAATTTATATTTTTTAAGTGGAATATAATATTGCACAAAAGATGATATTATTTATTACTGCAACTAAAACTATTATGATATTTTGATGTAAATAAATATTATTTTTCTTACATAAACATTTATGTGTTTTCAGATGAGTTAGAATCCGCAATGGCTAATTACCTTAGAAATTGCTCAAACATGTACCATGGCTTAACGCCTAAATCTACGAGACGGTTAGCTTACGAGTTTGCTAAAAAAAATAAAGTCAAAACCCCACCTGCATGGGAAAAAAATCATCAGGCTGGACGAGATTGCTTTACTGGCTTTTTATCCCGCCAGCCTAATTTATCTTTAAGAACGCCGGAAGCAACCAGTTTAGCTAGAATATCAAGCTTCAATCCAACCACTGTAAGTGACTTTCAGAACAAATTAGAATCTGTTTTAAAACGACACCAGTTTTTGGCATCTGATATTTATAATTTGGATGAAACGGGTGTTACTACAGTCCAGAAAGTACAAAAGATAATTGCGACAAAAGGGCAGCACCAAGTGGGTCAAGTTACCTCTCGGGAGAGGGGCGAGTTAGTAACACAAGTTGGAATCATTGCAGCAAACGGTACAACTCTGCCGCCAGTCTGGATATTCCCCCGAAAAAAATACGACCCACACAGAATGTTAAAAAATGTTCCTGCAGAATACGGTGCCATAAGCTTGGTGCATCAGAGCGGATGGATAACAAGTGACAATTTTCTTAAAGTTTTAGAACATTTTGTTAAACACGTTCGATGTTCTGCTGAACATAATGTCGTTCTTATCATGGATAATCACGAATCGCACCTGTCAGTCGCTGGGATAGATTACTGTAAAGAAAATGGAATAATAATTTTAACGTTGCCTCCCCACACGTCTGATCATTTACAACCTTTAGATAAAGCAGTATTCGGACCTTTTAAGCGTTTCTTTAATCAGGGAGCTGACGAGTGGATGCTTTCTCATCCTGGACAAACCCTATCAATATACGACCTTCCAGCAATATGTTGTAAAGCATGGGACAGAGGTGCCACTCCAAGTAATATTAAATCTGGCTTTAGATGTACAGGGATATGGCCATTTGACAAGAACATATTTACTGAACAAGATTTCCTATGTTCTTATGTAACTGATAGACCTGTATCTACATCGGAACCAGAAAAATTGGCATCCAATGACATACCAGTTATGAATTTGTCACCAAAAGCTGCTTCCTCCGAAGAAGTTGAAGCCGAAGCTTTGTTATATCCAAAAGCGGGTCCATCTACTGCACCAGACGACGAAAGTTATGTTTCACCTTCAAAAATTTTGCCATATCCAAAAGCACCCCAGAGGAAGTCCCCTACTGTGGCTAATAGAGGTCCTTTCCGAAAAAAATCAATCATTGCTACAGACACACCGGAACGAGATAATGTTGCAAAAAAGAAAATGAAGATAACAAAGCCAAAGATTGATAAAAATAAAGTAAAACAGGTTAAGAAAAAGGTGTTTGTAGAATCATCTTCTTCAAGTGACGAAGAATTAAGTTATCAGGACTCATCCTCTGAATTGGAACCAGAGATTGAAGAAGAATCTGAAAACACTGAGAATCTTGAGGTCGGACATTTTCTAATTTGCAAAGTTTATGGTAAAAAGTCTGTAAGACAATTTGTAGCCAGAGTAGAAGAAGTAGTGTTTGGAGGCTACAATGTAAAGTTTTTAAAAAAACAGTTAGCTTCTAACAGATTTAAATATTCCGAAGAGCCTACATCTTTCGTTCCGTTTAATGATATTGTAGTGCAGCTGCCAAATCCTATAGCTGATAGGAGCTCTAGATACAAAGACATGATTTATTTTAATCGGGATTTAACAGAATACAATTTTGATTTAATTGATTTTTTTTTATTTAAACTTGATTTAATATTTTTTACTGTTTCAAATATGTTCGAATGCTCAGAATTATTTATTTTTTGTATTATTCTATAATACCTTCCTAAGTTACTCATTATTGGTATGATTTTAATACAAATATAATACTTATTTAGTACTGATATTATTAATTTATTTATATCCATACCGTCCCCACCAGTGGGTAGGGTCTGGACACTCTGCATATAACCACTAAATGGGTTATTATATGTTTTAATATGATTGAATTTATTTGATTAATGCCTTAATTGTACAATACTAATGTATCAATTTATTAATGGGTCAATTCGTTTACTAAACACAATTTTAAAATTTTTAGATAAATTAAAAAAAAAAGTGTCCAGACCCTCACCGCGCTCCCCTACTAGGTATTGCCATTGATCAATAACGAGGGCACACAGTAAAAAAATACTGAATACAATCCTGTACAATTGTATGCGCAGGGCATGGGTAACTTAGAGGTTATGTTTTAAATAATATCAAAATAATATTAAAATTTGTGTTAAAATTTAATTTTAACTAGGGGGTTATGATTGACAACCTGTGTTATTTTTAACAGGTCTGTTATTTTATAAACACACAGAAATAACAACATGTTTACAAATAACGTGTCTGTTAAAAATAACACTATTTGTCCATCATAACCCCGATTATTGTAGCTTCAAGATTATCCTTACCTCGTTTTCTTGTCAATTTCCATTGTTTTACGAAAAACAGAACAAAAATCACTAAACACCACCATAATGATATTGTATTAGACACAGAGTAAACTGACTGAATGCGTTCGGACAGTACTGCCTATGCCGTTTATATTTCTATCATCATTTCATATAGCGGAGCAATATTGGCGGTATATACAACGTCTAGGCAGTATATAAACCACCTGGTTTTATAAATTAACTGTAACATATACAAAGTACTACACCATTCACTTTATAATATAGGAATAAGGATAGTAAGATTTTTTATTAAGTTTATCAATAATAAATGTTAGGTACCTGAAATGTCTTTTAAACCACATAAAACATGTGCGTTTAGTAAATAAATATTTCTAGATGTTTGTGTAGAAACCAGTTATGTGAAGATTTTCATCAAATTAGTTATACCTAATACATGATAAATATTATATTTATGCCGAAAACACGGAAACTAAATTTAAATTAACACTAAATAAAACTCAAAAACACTTTTATAATGAGAATATTATCTAAACAGTTAAAAAAATCACAAATACAAAATCCGCCCAAAACAAAAATATGTAAATAAAATTAATTTGAATCGCGAATTGTAGATTTGTCCACGATACACATGCTAACGGTATGTTTCTGCGCATGCAGCTGACTGACGGTGACGTCACGTTGGACATAGAATTATAAGCATTAAATGGGAGATAGTGTTTAAAATTCGATATTTTGCCAATTGGGCCCGTTCACTTTCATTTTTGAATGTGAATTATTTATATATTTATAAAGATATTAAACTCTTTTGTCTGGTGGTACTTTTCCCGTTAAGATATTTTTGCTAGAAGTAAGGGAATTCCCATAAAATTCTTTCAGTGACTCATTGCGTCAGAAAACCCCTAATTCCCTTCAGGTCTTGTATCGGTTAATAGTTAAAAGGGCGCGGTTGTCGGATGTATCATTGCACCACCATTCCTCTTCTGCGTTTATTAAAGAAATTTACATGATAAAAATATATTATTTTTTAAAAATAATGTGTTTATATTTTCAGATAAAGCTGGAAACCTTACCTTTTTTAAATTTTAATAAAAACAATTAGTATTACTCAAGCTGAATATTACCAGATCGAAATTTTATTTGAGAAAATGTATCTGGTAAACGTGACAATGTTGTAAGTCTTCTAAATAGTGTTGTCTACACACACTTCTAGAAATAAATGCAACGTTGCCACGTTTACCAGATAAATATTGCAAATCAAATTTCTACTTTTTGATTATGGTCTGGTTAATTTTCAGCCTGAGTAATAATAATTGTTTTAATTAAAAAGTAAAAAATAAGCTCCCAGCTTTAAATCTGAAAATATAAGTTCATGATTTTTAGAAAAATAATGGAATTTTACTATTTAAATTACATATATAAATGCAGAAATGCTATATTAGGGATACTTCCGACAACCTTGCCGTCTTTAAACATAACCGATACGAGACTTGAACGGAATTAGGGATTTTCTGACGCAATGAGTCACTGAAAGAATTTTATGGGAATTCCCTTACTTCTAGCAAAAATATCTTAACGGGAAAAGTACCACCAGACAAAAGAGTTTAATATCTTTATAAATATATAATTAATTCACATTCAAAAATGAAAGTGAACGGGCCCATTATGCAGTTACTTAAGCTTTATTGGTTATTTTGTAATAAACTCCTTTACAAATATGAAGGTTTAAGATAAATAATACTAATCATAATTAATTTTTCTCTTAAATTATAGGTATTTTGTGACAAAATGCATAACCTGGCCATAAGATAAGTAAAAGATATAGACTAAAAAAACAAGTTTGACTCAAATTTGTGCTTTCTGGGCGTGGTAGTTCTCTTGCAATCTCTTTTCTTATTATGTGAAATAAAAATAAGTGTGCAGAAACAAATTATTTATTTATAAAAAGTAAGTACACAAAAACATTACTTTTTATTTGGTAAATTTAAACATTTGAAAATACTCAAAACAAATTAATTTTCCTGTTCATTTATCTTATTCTTATATATTATTTTGTTCGTGTCCTGCTCATACATCGTATTACTTCAAAAGGGCCGTTGTATAGACCTTTTCATCACAATTTTTTTTTGTGCGCATGCGTCAGTTTCAGCCATCTTTTTCGTACTGTTTTTGTAAACAAGCTCTTGCTCGGAGTAAACAAGTACCTATGTTAAAATGCTTACGTGAAAAAAATTATAATTGATAAATATTAATTTAAGTCTATATTCATTTAAAAAAAGGAAGAAAAAAGTAAAGTAATAATAAGTTTAGTGTCTTAATTGAAAAATACATTTTCACAATCAATTATAATTATGTTATCTGTACGGAAAGGAATAACAAAACAGTATTGTTATGTAAGTGACACACGGTATAAATCATTCAAAGGCAATAGATATTATTTTATAAATTTTCCAAAGCCTTAACTGCAATATCGTAAACAATTATCAGGCAAAATCCATATTAAAAGATATTCGAAATGTGCATTAAGTGTGAAAAAATATGGTCGAAGTGACAACGGTTTTCGATGGATTAATGATGTTACTAAAGATACTTATATTTCACTGCATTTTCATGGAGAAAGTGGTCCAACAGAAGAAAATTCGCATGTGGTATTAAACAATGATTAAAAATGTCATGTTGATCCTCAAAATAATAAATAATTTATTTTATTAATTATACTCGTGATTAACTTTCATGCTAATTAAAGTGTTTTTGCAAGTAGTAATAGTTGGTTGGCATAATTAATTAGAATAAAGTTATAATTATTATTTGTTTTCATTAATTTTTTACAGAGTTAAAAAGTATTGATACACCTAACCTCTCAATTAGTCCACTTTGTTCCTTTGTAACAAACATCCAAGACACTTCAACCTCCTTTTCAACTGCCTACAACTATGCACTTCCACAGAGTTATAAAAAAGTTATTCACTATCAACGATTTTTTCTAATGATTAATTTTTCTGTAGAGATAACATTGCTTTCCCAGCCATTGTCGATCAAAACAGTACGAAACTTTTGAATTACCGCTATTTCAACATGGTGGCTGCGCTTGCGCTCATCACATGATGAAAAGGTCTATTGGGACAGGAAACTACTGTTTTATTTGCTAATTTTTTTAAATACCGATTTATTTTCTTTGCTTACTGAGGCCAGTGCACCTGGTGGAATTCAGTTTCCTTTTCTTGCATCTATGTTTAAGAGGAATCTCACAACTACTTTCCTCAAAGTGGATAGGGCAACTTCAATTAAGTTTGTCCTTTCTTCGATAATTTACCCATATTTTGTGGCATTTGGAAATATCTCCACCGCGCATCCCAGCATTTTAAATATTAATTTAGTTCTTCCGTGTTATATATAGGAAAATATACTCACTACTAACACAAAAACAAATAAATTGTTAAATTATTTTACACTATTCAATCGAAAAGTGTCAAAATAACTTGAAAGTTCGTCCCGCATTACGTCATGCGCGGTTTGGACGAATTTTGAAACGAAAGTCAGCATACCAGTCACATACTTTGATATCAAAGCATGTGATACCATTAGTATGTGTATCGTGGATTTGTCTTTGCATGGATACTTGCCATCGTCAGAAAACCATTTTCAATTACGCATACAGTAAACGCCAAGTCTAAAGAACCAAGGACGCGCATGTATAATGCTACGAACACGCCTACCGATGAATAGAATTGGTAGCTTACCTAGAAAGTTGTAAACCAGGGGCGCATATATTTTAAGACATAAAATAAATGGAAAATAGTGAATGATACTTGTTCATACATATTGCTCAGTGTTATTGTTAGTACATAATTTTATAGTCAATTAAAAAATCATTATTTTTATGTAAACCGACTTTAGGTTAAAGAGAGCTCAGGTGGTCTAGTATTTTGTATTTTAACTGACATTAATTTTTTTATAAACAAAATATGAAATAATATGTGTATAAAGTAATATATCCTTCCGATTTTTTATACCAGGTCTTCATTTCAAAACTGAATAGTCTTTCTTCTGATTTTACGTAAATTTAAGAAAAACAAAAACATGTTTAATTTTATATTATATAACCTATAAGTAAATACAAACAACGTAAACAGTAAATCACAAATAAATAATGTTCATATTTCTTTGTCAGATTCTTCTTTGGAAGAAGACTCGTCACTGTCGTCACTGGAATCTTCATTAGGATTAACGACGATAGGATTAATTTCCAAACATAAATCAGTTTGTATTTCTCTTTCAAATATTTATCTTCTATCTTTATAATATGATCGCATCGCTTTTTCCATTCCTCCATACCGATTTTGTTAAATTCTTTTTCTGCTAATTGTTTTACGTCTTCTAATTTAAAGGCAACATTCCTTTGACTGACATTATTCTTAAAAGTTGCCCAAATCAATTCGATAGGGTTTAAGTTTGGGTGATATGGGGGTAACCGTAAAGCGGTGTGGCCGTATTCTCGACACAACTCATCAAATGCATATGTTACATAAAATATTAATCAAAAATAAAATGCATAGATATGTGTGTAAAATACAAAAAAATATGGAAAACTACGCAAGTTTAATTGCAAATAAACTACAAAATAGGTTTACCTGTTGCTTGTGCAGTTTGAAGTTTGATATCATCTAAAGTAACTCCTTCCTTTTTTGTTGCGTCAAAATATTTAAAAACATTGTATATTACTTCACGACTTTGTCCGTAATAACAGATCTGCGCTTTTTTCACCCACAATAGAAGATATTATCAAAAATAAAACCAGTCACTTTAACCAAAAAACAAATAAGAAACAAACAATGATTTAGTCGTTACGCTACTGACCGTAAGCAAGGACAAGGTTCAAATTGTGAATGGGCGTGGCACTTTTTAAGTAAACGCATTTGCGCTGGTTCTTTAGATTTGGCGCTTACTGTACTACATACTGGACTATCAGAAACAAACTTTGTGTTTAATCATAAATTACATTAGGCGAGGCAAGAGTTGTATAACATATTATAGCATGTTCTGATATAAATTATATTTATATACCCTGAAAGGTTTTAGATGTAGATATATTTGACAAATTTGACAAGGTTAAACGCAGTAAACGCAATCATAAATAATAATAAATCGACTGTCATTGGCACACTGTTGTCATCACATAGGTACCTTGCAAAGTATGTGGTTGTCATTGACACACTATCACTATCTTTGGTACACAAATTACGTCATTACTAAAATCGAAAGATTTTAGAACTATTTGAACTTTGACCATAATTTGTTTTAATTTTCAAAAGTAAGTTATTTGAATATCCATTAGGTACAGGTCTTGTAGAGATACTATTTTACATGATATGTGGTTAAACAGTCACTGCTATATTTAGGTATAAAGGCGGATTTCCTCATTGTGTTCTATCCTCCGAGCCATTACTATTAGAGGGAGCATGTAACGAGTTTGTAGGCGATTGTTGTTTTCGCAACATCTGTAGAGGAAGTGAGGAAGCGGGCACAAGAAGGTAAACATCCTTCTTGTTCAGTGGCGTATCATTTCTCTGTAAGAACACACATTGTCCAAACTTTTTTGTTTAAAAATTTGCTAATTCAACTATTTTTTTAAATGTATACCGTCTTATATGTGTCTGATGCAGGAAATGAAACAAAATCACTGCATGTAAAGGTTTAATTTTTTCAATTAAAGAAAAAAACCTGAAAATTAATTTTATTATAAATAAATACAGGAGCGACTAGTTTCGGCCTCACAGGAACATATTCAGGCCTGTAATACAATAATCCTTAATTATTATAATAGGTTGGTTACTTACGATTAAAATTAAATGATATAAACCACAAAAATGAATCCATATTGTAGAGTTACAGCATTGTAGAATTAAAACTATGAAAATAAAAGAGCAGTGCAAAAGTAACTAAAAATAAGAAAAATGGGTACGGAATCTACAAGAGAAGAGGTGAGAATGAGCAATTACGAATGCATTTGATTTGCTCGGGATAACAAATAAGGCTGATAATGTAGTGGCATAGTCCCCATCAGAGATGGTCCGGATATGTGAAAGAGGAACGGTGTTTTCTCTGTAAATCTGGAGAATGTAAGGATGGAGGGAAGACGAATCTTGCTTGCTCAGGTGTAGATGGCTAGAAAAAGGAGCATGTAGATGAAAGCTCCAGTAAATATCCTCACTTTCGTCTAATTTTCGTTTCGGCTAGTGTAAAATTGTAGAAAATGTACCTAAAAGGTTCTGGGATCAATTTAATTTAAAGTATAATCCTAAAATACTTTTTAAAATGTGACGGCCCACCCCCTGCCCCTTCTTTATTTTTTGATTTTTGTTCGTTATTTTATTCTTTGAATGTTATTTACCTCACAAGTTTTATTTTACTTTAAATTCTATACTTACTGTATTTGGCCTTTTTCCTCTAGTAGTAAAAGTGATCGTCTAGTTAATTAATTGATAATTTATATACCCACGTTGTGATAATGTTAATTTAGGTAAACCAGAATTCGATGCAAAGTTTGGTGCAAATTGATAAATAAAACATACAAACTCATATTTAAACTCTCTTTTATTTTTCATACTTTAAATGTGATGCAATAATAAGCAAATTATATTACAATTACTATTTACTGATATCTCACTTGAGTCCCGTTCAAACGCAGACCATATTAATTTGCTATCATTATATATTTTACTTAGGTTGATGACCAACAGAGTTAACGAACAGCGTCAATTCGCCAGTTGATTAACTATAGTGCTGTTGTTTATATTCTGATTTAGGTTGATGACCAACGGAGTTAACGAACAGCGCCAATTCGCCAGTTGGTTAACTATTGTGTTGTTGTTTATATTCTTATCTAAGTTGATGACCAATAAAGTTAACGAACAGCGCCAATTCGCCAGTTGGTTAACTATTGAGTTGATGTTGATTTGATTATATTCTAGATATATACAGGTTGCACCCTCTTAGGTAAATATTACGATGAGTATAGAGGTGATGACCAACGGAAATAACAAACAGCGCCAATTCGCCAGTTGATTACCTTACTATGTTGATTTCACATATACTTTGTTTCAAACCTTGTAGAACGGGTTGCTTAGCGTATAGGTGTCCCCCCTTGAGCTAACGAACAGCGTATTCGTCAGTTGGTTAACTTACTATTAAATTTTACCATCTTGTTTTGTACAATTTATCCAAGATAGCACATCCCTGTATATCTCTAAAATATTGATTTTTATAATTTCTATTGAAGACTTAATACAACCCTGTATATGTTTTAATATTGATTATTATAATTTCTATTGAAATAACTTAATACAACCCTGTATATTTCTTAATATTGATTTTTATAATTTCTATTAAAATACTCGAAATTTCACCCATCGAACACAGATGTCTATCCTGTCTTTCGGGGTGTATGACCTGAAGGCTATGTGGTTTATTGATAATATTTTACAGCAAATGTCAAGCCTGCCCTTAAACGAAACGAAATCTCAAAGAAAGGTACATAAATTTTTTGACTCACCACTGAAAATACAGACATTAGATTATGTACTAATTTCATCTAGCGTTGTGACGGCGTCGATTTAGGTACGTCGCAACGTTAAGCATCGAGGCGCCTAGCGTCGTGGTGGAAAGGAAGGTATTTAATACGGCACTGCATTGGGACAGATATACGGTAGAATAGGTGGGGCGGGACGTGATATTATGAAGGAAATATTTGGGGACGGCAAGCGTCGGAAATAAGGCGTGGGACGTTTAGCGTCGAAATGAGTGTACGGTAGGAAATACTTAGATGGTGAGGAATGTGACAGCGCTCGAGACGTAGGGAGTAGGACGGCAGGACGTTGGGCGTCGAGACGTTGACACCTTTGGGAAATAGGAGGTATTATGGGATAGACGTCGTTTAGGAAGAGCGTTTAGGAAAGGTACATACTATATAACTGAGTACAGACAATAAAGTGATTGCTTGAATGTAAAATAATAAAATTTATGCTTGCACATCAAATGATAAAAATTGAATGAATATGAGCTCCTCTTGGTAAGACTTTTTATACACAGTTTAATCGTTTTTGTGACGTCTCTATCGTTTTAGTTCTTATAGAAAATACGAATGTGGGTGCAAAAGGGGGTGGGTTATTTATTATGTGCCTTGTAAGCTTTGTGTATCGAAATATTGTCGAAATAGGTCTTAACATCGAAAGTAGCAAGATAAGCGAGTTAAGAGCAAACATGACGGGCGCTCCTCCACCAAAAATCAATTTTACATTTGAGGCAGTTAAAAAAAATTGTAAAAAAAAATGGTTCAGGCCAATCGTTGTAAAAATGAACCAAGAATTTCGCTAAACCGCGAAAAACTTATATTTTTAAAGAAAAACAACAAAAATTTCAACTTTTTAACAAATTTAATTTTTTTTCTCTTTACCGGCATTCTATAACAAATATCTTAACTATTTTCTAAATAACTTTTTTTCAAAAAGATTACCAATTTTAAACAGGACCGAAGATTAACATAGTTTTCATTCCGATACTAATTCTATTAAAATAATGATACCAGTGAATATGGCAACGCTGCTAGTCTTTGAAGCCGTGGTTAAAAGGGTAGCTGCTGTTTAGTTAAATTTGTTAATTCCTGTGTCGAAAAATAGGTAGTTGTTTTTGAAGAGGTGCGAAATTATTGTGATCGTCTTAGTTTGTTGTTGAGGCGTTGTTAGGTTTTTGTTTAATTTAGTTTTTAGTTAATTTATGAAATGAAAAATTCTGAAAGGCAAAAATGCACAGCTGACAAATTTCTATTTCATTTGTTTGCTGCCAGAGTTAGTAAATCCTAGAAAAATACGACATGTGCCAATTAGGGAAAAGAGATTGTCAAGAATTTTGCACGCTTAAAAAAATGTGTAATATACAGGGTGTTTCTAAATACATGCGACAAAATTCAGAAACTGAGTGCTCGTATGAAATTAAGATGGGTCTTTTCTATAACAAAATTTCCTCAGCCCACCCCTTTTCGAGATATCACCCTTAAAAAGTGGTGACTAAAATTGAGTTTTTATTTTTTTTCTAAAATTTCAGTAAAGCTAGAAACTTGAAATTCTGTAATCGCAAAGGACTAACCACGGGTATTTTTTCAATATTTCTGTTACATTATAGGGGATGAAATTAGCAACACTTACTTTATTTCATATCAAAACTTTTTTTCGAGATGAACTTTTATGAAATCCTCGATTTATTTAATTTTTTTTATTCTTGAATTTTTTTCCCAAAACCAATAGCTTCAGAGAAAAAAAATTAACACCCTAATTTATTATTATTTTTTTTAATAAATTGAGTGGAAAACAGTGTAACGGGCTTGTAACTATCGTATCGTACACTCTGTCATTATTCGTTTCTTGCAATAATTTACACCAGTTTACACCAGAAGATAGCACTTAACGAAGCGTTTTAGCCACTAATTTTGGCGAATTTTAAGAAATCATTAACAAGCCATTAGAGGCTTAAATTTGGGGATTATATTAAAAATAGTGCTGTCAAGGAATGCATTTATTTTCATTATGATATTTCAAAATTAAAGCCCTTTTAGTTTTTTTGGGAAACTGGAAGGAATTAAAACATTAAAATATATGCATATTATAGATATTATTGCCTAATTTATTTTGCCAAAATTTAAATATTTTGAGATATTCTTGTCCGAAAATTATAAGGGGTATGAAAACCTTAAGATTGAAAGAGAATTAACTTTAATTCATAATTGTCGCGTCACAAAAACCACCTGCTGCCAACAGAAAATTTTGATTCAACAGTATTGTATATTTTGTGTTGTAAAAGAGAAAAAATTAACATTTCGTGTTTTAATAGTTATTTTTTTAATTTAATAATCTATGTGAAAAAAATTTTTTTTAATACAGACTTTAAAAAATTGTTATATTAATATACTTATTTAATTGTACTTATATTTGTTGTTACTTTAATACAATAAATACAATTTACCTATCTTCAATTCATCACTATCACGTATCCATATACCTAGGGTCCGATTACAATTAGAAAAGCACCGCTACGTCATAACTAATATTTCGAATTTCCAATACACAGGGTGTCCCGAAATTAGACGGTCACATTTTAATAGCGTAATCTACATCCTACAAGCATTAGAAATTAAAAATTAAAAAAAATCGAATTCAAAAACTTGCAGATGCCGTCACCACATCTTAACCAAATTTATATAGGATCACCCCTGAGGTACCCCCTTACTACCAAAAAAAGAATCATATAAATCGGACAAGGTGGTAAAGCATTATCGCTAAACATACATAAAAAATTAAGAGTTTGAGAATTTTCTCATGGGCCCAATTATTAGATTTTGACCAAATTTATATGGAACTACCCCTGAAGTACCCCCTTTCTAACAAAAAAAGAATCATTGAAATCGGACACCGTGTTAAAGAATTATCGCTGAACATACATAAAAAAATAAAAAAAATATTGCGACGAATTGAGAACCTCCCTCCTCCTTTTATGAAGTCGGTTAAAAATAGGAGTAAAAGTTTATACAAACATAGGTCCGAAAACGTTTCGTTTTCGAGATACAGGGTGTTACAAGTGAAGTCCAGATGAAATATTTTCTAAAATTTCTTTAGTTACCGGTTTTTCAAAGTTAAAAAAAATAAAAATTTTAATTCTACAGACCTACTAATTATTGTTTACATTTTCGAATAAGGTAACATGCTTTTCTCTTGAAAATGGCGCGTGCTAGCGAGATGCAACAAATGTAGCTTTATTATACAGAAAATATTGGTTTTCCCAAATTTTATAGTCAAAAAATCTGATTTGTCCAACACATGACTTTCATATCTAGTTATTATAGGCTTTTTCTGGTTATTTTGTACAACTTATTGCAGTACCTCTATAAATGTTTAGAGGATAAACTAAATATATACATTTTCCACATACATCTATCTACCTAGAAATATTTCTATAGTTATTCATTGAAAACGAAAATACTGAAAAATTTAAATTTAGCAATTTTCCTACAATTTTTCCATTACGGTCCATTTTAGAAAAATGATGTATAAACAAAAATTATAGAGATCGATATCGCAAACAACTTTTAGTTTAGTTTAGAATTTTGTACATTTTGTCAAATTTTTCGAATACGGACCATTTCAGGAAATTTTGACTGAATATGAGACAGAGATAAGTCATAAGTCGCTAAGCGCGCTTGTGACGTTGACCAATGAGAAGTGGATGATAGTACCGATTACAGAGAAGTCTCCAGGAAAATAAAAAAATCAAGAATGAAAGCTTAATGTATATTGGATGCAATATTGAGTGTAACGTAACGATGAATTTAATTTGTTGAATGTAATTCAACAGGTTCTTTTTAATTTTTTACGTCGAATTGACTTCTGCATTAATTAAGTTAGAAATCAAATTGAACACTCATAAAAAAAGTTTCGTCTTTGGGTCCGCCGCCAAAACTAAATTTTGTATTACAATAATTACACTTGTACTAATAATATTGGTTATGGATCAGTGTTTGAGAAAACAAGAATCAAAATATGATAAGATTATGAGTAAGCCTTCCCGTTAGAAAAGTCTTACAACCGTATTACCATCCTTAAGAAAATTAAATATAATTACCAGGGTTTTTTATAACTGAAAGTAGGGTAATCCTCTAAAATGTACTTTTCCTAAATTTCATTAAATTTGCGTTACACATTTCTTAACAGCCTACAAAAAGTGATTTTTTAAGTATGTAAACTTTGAACTCTTCTCACGGACAAACGGTACATTTTGGTGTATATATAAACTGGACACAACCTACTTATTTTGATCTCTACAATACAATATGCGGTAGCTCACATCAATTTTCGGAAACCCTGTATAATTGAGTTTACCCAAAAAATTTAGGTATACATATTATTTTAAACCTATCTTTCAGGAAAATTAATCATTATTTTGAAGTGTGTTTTGTTTAATTATTTTCCTGTGTTGTAACGGAAAGAACACGAGTAAATAGGTTTAATTTAAAAAAAAATCATAGGCAAATCAATAATTTCATGTGCATGGTTTAGACACCAAAATTCAGTAATTTTTTGAGTAATTTAGGATAAATTTAAATACCTACTACAATACACGGTTTGTTTTAGGGACGACCAGATTTAGGATACACCTGTTGGTTACATACCGAAAAACAAAATCCGTTAGAACCTGGCAAGGATACTATGTCTCCTACATCGGCACTGCAAGAATTTCACAAAAGAAATTCTGAAATTAGCAGCGCGTTGAACTCTTTGTATGGTTTCCAAAATCTGAAACGAAATCCTGAAATATCAAGCGCTTTAATGAACTATTTGAAGAACACCAAGCATTGATTACAATTGTTTATAATTATAAGGAAGGTCTATTTTGAATAAAAAGTTGTAAATAATAATTATTGTAGTTTCTTTTTCATTTTGAGGTTTTATATATATTGTGTTTCATTGGGAACAAATCAAAATTGTAAATCCAAATTTCGATATTGATGGATGCAAAATTCGAAGATTATGAGTAGTAAATAATAACAAGTGCCGCCCTGTAAAATTAATGATGAATGATGACTCAAATTATACAAAATTGATAAAAAATAATACTCTTGTGAGATCCTAAGGACCACCCTCGTTTGATTTACCTTTTTGAACTTATAACTCACACATGGCTACCACCTTCAACTTTAATAAAATTGATAAAGTCTGTCAAAAAATTTCAAAATATATACTTTCGGCCAGATCAAACTGTCTTACAGAAAGAACACTTCACTAAACTTCGATAGGATCTGAAAGATCGTCAGGATAACGGTGAGCAAGATCTAATTATTAAATATAGAAATGGTTTTTCATGTATTACAAAAAAAACTAGATACGTCCAGCAGTTCTTATATTCCTCATAACAATGTACTATTCAGTTACCAAAGCTGCAGAGGTTTAAATACAAAAACCCATATTTTCTTTAAAAATGTTCTTGCATCTTCCTGTGGTATAATGGCTGTTACCGAGAGCTGGCTCCAAAATGGTGTTTACAATAGTGAATTAGGTTTCCTGATAAATTTTATATTTACCGCAAGGATCGCTCGTATCGCCAAGTGGATGGTGGTGTTATGTTGGCAATTGATAATACCTTATTCTGAAGCGTGCGAAATGAACTGCCCACTGTCAAGTTATTCACCTACAACTCCAAATACGCATTTATTATTGTTGTATATATTCCACCATCAACAACTATCGCACAGTATGATGAATTCTTTGACTTTTTAGAGGATTTTTTGTTGATGAACAAATCGATTGTAATTTATAACGGCACTCCAAGACTTCTACAACACAGGTATCCAAACCACATTAACAAATCGTTTTGTAAATTTTGTAAGTCTATGTGACATTAACCAGTGAAAAACTTTAACGACAGAATTCTTGACCTCGTTTGCATACCCTCTGGATACGATTGTAACGTTCGCCTCGATGAAACTCCTCTGGTTCACACAGATCCCCATCATCCTGGACTTCTGGTAAGTCCCGCTTAAATTAAATTGTGTAAAAAATTTATTTCTAGACTCGATGTGTTACGTTTTTAATCAATCTTTACAAACAATAATCTCTAAGTGTGCTCCTTTAGTTTCACTCAGATCACATCGTTTTCCAAGTTGATATAGGGGTCTATTCTGTAACAATTCCTTTATATTTAACGGCCTTTAAAAATATTTTCTTCTTTACTTCTGTCATTATTTAAACGGATCTTTAAAATACATTAGAGGACTATCTTAAAGAAATCTGTTTAAATAATGACAGAAGTAAATTAACGAATACGAACATATTTTTATAGGCCGCCAATATTTTTAGAGGCCGTTAAATATAAAGGAATTGTTACAGAATAGACCCCATAGTAGCACAATATACAGTATTAAATCAAAAGCTCATTACATAAGAATGTTTAAAAAACTAAATATCTCTATTATTTAAATCATGTTAACACTGTCAGAAGAACCATTAAGCGTCAAATAACATTCATTAAAAATTCGGAAGATATGTTGAAGAGTAATCCCCGTAAGTTATGGACAGGGCCGGATTATCCAATAGGCTAGATAGGCTATAGCCTAGGGGCCCTCGACTTGCGAGGGCCCTTTACTCTCAAATAAAAAAAAGTAAAACGGTATACATCTATTTACTATAATACGTTGACCATGATGTAATAATAACGTGCGTGCGTCATTCCGTCTAGTGTCTAGTAAAATCCACACGCATTTTTTAAGGATATGTTCGTTCGTTAAAATTAAAACGTTAATCGTAATTTAATCACAAAAGTATTTTGTATTAATAAACAAAATTAGTGCATAGTGTAGTGACACTGACTAAGTGACTAAAATGAGTAACTATGAACTATCCAAGTGGGGGCAAAAAAACGTAAAATAGCTAAAGAAAAAGCTGTAAGGCAGGCGGAAGCTATAGAAAATGTGCCAAAAATAGACACGTTTTTTTAAAAAACTACTTATTGATAGTGGGCAGTCACAGAACTCTAATTTAATTCATTTGTCACATGATGCTTTACCAGGAACTTCAAGAACAAATTTGGAAGGTATTTATTTTATATTTTATTCTATGTTTTAAATCAAAAGCAAGCGCATATTTTGTTTTTAGATTCTTTGCTCACCGCTGATGAAAATGAAAACAATGGGAATGACACTGACGAAGTTGATACAAGTGATAGTGATTTTGGCGATCCTGCAAAAATATCAGTTAACATTAACTCAGAGACGATTGACTCACTAATAAAAAATCCGATAATGCAGGATTTAAACAGTTTTGATTTTGAAAACTCAAAGAGAGTGTATGAAGGCATACAATCACGCTAGGCATCTAAAAAAATATTTTTTTCCAAACTTCGAAATGGTGAGGAAGTTCGGCGAGAGTGGCTCTTATATTCTGTGTCGAAGAATTCAGTTTTCTGTTTGCCGTGTATGTTGTTTAGCAGGGATCGTGAAAAATCTTTTGTTAAAGGATTTAATGACTGGAAAAATATTATTAGAATTGAAAAGCATGAGGCTTCGCAAGAACATTTAAATAACACAAAAATAGGGTGTCCATCTATAAATTGACACATTTTAACAACTTATAACTCGAGAATTAAAAAAGATATCGATATGCAGTTTTCACTAGACCTTCTTCATTTACTTCAAGTTTTTCTTGACATTGTTGCCACATATAATTTTTTCTGGAAAGTGCCGAAAAAAAAAACGAACTTTTTTGAACCAAAATTTTAAATAGAACACCCTATAATTTTTAACATCCTCGGAAAGACCATTTCTTCCCCTTTCCAAAAATGTATACATTGTAAGCATTTACTTTATTTTTTAGGGAAACATTCACTTTTTTATGCAACCATGTCAATAACTTCCAAACGTAAAGTATCACAATTAATTAACTTATAATTTGGGAGTAAGGCAATGTATTGATAAAAGGTTTTCACCAAAATTCTTAGAAATGTTTAAATTTTTTTCTGACATAGTTGCCAAATCTTAAACTTGTAAAGTTTTCGTAAAAAAAAATTAAATTCAGATTAAGGTCTTATGGCGAATGAAACATTTCGTATCTCTCATAGTCATTAGATAGTTTAATTCTTCGCCTTTTAAAAAAAGTCAATTTTTTATCATTTTTTTATTGCTTTAATAGGTTTTAATTTTAGGTAATTAAATCAATGTTAACGGTGTCTATTACATTTTGGTGGCACATATCGAAATATAAATTGACGTTTTACATCGAACGATCATTGATAAGATACTGTTTTTCATTCCCTTAGGTATAAATTTCAGAATAATATCAAGTAATAATATTTTACTTATAAAGATAGAAGGGAGCACCTCATACCACACGGAGTTTTGTGGCGTAAGTGGTGTCCCACCATGTTGGTACCTATCTGAATTTTTATTGAATACAAAAAATATGTACTAAAACATTAATAAATTAATTGTTGAATATGGCCTCCATTGTGTTCAATACATGTATGCAGACGCATTAAAAAATTTGTAAATGCATTTTGCAGCATTTCTGGGGTAATTGTATTAAACACATGAATTATATTATTCCTCAGTTCAGTTAAGTTTGTAGGTGTTCGATCGTAGCATCTTTCCTTAACATACCCCCATATAAAAAAATCTGGTACCTATAGTTAAATCCGGAAAATATGGAGCCCATTCGATGGGACCAGCCCGACCTATCCATTTATCTCCAAAGGTTGAGTTCAAAGAATTCCTGGCTACAAGAGAGTAATCCGGTGGAGCACCATCTTGCTGGAAATATACAGTATTTAGTATTTCTTCTTGTTCTAGTTGAGGATAAAAGAATAGTTCTAGCATATCCGTGTAATTGTTTCCATATACTGTTTCCTCTTGAAAGAAAAATGGTCCATAAATTTTGGTTTTGGACACACCACACCATACATTTACCTTGGGAGCATCTCTTTCAAACTCGTTGAAAGCTCTAGGATTTTCGTCACCCCAAATCCTACAATTGTGTTTGTTTACGCGTCCACTTAAATGAAACGTTGCTTCATCTGACATTATTAGATTTACATTTGGTTGATGTCTAAATAAATCTAATAACGTCTCACACATAAAAACTCTCTTTTCAAATGCATGATTTTCAATTTTATGAAAAGTCTGAACCTTAAGCTTTAAACTTGATTACTTTTAAAATTTTATGCACCTTACTCTTTGACATATGTATGGATTGGGCAATTTTTCTAATAGATATTTTATTATTGTTTCTTGCTAAAATTTCCCTTATCTGTATAACATCATTTAAAATAATATCTTGAGCGTTTTCAATTTGTCTTTTTTTTCTATCTAATGTTCCCGTTTCTTTAAACTGACTTACCCAGTTTAAAATAGAATTTCTGGTTGGCGAATTTTTTTCAAACATATTTCTAAATCTTCTTTGTGTATGTGTAATTGATCTACTTTCAATATAAAGTAAAACGCACCGGGCTTTTGGTAAACATTTTTTAATACCTGCTTTCTCTTGCACTAATTAATACAAATATAGACTTCTGTCAACTCGATTTGTTTTACATAGCACCCTTTTAGATTTTTTTTTTTTTTTTAGATTTAATTAGGACTATGGGCCATGTGGCCTCCCCCACCTCGACCTTTTCAGATCTATTGTGGATATCCTTTAATCATTGTTTAGAGTACCCTGTCTAATGCGGTCTTTTGTAGTAGACTCCATAGACTGGGAAGTAGTTCTCCGGTATAGCTAGTTGCCCTTGGTTTTTCTTCTCCAAGTGTAAGGAATCTCAGTCTTACTAGACCTTCGCAGTAGCACAATACGTGTTCTGTCGTTTCTTCTTCTTCTTGACAGAATCGGCACAAGGCCTCTTCTGTCAGACCGATATTGAACATATGTTTGTTAAGCCTACAATGCCCTGTTAATAGACCTACTAGTATTCTAGTATTTTTCCTATTAAGGCTTAGTAGATGCTCGGTGAGTTTAGACGATGGTCCCTTTAAGAACTTTTTGGCCTGTCTCTGTCCTGGTGAGTTTTCCCACCACTCCTGAGATTTTTTAAACATCCACTGCTTTGTGCATGTTCTAATAGTTGTTTTTGTTACACCGCAGAAGGGTTCTGGGCCAATAAGAGCATTTGAAGCTCCTTCTCGGGCTAGTAAATCAGCCTCTTCATTGCTTTTGTGTCCCCTGTGGCCTGGTACCCAGGCTAAGGTTAGTCTGTTTTGACTACCCAGCTCTGTTAGGGCTTCCAAACAGTCCCACACAAGCTTTGAGTGTACCTGCATGGAACTGAGTGCTTTTAACGTCGCTTGACTGTCTGAGTATATGACAATGGCTTTTCCATTTACCTTCTGTCTTAATACTTCTTTTGCGCAGTGATGTATTGCTGCTATTTCTGCCTGGAATACTGTCGCATATTTACCTACGCTCAGTGAGATTCCTGTCTTTGGCTTGGTACTATATATACCTACTCCTGAACCTTCATGGGTTTTGGAGCCGTCTGTATACCAGGTGAGATCTACATGAATATTTTTTTCAAACATATTTCTAAATCTTCTTTGTGTATGTGTAATTGATCTACTTTCAATATAAAGTAAAACGCACCGGGCTTTTTGTAAACATTTTTTTAATACCTGCTTTCTCTTGCACTAATTAATACAAATATAGACTTCTGTCAACTCGATTTGTTTTACATAGCACCCTTGATAAATTAGTAGTATCATTTATTGACTCATTCATATTCTATCCAAAGCTGAGTAAGTTAATTTACAAAAAGAGAAATATTAAATAGACAAAAAAAAACAGATATAGGTATATACATATTGAAAACGCTTAAGACATTCTTTTAAATGATGATTTATGGATAAAGGCTTGCAAATAAACGTTACAAATACGAAGAATTTTATTCATCATAAGCCCTTAATCTAAATTGGTAAAAGTAATCTTTTACGAAAATTTTAGACATTTGAGACTTTACAATCATTTTATAAAAAAATTAAACATTTCCCAGAATTTTAGTCAAAACCTCTTATCAATAAATTGTCACATTATCGAGTTAAAGACTTTTAGAAGTTATCGACATGGTTTCATAAAAAAGTAAATTTTTCCCAAAAAAATTGAATAAATGCTTACAATGAATACATTTTTGGAAAGAGAAAGAAATGGTCTTTCCGAGGATGTTAAAAATTATAGGGTGTTCTATTTAAAATAAGTTCACAATTTTGATTCAAAAAAGTTCGTTTTTTTTTTCGGCACTTTCCAGAAAAAAATTACATGTGACAACAATGTCAAGAAAAACTTGAAGTAAATGTAAAAGGTCTAGTGAAAACTGCATCTCGATATCTTTTTCCGTTTTCGAGTTATAATTTGTTAAAATGTGTCAATTTATAGATGGAAGTTTGGAAGAAATGACAACGGCAATTATTTAGGACTTTTAGAGTTAATAGCTCAATTTGATCTATTCTTGGACAATCACTTACAAAAATATGGAAATCCGGGACGCGGTAATGTCTCATATTTATCATCTTCTATTTGTGACGAGTTTATTGGAGTTTTATCATAGCACGTTCGTGATTTTATTAGTAGTGAAGCCAGATCGGTGAAATATTTTTCTATTTCCGTGGATTCAACGCCTGATGTTAGTCACCTGGACCAGCTTACTTTTATTCTTAGATATGCCATATGTGATGGCTCTCCTATAGAACGTTTTATTACCTTTATTAGTAATACTGGCCATAAGGCAGTTGACATGGAAACTGCGGTTCTTAAGATATTAGACGAGTTACAGTTAAATATTCAAGAATGTAGGGAGCAGTCTTATGCCAATGCCAATAATATGTCCGGTCAATATTCAGGATTGCAAGCTCTCATTAAAAAAAGGAATCCTCTGGCCTTATTTGTCCCCTGTGCGGCCCACTCTCTTAATTTGGTAGGAACTTGTGCAGCTGAATGTTGTAATATGGCCACTTCATTTTTTATGTTCTTGGAAGAAATATATAATTTTTTTCAGCATCCACACATAGGTGGCAAATAATGACAGAAGAACTCAATAAAATTCCCAATGCTCTCGTTCCAAAAAAATTATCTGTTACTCGATGGTCTGCTCGCGCAAATTCCTGTAAAGCAATTAAAGAGTCATTAGCAGTAATCGAAAACGGCGGGTCCTTTTTGCCCACAAATCTCTGTTTTCTACCTGTGTAAGTAAAGGGGTGCGTTAATCTTACTGGTATTTTGCCCACAGTAGCATTCAGGTACCTAAACCCGCAAATTACATCCGCCCACAAATAGGTACCTACCTGATTATTAATAATTCTAATAGGTACTTACTTTGGGTGTTTACTGTTTATATTTCAGTCAGTTTTTATACGTTGATGATTGTAATTCGAGTGTTTATAAACAATAATTATTTCTATAATGTCAGCTACATTGATTAAAAGCACACGCGGGAAAGATGTACTCCTTTTGGAGAATTTTACATTTGCCAAAGATAGAGAAATGAAAAGTGGAGGTTTCTTGGAGATGCTCCCAAAGAAAAACAAATGCTTGTAATGCCACTGTATTTACAATTGGTCCTGAACTTTTAGTATCCAGAGGCAACCTAATTCATAGCCATGAAGCAAATGAACCGAAATTAAACAGGAAAATTATTTCTAATTCGTGTAAGCGAAAAGCAGTTGATGATATTTCGGAAAAACCTTCTAAAATTATCCGTAAAGTACTTGCTACTAATTTACCAGAGTCACTAACTACAATTGATGTGTCCTACATAATAAAAACTATATACAACAGTCGTCGCAAAATACTACCAGGTCCATTACCTACAAATATACAAGAAGTGCATGATGCAGTTGACTTATATTCTAATACATTTAAAACCAGTAAAGGTGAACATTTTCTTTTAATAAATAGCAGAGAAAATAATATTATTGTATTTACATGTGAGACAAATATTCGTACTTTGTGTAAAATGAACGTCTTGTATATGGATGGAACATTTTCGTATTGTACAAAGTTTTTCCTACAATTATTTACCATTCATGGGCTGTGTAATGGACACTATGTGCCCCTAGTATATTTTTTATTACCAAACAAATCTACCGATATATACAAACATTTGTTTTCGTTATTGCATTATAAAATTTTGGAAACTTACAGTATTGCTTTAAATCCATCTAAAGTGTTCGTTGATTTTGAAATAGCAATTCATAAGGCGTTAATTTATATGTGGCCTAATACTGTAATCAATGGCTGCCGATTTCATCTACATCAAGCGTGGTATCGTAAAATTCAGTCTCTGGGATTAATGACTGAATATACAACTAACAGTGATACCGGAAAATGGCTTAAAACATCATTTGGGTTGACATATTAAAACGCCGATGAAGTTGGAGACTGTTTTGTGTTTGACTTAATGGCAAGTAAACCAGAAAATGCCGTTCTCCATAGGTATGCCGATTACCTATTAGAAACATATATTGAAGAAAATTCTACATTTCCTCCAAGTATATGGGCAGAAAAAACAGCTTCAATTACAAGAACTACCTGTGAGTCGTTTCATTCAAGGTTTAATTCTTCATTCTACTGTACACATCCTTCTGTATATATTTTTATAGAAAAGCTTAAAGACTTTCAAATCGACACGTATGTCACAATACAAAGCTTAAGTATACCTAAGAAAATCAAAGACAAAAGTGTAAAACAAAAAATTCAGTGTTTAGAAAAATTTATACAGCGATTTGATCTGCAGCAAATCAGCAGATTAGAGTATATAAAATTTGTATCACATTTATCCCTCCCAGTTGAAAATATGTAAATAAAATATAAATATATAAAAACTATAATATAACTTATGTATACTTACTTTTTTATAATAATAAAAATTAGTGTTTAATATAATTTTTAGTTTAATTAATAATGTGTTTTTACTTTTCGATAATATATAAAAAATAATAAATGAAAGATATATCTATTATGATTTATTCAGTTAGAAATAAATTTGGGCAAAATACCAACAGGATTAAGATGACCTTTTACTTGCTGTGGGCAAATTACCTATAGGATTAGCAGCTTTAAATATTTTGTGGGTAAATTACCTCCGCCCATCGAAAATGATATTACACAGCCAAATAGTTCAAAAGTTCAAGCAAAAGGAGTTAAAAATCGGTTCGAAGAATTGGAAGTTGGGATTTTGTTAAAATTATGGGACGATATTTTAACAGAGTTCAATAAGGTTAGCAAGTCATTACAAGCTACTGAAATCGATGTTTCTTTAGCAGTCAAATTGTATGATTCACTTATTAGACATGTTTCACAACAACGCGAACGTTTTGCATATTACGAAAAATGTGGCAATGAACTTACAAACTGTTCCACATCTAAAACCGATAATAAAAGAAAAAAAAAGTAAAAAACTACAATTTGACGAAAATAAAGAGGGTGAAGTTGAATTCAGTGGTAGAGATAATATGCTCATAAATACTTTCTATGTTATAATCGATAACATTCTTCATTCTTGCGGAACTCAAGAGTCGACAAACTGTTCATCTTAACGTTTCAAATAAGTTTGGGTTTTTATATTTAGAAAATTATTCAGATGAGAACAGTGGCGGCTCGTGGGCACTAGCGGCAGTGGGGCACACACTGGAAAGGAATCCCGGGATTTATAATTATTATTGATTTTTTTTCATCATATTTTTGACTGCTTTATAAAAAAAAAGTTATTTTTCTTTGTAGTTTTATTTCTTAACTATTCCAATGGTCCAACTAACATTTTTTCGTAAATAAATAAATTATTATCATGGTCCCACAAAAGCCGAAACCGGCATCGCCGGTAAAGATGCCGCTGCGTACATTCGTATCTGGTCTAGGTAATCTGTGCCATGGATATATCACATCACAATGAGGACAGCGCCCTGCTTGTGACGTATAATCGATCGCATCATCTCTTGTTAAGCGATTTGTCGTTGTCCTTGTTTTTTGCATCATAATGAGAGAGAAAACAACAGAGGCACACATTTACTGTGCCCTTCCACATTTCGGAATTCTCAGAACGACGCTCAACGCCCGGTCGTCCAGTGTCGTGCCAACGCGGTTTGCGCTGAATATTAGATATAGGCATTGAGGAAAATATAAAATATGTAAGTTATTTTTTTTTGTTTATTATACTAGGGCACGTGCCCAAGTGCCCTTACGGGAAAACCGCCACTGGATGAGAATATTATACTACAAGCAAATTTGCTCCATGAGCACTATCCAAACGATTTAGACCAAAGTTTAGAAGCCGAATGTATTCGCTTTAAATATTTCATTTCAGAAATTAATTCGGGAATTAGCAATCCAAGGGAAATGCTAAAGTTTATAAGACAAAAAAAATTAAATTGTAATTTTCCAAACGTAGATATTGCATTAAGGATATTTTTTCCATGGCAGTAACTAACTGTAGTGGGGAGAGATCATTTTCTACCTTAGAAAGGGTAAAAAGTTATAAAAGAAATTCATTAGGTGATGAAAAAACTTATCAACTTTCTTTATTGGCTATAGAACACGATATTCTCAATAAAATTCCTACCGAAAATATTATTGAGAGTTTTGCAACCCTAAAATCACGGAAACGAGCATTTATTTGAGTACACACCAGTCACCACCACCTTATTACATAATATATTCTTTTTTTTAGCGAAAATGTTTTAGGTTATTTTTTTTTAGATATTCCTTGATTTTTTATGTATTTTTTTGGAGTAAATTTTTTTTTAAATCTATATATTGTTTTAATAAATACCTTTGAACCTATCAATTTTTGTTTCACATTTTACTTCATAAAAAAAATGTCTACCCTAGGTACCATAAAATATACTGAATGTTCTGGATAGGGAGAGGAGGAGCCTAGGGCCTCAAGAATCGCTAATCCGGCCCTGGTTCTGAAGTTATATAAATTCCAAAAAAATAAATCTAGAATTCCTGGTCAAATAACTCACAAAAATCAAACGTTGTCAACACCTCAAGTAATAGTCAATGCGTTTGCAGACCATTTTAGTATATGCGTTAATAGACGAGGAAGCAAATAATAATCAAAGCATATATATGATGAAATTAAAAATCCCTCTCTGTACTTAAATATACATGAAATAACAGAAAGTCAAATTTTAAAAGCAGCTAAAAAGTTGAAATGCAAGGATACATGTGGTCCTGATGGCATATCGCCAAAAATTGTTAAATCTCACATCAGTTACCTTTCTCAGCCTCTAAAAGTTATTTACAACATTATAATAAAAAATCTGATGTGTCCAACACATGACTTTCCTATCTAGTTATTACAGGCTTTTTCCAATTATTTTGTACAACCTATTGCAGCACCTCCATAAATGTTTAGAGGATAAACTAATTATATATATTTTCCACATACATCTACCTCGAAACATTTTTCTATAGATATTCATTGAAAACGAAAATACCGAAAAATTTAAATTTAGCACTTTTCCTACAATGGACTCATCCAGTAGGAACGAATTTCCTGGTTTTGTGTTAATGAATAGTTACTTTAAGGGACCTAGTCGCTTATGTTAATTTTAATTTTTTTTATAAAATTCATTAAATAACAAAAATCGACAATAAGTAATTAATAGATTTTGAAAGTGGCGCCGCTTCTTAACCAATAATTACTGTTTTACTCTCTACAGTGTTGCCAAGATTATAGCTTTGTTCGTTGTATGAATATCTTCATATAACGCTTTGTTCTTTTGAATTTATTTTGACATATGACGTTAACCAGTTAACCTTACTAACCTCAGTAACATTTTGTTGACGCTTGGTCTCTGTTCTGTTTACTTTTACTTTTTTTACTGTATTTTGTGTTTCATATTTCATTTATTAGGTGTTTTATTTGGTTTGGACAATATTAGTTATAAGTATTTTATATTATTAAGTACGCGCTGTGTGGAAAAATATCTGGTATGTATTAAATAAGACTATTTCTGTTTGAAAATAAAATACATAATTTCCTAAAACTTTGAATGCAGTGCTAGATATTTTTATATATATGTCAAAACTAATTCAAGTTAAATAATAAAAAAAATGTTGGTAAACATAAAGAATTAACATACCTAAATTATGTTTCAGTTATTAAAATGGAAAAGATTTGTTTTGTACCAAATTGCAAAAACAAATCATCAAACTGCAACAAGATTTTCTTATCGATTCCAAGAGATTGGGGAAAACGAAAGCTATGGTTTGCAGCTGTTGGAAAAGAAAATGTTCCTAAAGGAGGAGGACGCTATCATTGCTGTGAAAATCATTTTGATGTATGTACTTTTATTACTTTTTGAGTTTGATATTTTTTTTAACTAAAAATGGCAATATGAAATTTGTATACATTATCCATTCTCACAATGGCTCAAGTAATAACAAAGATAAAACTAAACTCATGTCACTTATTAAAATTTGTAGTAACTACTAGTTTGGTCTAAATAGGCATCATTGGGCTAAAAATATTGTTACAAAAATGAGACTACATTTACAGGACTTCATCCAGTGTTCATTAATTTTGGTTTGTGAACTTTGTATCAAATTAATAATTACATTACCTTACTACAATTAAAAAAAACAAGTGCTCTTCTCTCTTTTTGTTAATATTTACTTTTTTTTATTTAAAAATGTTTTTTTTTTAGGGTCCGAATGATATAATTAACTACAGGGAACTCCAGCTTGTAGGTGGAACACGTTGTCAATTGCGAGAGGGAGTAATTCCACACCAACATCTTGGGCCTTTAGTGCAACCGCAAGACGGGTCTACTAAACGAAAAGTCGAGGTAGGTGTTCCACGACAAAATCTTGGACCAATAGTAGAACAACAAAGAGAGCCTATTAAAAGAAAAATTGAGGAAATCAGTGTTGCTGGTCCATCTAAAATGATTAAACCATCAGTCAGCCATTTGAGCGAAGTGGTTACTAGTAGTTCTTCTTCAACTATCCCCACAGAAATGTCTTCTTCTTCAGATGAAGATTTATTAAAAGAAGAAAATATAATGATGATGGACAAACGAAGACAAACAACATTTTATATTATAGAAAAAAATTCAAAATTTTATTTAGGTTTACCAAATTATGTATATAATCTCACCAAATTTATTACCGAAATTGAGACAATAACATACAGAGATGTTCTTGTATGTCTAAAAAAAATACATTTAAATGATGTATATTTTAGATTAGCTCTGGATTTTGGTCTGAGTGATACCAGAATTCAGCAAATATTTAGAAATGGTGTGCCAAAAATTGCCAACGTGCTTCAAAATTTTATTTTTTTTCCAACTCATCAACAAATAAAATTGTTATTGCCTATCCCATTTATATATAGGTATAGTAATGTTAAATTCATTATAGATTGCTTTGAGATAGAAATTCAAAAACCATCTAACCCTATTCACCAAAGTCAATCATGGTCAGAATACAAGAAATGTAACACCATTAAATATTTAATAAGTGGCACACCAAATGGTTTTATAAATTTCATATCTAAAGGGTATGGTGGTCGTATAACAGATACCAATTTGGTTAATGTCAGTGGTTTTGTAAATAAAATTGAAAATTGTGACATCATGGCTGATAGGGGTTTTAAAAATATTGACGAACTATTAAATAGAACGAATTGTAAGTTAGTTAGACCACCAAGTGTCTCAGAAGGCACTAAGTTGACGCCAACAGAGGTGAGGAGGGCCAAACAAATAGCAGCACTTCGAATTCATATAGAACGCATTATCAAAAGAATTAGAGAATTTAAAATGGTAGATATTCATTCTAGATTAGATTTAAATTATCTTAGTATAATAGATGAAATAATTATAATTGTATGTGCTATTGTAAATACTCAAGGACCATTAATAAAATAATACAAGTTTATTTTTGTTTTATTATACAGGGCGTTTCATAACTATACTGCCAAACATTAAGGGGTGGTATGAAACATCAAAAATTTTTTTTTTCTAAATAATCATTTTACTAAAACGCTTCATTTTCGAAAAAGGGAATTTTACACAAAAACAACGACACATTGATATTTTTATCATTGTTTTGAATAAGGCCATTAAAAGTAACACTTTTTTGTGTCTTGATATTATTCTCATTTAGTTAAAAAAAAAAAAACACCAACTTTTGAATGTCTCCCAAGTAGCTAAAAATACAACTTAAAAAGGAACCGAGACAGGAAAAATCAAGGGACAAACAAGTTGATATTTTTAGTTTAATAAAAATTTTAAAAAGTTTGCAGGATGTTCTTTTTCAGAAAAAAATTATAGATTTACGGAAATTTTAGATACATGCTAATAGGTCCAAAGATACATAACTAAGATATCAGCAAACTGCAAATCTGTTAAAACGTACTTAACATATTGATTAAAAAGTGATTTTTTAAACCTTATGTTTATAAAGCAAAAAAACAAATTGATGTTCTCTGCCACATCTTAAAGTTTGGCGGTGTAGGTACGAAATATCCTATATATTTTATTGACCTTCAATATTACAAATTATAAATTAATTAAACAATTAAAAACATTATCTCTCCAATAAGTTAAAGCCAAGTCTATTATATTTTCAATTTCTTCCTTATTTAATGAGATTTCAAATATATTTACAACTTTGTCATTTTCAAAATCTGGAGAAGCTACACAAAAGAGACCTTCATCTTTATTAGAAAAAAAACATTGCATTTGCAATTGATAATAATATTTTTTTACTATTTCATTATTTTTTATGTAGTTTTCCACAGTTTTTTCTTTGCTTGGGCATTTCACTTCCACACAAAATTCTTCAGTTATGCCATCTGGGGATGCTCCTAAAACCGGATACCGATTGGACAAAAGCAAGCCTACTTTTTTAATATTAATTTTTTTTGCTATTTCAACTTGTTTTAAAACTAAGGGTTCCAATCGTTTCCCTCTTGAAACAGCATAGGTTTCAAAAGCCTTTGTTGCACCCATTATATTTTCCAGAAGACTTCCTTCTCTTGTTTTACATTTAGCAGCTTCATAAATTTTGGATGCAGTTATTCGACCAAAGCGTAAATGGTACCAATTGGGACAATTTGACTGTTCTTTTGTCTGTTCTTCGACAACTGCACAATTAGCTCCCATATTAGCACTGGCAAATTGAAAAAAATCTTCTGCTGAATATGTAGTTTGCTCACTCTTATACTTCATAATTAAATGATGTATGTTGAATTTTGACAATTCAGACTCATAATAAAAATCAAAAATTCCACCTGAAGCTTTGTCTATATATTTTATAAAGCGTTCCCTAACTTCTGAATTTTTTTCTTTTAAAAGTGGTTTTGCATTAGCCATATCCTTTGCAGATA
>OV651824.1:20931694-21241694 GCA_927349885.1 Psylliodes chrysocephalus | reverse complement strand
ACTAGATTTGAAGAGTAATGAATGAGTGGAGTTTGAAATCAACTGAACTGAATTTGATTTCTTAATGAATCTCGAGTAACTCGGGATTGGGTCTTTATATCCGATTTAATGTCTTTGTGTCATCAACTTTTCGTAACTCCGGTGGGAACGAATTTGGGCGGCTAGAAAAAAGGTGGTCATTTATTACTCGTCTTGAAAAATTTGTATGTCGAAAGCAATGTTACTATGCAAACTTGACTTGAGAAGTGCGTTAACTGTTTCAATGATTACTTCATGACAAAATTTATGTTGTATGGTGGTTTCGGGTTGGGTTCCCAGACAACCCAGACAGCACATCAAATCCTTTGGATATCTACTGAACATTCCAATATCCACTGAATGTCCAGTCCATGGTGGATATCTATTTTATATCCATGAGATTTAATTTATAGACATGCAAATGTCCATAAATAATAGTAATTATATAGCAAATTATTAAAAAATTACGCCATTGTGGCTAATAGTACCGTTCAGATATTTAAAATTAATTTTTTAAAGGTGTATTCAATATCCCATGGACATCCACTAAATATATCAAAGTCTAGGCGCGAACACAAACCATCGTGGATATCCACTAGATATAATTTTTGATTTTGCTTACTAAGTATAGATGGCGATACCACTTTCGCTCGTGCTCATGCTCAACCCGCCGTAACTGAGTTCGATCGAAATTTGTAGATCAGTCAGACTACATTAGAGACTGGAGACGAGAATTTCCATTTATTGCTGAAGATTCCTAATAACGTTGTATGAAGATTATATAGTAGGATAATGCAACAGTAAAAAGTGTTGGACGCAATCTCGAGCGGCATCTAGTGACGATTTAATGAAGTAGTCAATTTTTAATCCTATGCAGATACGCCATCTACGTCTTCTTTTCGTTCAGGTACATGGCCTCTATCACCTACCTATTATAGTTAAAAACGTCTTTATTTATTTAAAAATAACAATTCATAATAAAAGATATGAAAAATTAAACATAATAATGAAAATTTATTCCAGTTGACAAAACCGTACAAATATAATTTTTGGATTAAGGTGATAAAAAGTGGTTAAGGACTTTGGTCAATATTTTGGTTATGTGCGGTTATGTCAAAATATATAAACAATAACAACTGATAACAATGTCCAATGTTTTAAATAAATTGAAAAGTTCCAAGTAGAATACAAAAAAGGAATAAGCTTCTGAAAATGTTGCATGTAATCTAAGTACCTCTAATTGGACTAAGTGTTGGAAAAGTTTATAACCATAAAAATAGCTGAATATTTTTATAGTTTTCAAAATTTGAACAAGCTTTGCTACAAAATTTTACTAAAGCTATCAACAGTTTGCAAGGTATTGAGTTAAGGAACAAGAAAATCACTAATCAGGGAAAAAACAATCAACACTGGAAAACAAATTAAAAAAAATAGTCATAGGGATATATTAGCGACTTCCAAATGTATCTTGGCTGTTGACCATGAATATAAGAAAAAATGTTCTCTCGGCTGGCTCTGAGTGTTGAAATAAATCACGTTGAAAGGAAGTTTTCAATATCTCCGCTCTTTAGGAATAGCTCAAGACGAAATCGATAGACCTACAAGTGGTCTATCTGTGGCAGACATATTCAGTTAGTCTTTATATTTCATTATGCAATGTTACAAGGTTCAACAACTTGCCAAAATGGTGAAAATTTATTTCCAAAATCAGTGCTCTTATTTAGTACAGAACTTATTTAGTACAGAATTCTACGAACGACACAATAATTATAAAGTCCTAACTTTGAACATAAAAGAAAATCTTATAAAAAACATTTTTTTTTATAAATTATCACTGTTTGGAAAAGTATATTTGTTTGTAAATATTTGTATTTATAGTTATATTTAATCCAGGTTAAGTGTCAGTGCGGAGTGTAATGTTAAGTATGAACAAAATCCGCCCATTCTGTTTATACATTTGGTTACCGACCCTAGTAGATAGGCAATTTATTATTAGGTACTTTTAATTTAGATTTTGGATTAATGTTTTTGTATATGACTGGGCTGTTTAGTAATAAAGTCAAAACTGTAACACGTGGTTTTATTCTGGAAAGTATTTTTAAATTGAATCACGCACGCAGTTTGAGTGAAAATGTTTTAAGTAGTTCAAAAAACAATCACTATTTTTCATTGTTTATAGAATACAGCCTTTTAGTTAGCTCAGACCGGGGCTCAGACAAAACTGATTAAATAATGTCTTATTATTTTTTGAATTTTTTTTATTTCGACTGGTTGACTATCTAAAAAATTAAAGCCAATCAAGCAAAACGTGAGTAACATTTCGCTTTTTTAGAAGAACCAGAACGCAAGTGAAAATTAATGATTCCACAGAAATAGCAAATAAAAAAAATGTAATATGAAACTTATAACTAAGGCGTTAAGGAAAAGTTTGGAAATAATCGAGATAGCAAATTTATTTTAGTTTTAGACAGAACTACTTTATTTTATTCTTTTTAAATTGAAGATTTATAGACTGGAGAAGCGATTTGAAATCGGTAAAACGATCGCCCAAAAACGCTCTTAAACCCCCGTCCACAAAATCACTGGTGACCAGTGTAATTTATAAATATATTCACACATAAATTTACAAGTAAATTAAACAACAAAATATTTAAGAATAGTAATATAAATAATTGTCATTGATTGAACTGAATATTCTGTCCAATAGGCTCTCGACCGTAGTCCTTTCCCTTTTTAGAATATCTTTCAAATTCAACAATTTTACATGTTTTGTTCCAACGCGGATTTTAATAATAGATTTATAAATTGTTTTTGTTTATTTGAATGTTAAAAGTTCTTAAAACTAACTTTAACATATATTTCTCATGCTGGCGTTTAGTGTTCAAATAATGAGACGATTAAACGAAAAAGGCTTATGAGAGCCAGTTGCCCATTTTTGGTACACATTTGTGCAAGACAACTTTACAAATGTTTCCTTCTTTTTCTCTTGTAGAAGATGGACACACCAGCAGTGGAGCGCACAATGATGGTATTTTTAAAAGCCACGTCATATATTTGATTAGATAATTAACTTGATATAAGTGCCTTCAAGACTTAAGTCGTTAAGCGTTCAAGTTTGGATTTCCCAACCCGGATTCAATTACAGATAAAAACATTTCTTTTTTATTTTGGAAAAAATATAAAAAATACAATTAATGCAATGTTTCTGCTAAATTTTATAGTATTTTGATAACAGTTCAGAAAAAATAGTAGTAGTTGGTAACTGAACTTTATGAAATCCAAAGTTGAGCACTTAACGTCCTGAGCAATGAAGGTTTATGTCAATGTTAATTATCTAATCAAATATGTAACATTCGCATTTTCTATAATTTATTTTTTAAGACGCCTTCGTTGAGCGCTTCATCACTGTAGGGCATGCAGGAAAGTATTTCCATGTACAAAAAAATAAATGAAAAATTTGTAATTTTGCCTTTCGAAAATAATACTCCTAAATGTGCTACTGTGCTATCATAAATTGGTACTCGATTCGTTTTCAAATGGTGATAAAAGTTGAAAACTGAAAATTAGTGGCTTAAATGTTTTTATTACTTAGTATAATTTCACTAAAAGTGTTTGGTATTATAAGTTTACCTAACAGCAAAAAAAAACTGTTAGTTAAATTTTGTCAGTGCCGATTTTAGTAAAATTATATTGAATAAAAAAATTATAACCACCTTTATATTTACCCATTATTAATTTTTTAATTTTCAACTTAACATCCTGTATTTCAGAATATTTTATCCAAGCATTTTTTATTTTTGTCTATTCGACTCATTTTGAACAATAATCTTCAGTTGTTCATGTCCTATTCTTAATTTGATACCATTATATAAAAGTGAATAAAAATAAACAGCGTAAAATTCAAGTTTTAATTAACCATCAGCGATCAATCCAAAATCAAACCACAATATAGAAAAAAAAATGTTCCCCTATTATAGTAAAATTCCATCCAATCTTAAATCATTCAATCTTTTTCAAACAAAAACTGGTTTATTTTATTATATTGATTTTTTTGGTATTTTATGTGACCTTCAAATACCCTTTTGTAATAATTTGCAATAGTAAATATTAACTATACAAATACATTACCGAAGACAAGTATAAATGAAAAAGAAGATTTTAAATTATAATTCATACTCAAGCACAGACATGACCTAAAGACCTGACTTGGACATAAGTACAGTATCGCCATCTACATTCTATGTCCATCGTCCTCCAATGATAAGTCCATAAGGTTACCCTACTATATAATCTTCATACAACGCTAATAAGGATGACTTTCTCCTTAGTGGGCAAAATCAAAGGCAGAGTGTTGAAAATATTTTAAGTGTTGAAAATATTTTTTACCTCCATTTTCTTTCGACGTTATTCAATAATCATTGGTTACATCTAGCTACTAAAGATATCCATAAAATATTTTGCTGAAAATCCGAATTCTTCTATATCCTGGGATATAGACGGACATTTGGTTGGATATCCATATTAATCGAATTAAATTACGGGTTTTGAGCTTACATTAAATTGTAATTAGATGAAACAAAATGGATTCTATGTATTTTGAGGTGATCTTTTCGAAAAAAGGCAAAACAAAATGTAGCAGTTTTTCGAAAGTGCCGAAATTTTGGATTTTGTCAATTTTTCAATTTTGCGCAGGCGCATGTCGGAAATAAATCAATATTTTTAAAACGCAGTTTACGACGTAATTTTTATGTCTCTTGAGAAATTTTGATCCGATGCACCGTTCTCGCGGTATGGACGATTGAAATTTGTTTAGTATTTTGAGGCGACGAAAGTCGAAAAATTGAATTTGTTAAATGTTCAAACACTAAATTCTTTATAACATTGTTAAAAATTAAGATATTTGAAAAAACAAAAATGCGTTTTGAACTTAAGGGATGTGACTAGTGATTCCCAGAAGGGGGGCAAGAGAAATCCCAAAATTGGGCATATGGCGGAAGGGCAAAATGCACCGCGGTCCTAATTTCATTGTTTGCCTATAACGGCCAAACTATTTAAATTTTTTTAATGCCACTTACAAAGCTTACTCTTAAATGTGAAATCTTACATATATGTGTGTGTGAATTTCACCGACATCGGACCATAATTGGCTAAGATATCAAACAATTAAATAATTTTTTTTTTCGAAAGTTTGAAGTGGCACAAAAATGCCAAAAATGCACCCAATGGCTCAAAACTTTTTTTTTGAGTACTCTATTGTGTCTAGAATACGATTACATTACGGAAAATTCTGCAAATATATTTTATCTAATTTTTTGACCACTGTTCATTGAGTGACGACCAAAAAACACGGTTTTTCAGAAAAGTTGCCTAAAATTGACAATTTTTAGTTTTTTTGTCTGAAAATTAAACAAACCCAAATTTCATGTCTTCTAAATGTGTATACAAAGTTTAAAGTGTGTATGTTTCTTCTAAGTAGTAGAATTCTCCCGACAAAAGTCCCATTATACGCGCTCCGCGGGATCCAAAACTCGTGTATACACTACATTACTGTAATTTGATTTTTTTGCGTTTTCCAGTTTTACATTTCTTACATATCTAACTTATTAGGCTTAAAATTTATTAAATTGTATTTTACTGACTTGTTATAAGACGTTTCTTGAGTTTTGTGCAAAATATAGAATTACCAGATATTAGCGAACAAAAAGCAAGCTTATCACCAAGTTGGAACTTACACTCAGGCTTAGGATTAATTTCCTAACATTTTAAAAGTATACCTATTTGGGTATTTTTTTGTGCTCTTTTCGATGGCGAAGTTAGTTTTTTCAAATATATTTTTTTTGTTAGATGTTTTCGGAAAACCCGGAAAAAATCATATGGGAAAAAAATTAAAAAAAACTACGCCTCTGGTTTCCTGCGAATTCCCGAAAAATTATGTCAGATTTCACCGCGGGACTTATTTTACTTGAGAGCCAACAAAAAAATACGCAACTTCTCTCATGGGCACATATGTCTAACATTTATAATTTCGCCACAAATTCATCGCAAATTTCTTGTCCATGGTTCTGATCAAAAAAACGAAAAAACGACTTTTTGGTAAAAGCACTTCTGGCGGCGAGAAATTCGCCATTAAAACTACCTGTGCAATGAATTTCCGAACTATTTTTGCCTCCTCTTTCGAATGGTGCATTTATTTTCACTATCGGAATGATACTTGCCCAGATAATTAGCATTTTTACAATGGAAAATTCTGGAAAACCCGGTTTTTCCTAATTTAAAAAAAATTGAAAAACTGCTACATCTTTTTTTTCTTTTTTTCGGAAAGATCACATCAAAATACACAAGGTCCTTTTTGTTTCATCCAATTACAAATTAATGTAAGCTCGAAGGGGTTTTTTTTCGTTATTTAATTGGACTATATTGGATATCCACAAAATATATTCTGTGGATATCTCTGGGATTTCTTGTATTGTCTGGAAGATACCCATTAGATATTTTGCTGGATATCCATAGGGATATCTTCTATATTCTGGATATAGACGGAAATTTGGATATCAATATTAGATCCACGGAATATTTCTGATATCCTGTGGATATATTGGATATCCACAAAAGATATTCTGTGGATATCTCTCGGATTTGGTGTGTTGTCTGGGGAAGTGGAACAAAAATGGATCTCTTACGGACATGGTTATAGATATTATTAGGTATAGTAAATAAGATTTAATTATCTGGAATTAATAAATTATGAAGGTACCTGGGTGCGATACGTTATATTACTCCAATACGCGTGTTTAGGCAAAAACGTCACAGGTTGAGGAAGGTCAGCACTGAATGCCAACACGAGATCCAGAACGTCAAATGTCATTAATGTCCATAAGAATAACACAGTGGTCATTGAAATTATTGAAGGATAATTTTGAAAATGAAAGCCATTTGAATATTCAACATATTAGAACATATGGATGGTAAGGTAATAAAGTTTATATGTTTCTCTATAGATTTCATAATTTTTTTTCTGGAAAATATTTATTTGTCTTCGATTTGAAGTATTTTAACACAGCCTACTCAAACCCTGGTTTTTGGCTGTGTTTAAAGTCTTCAAATCGAAGACAAATAAATATTTTCCTGAAAAAAAAATTATGAAATCCCTAGAAAAACATATAAACTTTATTACCTTACCATCCATATGTTCTAATATGTTAAATAATTAAATTGCTTTCATTTTCAAAATTATGCTTCAATAATTTGTGTTATTCTTATGGACATTAATGACATTTGACGTTCTAAATCTCGTGTTGGCATCCAGTGCTATGACCTTCCTCAACCTGTGACGCGCACTGAACACGCGTATAATCACCCTGTATAACAATTATCAATAGTAATATAAGGTGACGCTATAACTAAACGTTTTGAACCTACAAAATAACGCCCAATACAATATCATTCCATTGTACACTACGGTAATATTTTAATACGTGTTAAATGGCTACATATCTATGTAGGCTAATAAATGTTGATACTTATTAAATAGAACTGAAACTCATTTGTCATCGGGCTCATCGAGAACAATATTTGTAGAACTAATTAAAACTAAGCAATCATTTTCAAATCTTTATTAATCAGACACAACACAAATGAAGCAAACTCCAGAAACCTTACAATATGTTTAATGATACAATTAACTAATTATAACTTCCAATACCATTAATGTATGAAAAGTTTAAACACATATTATGGATTACATCGCAGTTATATATACATTTGAGTTGTCGTCTCCTTGTAATACATTAAAGCTAAGTCGTAGCTCGTAGCGTACTTTCAGTTAACTACTCTCCATGCTAGTAATAGTGTAATAGTCCAGTATAACCACAAAGCGGTAATCAAATAGGCGCAAGACAGTCTTATGCGCTTTATTAATGTGACGTAATTTCTGTTCTAATGGCAGTTGACTTTTAATAAAAAACCAATATGTCATTGAAATTGACATATCGTCGGCTTATCAAAAAATCTATTTCTTGGATGTTTTTTTTATTATTTCACATTCTATTAACATATATACAATAGTCGGAGAGCTGATGTCCATACAGCACACATTATTCCAGAAATGTTTCAGAAATATTTGAAACGCTTCAAACATATAACATTTCAATCACAAGTTTCTGAAATATTTTAAATATTTCACTGATAATGTTTCTAAAACATGGTATACATGTTACGCAAAAGGTTACTAAACGGGTTATGTTGTAAAAGGCCAACAATTAATGAAGAATTTCCGATTTGTAAGAAGATGGGATATGTATTTTATCATGTCCCTGTCCAGCCACCAGCTAGAAACAAGCCTATATTCTAAATAATTATAGATCTGAGTTGTTGGTTTTTGATATTCATGCGTTGTGAACTTGTTTGTTATATGGGAAGCAGAATATGTCTTTAGAAATTAAGGTGAGAACTACATAAATAATGCTTCCTTAGGTGGATCTTCATGTTTTGTTTAGACATGAGTATTGTTTTATTATAGTTAATTTAAAACAATATTAATAAAACTATTGTTAATCAAATAATTTGTATAAATCCTTTTTAATTACCTATATTTTGTTTCAGATTAGTGCATTTAAAGAAATTGGTAAAAATGAAGCAATTTGTCAGCTTTGGGGGCTGTGCCAGTAAAAATAAAATCCAAGTTATTCAACGTTTCCAGAATAAAGTATTAAGGAACATCGTCGACGCATTCTGATACTGCCGTAATACTGATCTTCATAGGGACCTTAAAGTGGAAGACTGTTGAAAATACAATACAAAAATTTGCCAGTAGTCACCAACAACGATTGCTCCAACATGAAAACCTTGAGATTATCCAGTTCCTCAACAATGCCAATCTAATAAGAAGACTCCAGAGAATCCGGCCTTTTGAGCTAGTTCAGTGATGTTAGATTAAAACAGAGTATAGTGTGGTTTGTTATAAGTTAACGGTAGTGTAACTAAACAATTAAATTATAATAATCATAAATGTTTCTTTACTTGGAGCATTTATTAATAAAAAAACCTAGTTGTTTCAAATTAGTGCATTTAAAGGAATTGGTGGAAATAAAGCAATTAACTTCTATATTTTATGAAATATTCTTTAAAACATATTTATTTGTTTGTTTAAGAATCAGTGTTTGAGTTTTGTGTATTATAATAAACATGTATATTTTTAAATTTCTTTTTTTAGTCTAATAATATATTAGAAAAAAAAACTACAATACATCTATGAAATATTACTATTTATATATTACTAAAAGATTTCTAATTTTTATTTCAGAAATATTACTGTGAAATATTATATTTAGAGGACATTTTTACGTTTCAGGTATATTTCAGAAATGTTTCTGGGATGTTTCGTAATATTTATACAACATTGCTAATGTTTCAATGTAACATTGTTGAAATATTTCCGAAATATGTTTGTGCTGTATGGGTGAGAAAACATAGACATCCCATGTGCGTAAGTTTTTTATGTTTGTATTTTACAATTTTATTTAGCATAGTCTAGGGTTGTAATTTTTGTTTCAATTATATATTTTGGATTTAAACAAATGTTTTTTCAAATAATATAAATGTCTTGCATTAAAGGGCCTCAAACTTCACCGATGCCATAATCTGACATCAGTGCGCGTTTGAAACATTTAGGTGGGATCAAGAGGAAGATCAATGGAAAGAGTAAGGTGAAAAAGTTATTTGGTTTGGTGGTTTTTATTTAAATTATTTACTATTTTTGTAACTATAATTCATTTAATTTCAGTTTAATTTTAGTTATTTTATTTCAACATAATTTATTAATATATTTCCCATTTATAAATAATTGTAAAATTAGTACTTAAAAATTTAAAATATCCCTTATTGGAGTTCTTTGTTTCTACAATTTCTATATAGAGGGAAGCCCCGGGTAAAAAACTTTAACCGATTTTTTAAAAATATTGTTTGAAGTTTAAAGGTGTGTAACAAAATTATTTTTAATGTTTAAAAAATAATAAATAATAGAAATAAACTAATAAAAAAAAGAACAGTCTGTTACGAAATTCGAAATATAAAAATTTACTCTTTCAGATGATTCAAGAAAATTTAAAATATTCCTTCGGGAAAGTGGTTTTCCGCCTATTTTTTATTTTTCGACTACGGATATCCCTATCAAAATAAAAAAATTGCTTTTCGAAATTCACGAAAAAATAAAATTTTGGGATACTCTTCTATATTCGGGATAAACTGGCATCAAAATTTTTCTGATGTTGAAAGCGCCATTGTCCATGAAAGTTAAGAGAATATTTGGACTGAACGCTTTTTCGGGAAAAACCTTCCTTAAAAAAGAAGAAGCCAACAGACGAATTATCCGGCTCAACAAGACGCGTCGATTAATGTATCACATGACAGGGGAGGGGAAAATTAAAAAAATCACAACTTTTAGCTTTTTTTCAGAAATATATGAATAATTTATAGTTTTAGAGGAGGTAGACACCGTGAAATTTATAACTCAGTTAATGCAAGATGTGTTAACAAATGTTATCAATAAAGTTTCTAGAACAGAACCTGTAGATCTGAACTAGATTCGATCCTTTTCCACACTACAGCCAACACAGAATAGCAGATGTTCTAGAAAGAAAGGAAGATCGTGTATTTATACTAATACACCAGAAAAGGACATAATAGAGGTTACAAAGAAAGGAAAAACAAGTAAACACAGTAAAAAAAAAACTTTGTGAAAATAAAAAACCAAAAACTGTCCGAGAGTTGAAAAGAAAAAACCAATGAAAAAAGTAATATTATTCAAGTTTATCGTCAAATTCTGATAAAGAAGCAACAACTTCTAATGTCCAAACTGATGGTCTAATTAATTATAGCTCAGATTCTGACTTAGATTTACAAAACGAATATGAGGACATTAATAATCTTTAAAATGATGAAGATGTTACCGTGGGCGACTTTGTGTTGGTAAAATTTGCAAAAAAAGAAAACTATTGTTCACTTTGTGGGTCAAGTAAAAGAACTAGACGACCATTACAATGAGCTAATAAAAAATTTTTACCATTCAAACCAAACTGTGGATTTTACTATCCTATTCTAAATGACATCAGCACAATACCTAGGACATCTTAACGAAACTTCCTCAACCTCCAGAAAACTAAAGAACGTCCAGACAAGCATCTTACATATAATTCAATGTTTAATTTTTTCAATATAACATCCAATAATAAGTTTATTTGTTAGTTAAGTTAAAAAATAATATTCATAGGTTCAGTTGTTTAAAATTATTTACACAAAGGTTTAAATAAAGTAAAAATACTATTGTCCAATTGTACCCCACCTCTGTCTAAATCTACCACATGGTGCTTTATACTCGTATGTTAATATTTTCGATAGCAATGTTTAGGATCAAGTTGTATATAGCTATCGCTCAGTGCATTCATAAGTCCTAAATATTTGAAAATTGGGAAAATATTTGCTATTGAAAAAAAGTGTCCAAATCTGCCCCATCCTCCCCTACGCGCATTTTCAAAATTTCTCTATTAGATAGTGTCGAAATTTTCCTACGGTAGTTTTTCACAAATCCAGAGAAACCAACTTTTGGATTCACTAACGAATATCTTTAAATAAGTCTACTCTTTCACTGTCATTTGTTATTGAAACACAAATTACATCATCACTAATATAGCATAAAAGTATTATTAAGATAGTCTTGTAAAGATACCTTATTGATAACATTAACAAAGTGTGTCTATTTAAACACCCAAAATTGTGACATTTAGATAAAAAAAACCCATTACCGATTGTTGCTTATATTGGGTCACTATTTGAAAAGTCTTGTTATATAACGGAGAAACTCTTATCATTATTTAACATTGATAATACGTATTTTATGATTTTTCGTCTCATACAAAAATCCGCTTCTGTGAAAAATTATTCTAGATATCAAAAACCATAAGGGTTAATAAAAATAAACTTTTTCAAAAATGGATGCATTATTGGCAGGCAATGTGTTTGTGAAAAGTAAGCATTGACTTATCGAAATGTAGACACGGTATTATTAAAATACATGTACCTACCTAAATTAAGTGTATTTTAACATTTAAAATAGTAAAATTTTGTTTACGAGAATTATTGCAAGATTGAATGTTAACCTACCTCAAATAGAAAGCGAAAATATTGAAAAGCGGTTTTGAGCAGTCTATACATAGGGCGTTGTTGCCGGTTCGTAACAAAATTTATGAGAATATTTTTTAATTAAGGATACCTATGAAAACGGCGTATGCGCATTTTAGTATATTTTTGAGCCAAAAAAAATCCTTTTATTATCTACACGTATTTAAATAATACCCTGTATTTGCAAGTGGTCTACACAAGATCTTTAATACACATTTTTATTGTGCCATTATCTGTCGACTAATAAATTGTAAAATAAAATGATTTTCCCAAGAAGCGTCTATATTAAATCATTTTTCAACATCTATTTACTTTTATATGCCTTGTTAAAAGTTAAAAATATACATAGATGAAAGTTTAATAATAAAAAGTGTTCACTTTACTATTATCTATCTCAAATTGTAATCAATGTCTAAAAATAATAATCTTCTAGAATAAATGTTAACCAAATAGATCAAAATCAGCTGCTCAAATGCTTCTTCATTTGCGTTCACTAAGCCTAACTCTTTACTAGCGATTAGTTTCGCCAATGTAAGCAGAATATTGTGAAGAGTGTTTTAAGGCATATAAAAATAAATTCCGTTAAACAATACCTCTTTATTAGTTGAAGTATCTTCTATTATATAGGCATACCCAATGAAGTACACACAGATTCATCATTATTCAATAAAAATATAAATAAAGTTAATAAATATGTTTGAATTGTACTCGTAACTACGTAGAAATAACAATAAAGAAAATTACAAAAAAATAAGTTGTGCTCTAGTTGTATACAATACTACAAGTTTTTTTATATATTAATATCTCTTAAAAGACTACCAGTTTATATACATTATACTGAATTGGTTTACTAATTGAAATGATAAGGCTATTTACAAAATAAAACAAACATGCGGAAATAGTTATTTTCAGCAATGAAACAGAATGTTTGTTGGTTTTAAAATTTTACCCAAAATGATGTAACAAAAAGTGACAAAAGATACACATAAACATGTCGATACTTATTGATATTGCAGATTGGCTCATATTAATTGTTTGAATATTTTTATTCTTTTCGATTTTTGTAATCGATCTTATGTTTCGGACGAAGATCGAGTGTCGTCGAATTATTAAGAGAGAACGGTCCATTTATTTGAAAAGTGCCAAACTGTCGACCGGCCAGCCGATCGTCACCGCCCGTTGTAGGAGCCCAAGAGACCCCTAAGGTAAGTCCACAGATAAAGAAAGATATATTGTTATCACATCAAATAATTACAGTACTCTTATCTCGTACCAGAAGGTTTTTAGTGAGCCAAGATCCAACAATTGAAGTTGCAGTTTATTATTTAAAAATGTAGAAACACGTGAAATATTCCAATCTCATAATTGTGCCGAATTTTTAATTCAACAAGCGGTGAAATTGTGGGAAAATGTGTGATCTGTATCGATATAAAACCAAAGTTTTGTTTTGTATAACATACGCTTTCTTTAATTTCTATTACTATCAAGAATTGTCAAATTTGTAGAATCCAACTTCTTAAATATCATCTGACATTTGTCAGTTTTGAGAATGTTCGATATATTTCGGTTAAAAATAACAATAACTATTAATAATAGTATTTTTAGCAACGTCTACTGATATGTAATTCAAAAATAGATAACTATAAATATTCAACAAGTTTTTATAATGATTCTGTAAAGTTAGTTGTACTTAAAAAACCGTTGCAAAATACGTGTCTTATTAACAAGTTTCGGATCGTTGAAATAGTGTTTTATAAATATAAGGTTTGATAACGAAAACACAAGAAGCAGCGTTGCAACTTTTCGAGGTTGCCAGAAAAAAAAACAACGACAAACATCAATTATTTTCGTGGAAAAAGATGCCAACACCATCATCTCGGCAACATTCTTCTGTTAGGTAAAGAAGGTCCGTGTCTTGGAATAAATTATTAATCGATGATATATCAAAATAAATTGACAGCTGTCAAGTATAAAATATTTATCGAAAGGTACGACAAAATAAATCGACAGCTGTGAAGCATAAAATATTAATCAAAAGGTACGTCAAAATAAATTGACAGCTAATCGTTTGTAATTCTATTATTTCATTTTAGATTTTTTGATTTGTAAACGATAGAGTCAATATGAAAAGAATATTTGCAAATTGGACATATTGTTTTAAAAGTTAGGCGTTGTTTGTAAAACAATCAGATATACGGTAACAAAGCCTGCAGGTAACATGAGGCAAACAACCATTATATTGAAATGAAATCACAGATAATTCATCTTCACTGCGCGAGTTGAAAATGAAAATCAAATTGGGTGGAATTTTAGTATCTGAGGAATGCTTTAAGATTTTATTAACAACTATTATGCGAGTCTTAAACCGGTGACATATTTTTGAGTTTTAGGAAGGGTAGGTTAAGTTTTATAAAAAAAAAGAAGAAAACTGTCAAATCATGCAATGTTGCCAAATATCTACATTAAAGATTCTGGCATTTTCTTTATGATATATGTTTCTTTTTCAGTATTCAATGTATTTTATCTTTGTAAATTACTGAATTTGCATGCATATTTATAATTAAATGGTGACATTTATTGTATTCAATTCTCAGCATTCCTTTTATACTAAAACCACTCTTAAAATAATATATCGCCTGGGATGACAGGCAAATTCGTTGATTTGTATGAGATGTCATTTTAAATTCTACCTGACACTTAATTTAGCATTAAAGTATTGCAATAATTAATGATTTTGTCGAAAAGTATTTTTTTTTCTATTATAAATGAATATTTAAAAAAGTATAAATCGGTAAGAAAATAAAGACCAACCAAACGATTTAAAAATGTTTAAAAATTGTGGCATCCAATTTCATTGCTGCAAAAATAGTTACTTAAATATAACATTAATCATATATTGTACATATTAACGTCAGTTCTATGTTACTCTTGTTTCTACTCCACTACTTTTTATTGATTACAAAAATAATTCAGTCAATTTAATGTAAAAAATGGACGTCACTAAGTGTCAGCACTATTTCATTAATACTAATTGAACTTTGTTGAATTGAAAAAGCAACTAATCTGAATTTGAAGATATATTTTTTCGACAATAAAAAAAAAATGGTAATATTTTAGAGTTAGCCTCGCAGAAAGCTTGTTGCCGGTTGGGCAAATATATTTTGACAAATTTAGATTTTTACATTTGACGTAATAATTCTGCCGTTTGACAGATATTTTGACGCGTGACGTGACATTTTAACGTGTTTCCTGACCTCTGACGTTTGACATTGACGTCGTCTACTTAACACAAATGGGTTGATAACTATCTAAAAATATATTTAGGTTGTTTAATTGGAAATGAAAAGGTATTACCTGATAAAATCATATGTTGGTTTGCATTATCACCAGACTAGAGTAAATATAGGAAAATAAAGCATATATGAAACATTGTCAACTTTTACGCCTAGTCTTCACAAGTATGAAAACCTCTATATTGTTAAATATCAAATAATTTCAAAGTTAGAAACATGTCAAAACATATACCAACCCAACCGATTTTTAAAAACAAATATAATATTAATAAATATCACTACATAATAAATTAATATTTTTGGTTTAGAAAAAAATGAACTAGTAATGAATGCTCCATTTTTATAAAATAATAAACATTTGCCCATTATTACTTAATAAACGTTTAAGCGATACAGTGATAATTGGGAGATGAATAAAAATGATATAAAACCGATATGCTGATAACAAACCTGTTCTTACTACATAGGAAAAAGAGAAGGAATAATAATTAACAGATCTTCGGAGCTGATCTGTCGTTTGTTGATTTAGCTCGTTTCAGAGTCGCCCCCCTTTTGATTTGATCCATCAGCGATTCGTGACATACTTTTGGATCGGGCTGAAAAAAAAAAAAAACAATTTTCAAAACATTAACTGAGTTTGATAGAACGGTGAACGACGCACGCCGTACTGTAGAATCTGTCACGTTCGACCCACGTCAGTCCTTTAAAAAAAAACAATTCTTCACAATCAATACTTGTATAAATGTAAAAAAGCATTTTTGGCAAAAGTAAATTAAGATTTTGCACAAAACTAAACTTAACATTCAACAAAACCATTAGAAAATGAACGGGAATCTCTTCAAACAGCGCAAACTTACTAGTTAGCATGACATCATAAGCTGGTAAAACCAAAATAAGCTAATTAAAAAAGTTAGTGCACAAATATTAGACGAGTTTAGTTGTTCACTTCAAAAGCTGGTTATTCCGTACGAAATTGGACAATTAAGTAATGAAACTGCTTCAAATTAATAACTTTCTATACGTTTAATCGACTATAGAAGAATTTGTATCATATTTGGAATTCATCGTCGCTTAGAAAGCAAGGAAGCTCGCTATACTACGTTCAACTTAAGGTAACATTTGTAAAGGCGAGACCGAAACAAACGATAGTCAGCAAGACGCAAATACGGCCGTGTTAAAAGTGCTGTCGCCTCTCGTACATTGGTCGCTTTGTTTCAAATGTTTTTCATATAATTACATGTGTTCAAACGTAAGAAACACATTTTGGTCGCTTTACGCGGTCGTTTGTCGCCTGTCTCAGTCTCGCGATCCCGAATGGTACCTTTAAAGGCAAAGTGTCGTCACATGACAAGGACAAAAGCTTCCTGGATTGGTCGAATTCATTATTGTGTTACTGTGTGTGCAACATTTTTTTTTCACCCACTGGCAAAGTTTGTTTAGCTAATTTTGATAGGCGTATCTTGTAACACCAAAAATATTTGCTCAATTTAGTAAAATTATACTGAGAAATCAAAAAATTATAATCATTAATATTTTTTTAATTTTCAACTCTAACACCCTGTATTTCGGAGTAATATTTTATCTAAACCTCATCTAAACATGTTTCGTTTAATTGTCTTATTTTCAAAGAATATTCAGTTGTTTTGTGTCTAAACGATGGGGATATAACTCAAGCATACTGTGATGGATGTATACTGCAATAGTGAGACCAATCATCACTTATGGGGCTATAGCCTGGAGTAACAGAACTAGTTTAGCTACTACGAGAGCTAATATCTTAAAAGTACAAAAACTAATCTTTGTTTGCATCACCGGTGCAATGAGAACCTGTCCTACGGCCGCAATGAAGGTGATCTTAAACTTCACCCCTCTACATTTGATGATAGAGAATGTGGCAAAAAGGACACGATATGGAATGATCAGGAACGTAGTAATTAGACGAAATTCTACTTGCTTCAGGACTAAAGATACCTGGGACATGCTCCAGGATGAAATGCTAAAGAAGTACAGTTTTGTGAAAAACTTCAGAACCACAGAGCTGGGCTGCAAGAAAAAATGAATCCAAGAATCCATCGCGCTTGAAACCGAAAGACATGCTATTCAGTGGTATACGGACGGTTCCAAAACCATAGAAGAACTGGAATAGGAGTGTATGGGCCGAGAACCAAGCACTCCGAAAGAATGAGAAAATACCCAAGCATCTTCCATGCGGAAATTTATGCCATCGAGAAGTGTATCCAGTTTAACATCGAGAGAAACTATCATAGACAAGAGATTATCATCATGTCCGATAGCCAAGCAGCCATCAAAGCGCTGAACTCTTACGTAATCAGCTCAAAAATGGTCTGGAGATGTCTAGATCAATTGAATGAGCTAGGCGAGAAAAATAGAGTTACTCTCACTTGGGTCCCGGGACATAACGGGGTATAGGGTAACGAGATTGCAGATAGTCTTGCAAGGAAAGGGGCCCAAACACCTTTTGTAGGACCTGAGCCGTTCTGCGGTATCAGCAGTAACATTATATTAGGAGAGATTAAAAAAGAATTGGGCAGTAGAATAACCGTTAATTGGAACAATCTCTTGGGGCTGAGACAGATACTTCTGGGTGAACAATAACCAGAAAAGATCGGAAGCCTGCATCTGCCTGAGCAAGAACAGGCTACGTATTGTAACAGGGATCCTTATCGGGTATTGCCGACTAAACGGACACCTTAGTAAACTGAGAGTAATAGCGGATAGTGAGTGGAGATTATGTGAGGAGGAGAACGAAACCTCCATTCACGTTCTAACTGAATGTGTAGCGCTCCAGAATCCAAGGGCACTATATCTAGGATATCAAATAAAAGAGGGAGATTTACCTAACTTGAAGCCACTCCAAATCCTACACTTCCTTGAGAAGATAGGATTGGAAGGGTCGTTATAGACATTGAGACATTTCCTTGGTGCATTGGTGACAGAAGGGGACACAATAGATCTTTTAGGTCGCAGTGTATTAACACCCCATTCCCAACACAACATACAGTTTATTACTTATTTTCATAAAACATGTTTACTATAGACGAAAATCAGGTTTGCCTACCTCGTTTTTTCCTAATATAACCTTATTTTCAAGTCTGCTGAGGTTATTGTGATAAAATTTGTACAAAAAATATTTCATTTTCGTAAATAAGGAACTCATATACAGGGTAAATCCTGTTGTAACTGTGTATAGAAGTCGTTAAAATAACCATCTTTTTCAAATAAATTTTTTCAAAAAACTTAACACTAAGATACACAAATAAAAAAAATATAAATCCGTGTATTAAAAGTTGACATAAGTGTTTATCTTTTTTTTGTTTTTCTTATGAATTATGATTCAATTGTGTACCGGTTATTGTAATTCAGTCGAGTGTGATTTCAGAAGCGTGTTATTCCCTCGCAAAAGCAACCTATAAAATAACTACACATTGTTTACCGTTGCCAAATATTATATCCAGAAGGCGAATATTTTTTAAAACATTTGTGTTTATTCTCACAATCGTAGACAGTGTTGCAAAAAAGTTTTTCCAAGTACTTTTTTTAATTAAAAAAAAAATAAGTTTTTTATTATGCTGAAAAATACCGCCACCTTATTAACAAAATAGTGAGGTTATGTTTTTCTCAGAATATCTGTTTTTGGTTTGGTTAAAGTGAATTTATTCAAATAAAAACTAAAAATGGGGAAAAAAGGTAGATCTGGTAGAAAAAAAAGTGGAAGATTTTTGTTTATTTAAGAACAATGGGAAAAAAGGCAATGGGAAGGTATCTAGAGTTCAATGTATCTTCGGTTCTAAATAGTTCTCAAAAAATAGCACCATTAGAAACTGTAATTGAGAGCCATCTATTTCTTGTTGAAGCGTCCTAATAAGGACGAAACCAGTCCAAGAATGACGTTCTCCTTAGTAAGCAAAATCAAAGAGTATTGAAATTTAATTTATATCTCTGCTGTCTTTCCTTTGGATATAATTCAATACCTGCTACTGTATTAGCCAAAGAAGTAGTTGTTTTCTTAGGGGAAACGGTTGCTAGTATTATGTTGTAAAGGGCTTCGTGTTTATTTATTTTAGTTTAACAAAATTTAAATTATCTGGATATTGGGTCACGTCACGATGCATAGAAGACATTTTCAACTTTAATAATTATTTCTTAGACCTCCAGTGGTAACACTGATAACTGAATGGCAAAATTTTGTCGAAGTACTTTGTAAATGGTAAAATTTCTTATAGACTAATAATTTTTTTTTTTTTATTATTATTATTATTATTATTATTATTATAGTCGATTAAACCTGTCGTTTTAATTTGTAACACAAAATTGTTAATATTGTTGTGAGGTAAATAGATGGTTAATAAAATCAATTTCATAAACTTGTTGTCCAAAATCGTATGCAGAATAAAATTCGTAATATTAAAACATGTCCGTTAAAATGGTATTAATGTGTCAAAGTTGAAAAATTGTAAACCTTTCTCACCTAAAACTGTTCGTTGCGGTCAAACGGTGGCTGTAAAAACAAGCAATGTTCATATCGACAAGCTTATTGTAACGATTTTATGTTTATAAACTGTAATTATTATTCTGTACAAAAAAAAATGGACAAGGATTCATCTATGGTACATTTAACACCAATCGAATATAGAAAAGTTTAATGTATAACGCGAAACAAAGGTTTGAAAATAAAAATGGAAATACAGAAGTGAAGGAAACTGAAGAAGTTAAAAAAAAACGAAATAGAACAAAAAAAGGAAATTTTGTACATCGACTCGAAGATAATATTCCTAGTGTAAAGATAATATTTCAATACAGTAGATACCGTTTGCAAGAGAGAGCGATAGTTCCGAAATTGTGAAACTCGGATTTTACCATTAATGCCGGAATTTAAAAAAAAATGTTTGAACACTAAGAAGTTCTCATACCATATATCTAAATATTTAAAAAAAAAAATGCAAGACTAACAATTTTCCAAGAAAACTTAAACAAAAACTTGCAATATTTTGATGTTTTTAACCTAATATTTGTAATTTTCATACAGTGTTGCCAATAGTTTCAGTTCATTTAGTAACAAGAAAAATACGTGAATATCAACATTAATAAATTATTTATATGTTAATTGCATGAAAAATAAGAATAAGTAGGTTAAGGAAAATCTTTATAAATGAGTTAAACTATATTCATCAAAAATTGACTTGACAATAATTCGTAAAATCGATTTTATATTTAAAAATGGCCTACGACAATGTATATATTTTATTAAAAAAAAAATTGCATCATTCATTTCAGCAACAAATGGACCTTTTTGTTTGCAATAGATTCTTTGGTAATACCGATACCTACAAAAGTGTATGTATGCTTAGTTTTTAAAATCATAAAGGGGTCAAATTAGATAATGACTGTTTATTTTTGTTTTAAAAAGCTAATCTACGGTACAATAAAAAATAAATAAAATAATTAACTAACTAATGCCGCGTTTGAATATCCACATCGGATGCATTTTTTATATCTCGAGCATTTGGTTATCCACATCGGACACATCTACTACATCTACGTTTGTTTATCCGAGATGTAGCTGTCCAGGGGTGAGATTCCGTTTCACGATTCGACTCGAATTTGATATCAAACTCCATAAAAGCAATTCCGTTTAACGAGTAGTCGATTCGATATCAAATCGTTAAAGTTGGATTATTTTGACATTAGGTATGACCTGTCAATGTTGCTGAATAATAAGCCTGTGGCTTAAAATTTTAGGGTAGAAAGTAATTTAGTTTCCAGGGCATACCTATGTCTCTGGCAATTCCTGTTCTGGATAACTTATCGTGCAACAGAGGTCTTTTATATTCTTAGAATATCAATAAAAGGATTATTTATTATACAAAACGATACAAAATATGAACATTGATAGGTTCTCTTTATTCAGCTGAAAAAGTTCTCCACGACGATTTCCAGGAATTTCCAAAGGATCGTTTCTTTTTTGTAGCTCATCCTTTCTTTAGCCTAATAATAAATATTTTTATAATTCAACCCATTATAAGTGATCTTGCAACTCTGAATGCAGAATTGTTTGTGCCCGGTGAGGAAATACTATTATTACTTTCTATGGCCCTCCGAGGCAACTTACAGATGTAAATTTGAATTATAGATGAGGATACCCCGGAAAAACCCCACCCATAAGTATAAAAACTAATGAATAATTACAATTTAATTGTTGTTGTTTGACGTTAAAAGTCGTGATATTCCGTTCTGTGTCGAGTAACTCGATTCATAATTCGATCGAATTAGAAAAAGCCATTCTATTACTCGATCTGTTTTGAATTCAGAAATCTTCGGAAATTCGACAAAATAATGAAGCATTCGAACTATTCTGACTTTTAAACATCAAATAACAAAACTTAAATTGTATTTCTTTAGCCTTGACGTTGAATTATTTATTAGGTTTTATTCTTATGGATGGGGTTTTTCCGAAGTGTTCTCATTTATAATTCAAATGACATCTGTAAGTTGCCTCGGAGCGCCATGGAAAATAATAATAGTCGTCCCTCCCCAACAACAATTAAATTGTATTGTATTTGGTTTAGCCATAAGCCATAAGATTAATTAATTATTTATTTTTTTATGGTGATGGTTGGGGTTTTTTCTGGGTATCCTCATCTATAAGTTAAAGACACCATCTGTAAGTTCCATTGGAGCGCCATGGCAAATAATAATAATACGGTTGTCCCTCCCCAATACCAGCTATGCTTTCAGAGTTGCAGGGATCACTCGTAATGGGGTAAATTGTAAAAAGATTATTATTTAATATTATTGCCCTTTGCGCTAAAAAAAGAACAACCTAAGGGAAAGAAGCGATCCTTTCAAACTCTCTGAAAATCGCTGTGGATAGCTTTTTTGGCTGAATAAAGATTACCTATCTTTATTTATTTATATTTTATAGAGTTTTATGTAATTAATGAAACCTCTTATTGATGTTTCAAGTAGTATTCAGAGTCCCTACTATTTCATAGGGACAGTATTGATATTTCTTAAACGCTAACAGATAGAGGGTTGGTTAAATAAGAGAAAAGTTACGCAGTTTTGTGCTTATTAAAATGGTGCCAAGAAACCTTTGATATCTAGAGGGAGATTCAAAATATCGGACAAAAAATTAAAATTGGTATTTCTTTAAATTCATTCATTCGTTTCTGTCCGATATTTTGAATTTCCTTGTAGATATCAAATGTTTTCTGCCACCATTTTAATAAGCACAAAACTGCGCAACTTTGTCAAATTTAATCATTTTTCTATCTGTTACCGTTTAAGAAATAGCAATACTGTCCCTCACGAGCTAGTAGGTAGCTATCTAATTAGGAGGATGCACAATGGGCATAGTGATGCCTAAGTGCCATAGGTTAACCCACCCTACACACGTTACAGATACAGATACTGTCACTATGAAATAGTAATGACCCAGTATATACCTAATAGAAAAAATAAGGCCCTTAATGCAGGAGAGGTTATTCAGAAAAGGCACATTCCTACAGGAAAGGTTCATACCTATGAAGACTAGATATAAGGAGGCGAATCGGCCTTGGTCAAATTTCAAATTTCCGTCCCTATTTTTATGGAGTTCCAAAAAACTACTGTAGTTGGCGGGTGGCAAAATAACGACGTCTATTTTCTATGCAATTCAATGGGAATTAAAGTGATTTTTGTAAAATTTAGTGAAAAGAATAAAAATAAGCTGAAATAAAGAACCTGACTGCAAGTAACAATGAGTAACAAAAAACGGAAAAGCAGGATTTCTTCGTTTCGGGTTGAAAAACGGGATATAAATCCGATATAAAATTAAAGAAATCACAAGGAGATAAAAATCCAAGTCTTTTTAAAGTTCCTAGTGTAAGTAAAATAATGTATTTATTTCTAAATAATATATATTTATTGTAAAATAGTCACAACCCGTATCTTACGGAGTGTAGTTTATTTAATTATAAAATTTTATAATAAAAAATAATAAAGTCATAAATCCTGACTTAAAAACAACAATAATTACACATTAAATTTAACTTACTAGAAAAGAAAATTTGCTTTTTTTATGTTTTTTGATTTTAGATGAAGAGTTACTACTGTTATTTTTCTTTATTGAACTTCAATTTAGTCATCGCAAATATTTTTTATAGGATCCTAAACATTTAGAACAATGGCAGCATGTGATTCCTAGAGCTGATAAAGTACTGTCTAGTTATGATTCTGTTTGCGAGCTACACTTTTTAGAAGATGATATTTTAAAATTTGATGAGACTATTTTAACTAATGGTACTGTTAGCAAAATAAAAAGGGAAGAGCTGAAATTAAAGGATGAGGTAATACCATGTACATTCCCAAATCTCCCTTTATACTCGTATTACAACAATAAAAAATCTGTTAACTGTGTTTTATTTTACTCTTAAAACTATATATTGGTTCAATTCAAAAAAAAAATTGCCACAAAATTGTACTTATCAAATTTCAGCAATTAAGAAACCTTTTCGAATTTGGTCATACATACCAAAATTGTATTTTATATAGATAAAATTAAATAATTTCTCAATTAAAACATGCAAGACTCATTTGGAAATAAATCAGTATGTTCTGTGCTTTATTTAGCTGTAAACAAGTTTATTTTTATTATTTTGACAAAATTATGTATAATTCCCATAAGAAGCCATGTATTTTGAACTACGTAAACCGTACCAGCGCCCATGTGGTTAATTATAAAAGCTCAATTGACGTGTGATTTTTGGGACCGTATTTTGAGCATGCCGATTCGCCTCCTTACCTCTAGTCTTCATATTCATACCTAATGTCAAAAAATCCAACTTTAATGATTTGATATCGAATCAACTACTCTAGAGCTATCGAGTTATTTGATCGAGTTTATTGTCGAATTTCGTTGAACGGAATTGCAATTATGGAGTTTGATATCAAATTCGAGTCGAAAATTTCCGAATGAGATGTTCGTTCCATGTCAGAAAGTAGATGTTCTGTGAAGCCAAGATTATTGATTTATCCTTTGTTTATGTTAGCGTGAATAGAGAAGTGAATAGTGTGTTTAATTTTTGTTTAGATTTCAAATTTAGGTTGATTTTTAGTCACAAAAGTCAAATAAAAAATATATAAATTTCTAACTTGTCATTGTAATTTTATCACGTGACCAATAAAGTCTAGAGCGTTTGTTTATTACATCTACATACATTCAGATCTAATTCTCTATCACGTGATAAAAAATTCACAACATCTCAGATGCATCCGATGTGGATATTCAAACGCGGCATAAATTATCTAATCTAACCCATCTATATGGTGCGCGCGAATTTCGAAACGTGTTCTACTAATTTTTTTTTTTATAAAGTTTTGTACATAAAAAAATGTTCTTTATATAAAAGTTGATCGACTGAAATATGAATAAGCAAAATGGGCTACCATAACTAGGAAACAAATGTCTTTCAATACAAACATCTATCAGTTATTTATTGCCATTTGAAAAATATAACTTGTGCTTCGCACTAGTTGTGTTTTTATTGATGGGACTTATATTTCTTTAGAAAAACGGTTTAGGAATTCCTTTTATTTAAGAAATATTGCGCATCTTGACAACGGTTGAATTGTCCTGCAATGTCAAACTAAGCTAGGTAGTGACTGGACAAAACTAACCTAGATGTTTCTGACAACAAATTTTGTTAATTAAAGGCTATTCAAGACGTCTAAAGTTTTTGGAAAGAAATAAAATGCCCAATTTTTACAGTAAATGAGCATGTACAATTTTTAATTCAATTTTTCCTAGAAATTCATAGATTTTCCTCAATTTTTATAGAAACTTACTATATAAAATGAATACTTTTTAGTATATCAATTTTTTTTTTTTTCAAAATTCCGACATCCCTAATATTATACGGAGCCTCTGAATTATATTTCTGAGTTCTACTTTACCTGAGCTTTACTGTTAATAATCTGTCTTATCTTGGTGGCCTTAAGCTGCGTCGGCTGAGGACTCACAGTATGTTGTTGGGCAAGTTTGGCATTCAAAGAGTCCAGGAAGCTTTGTCCGGGACCGGCTTTCTGGTGCGGATACTTATTAATAGGAGAATTAGTAGGCGTGCGGTCTTCCGAAAGTCTTCGTGAAGATTTGGGGCTTAAAGTAGGCGTCAGTTTAGCGCTAAGCGAAGCTATGAAGTTGGAACTAACGCCACCCGGACCTGTAAGAAATAAAAAATAAAATATAATTATTGTATATTATTCTATCTTAGAGGATTCTACGAAATTTTTTCGACATTATTTATTTGAATATTTTTTTTATTTGATATAAATTGTTTGAATAGTAATTTCTCGAAAAAATATGTTTATATTTAAATTTCTAAAAATGAATGAAACAATATTTTTAAAAAGATTAGTCAAATAATTGGTAAGTACCGAATTATTGCAACATATGAACAGCAAAATTTGGCTGAAGACTTTGTAAATGATGGACTTTTTAAAAAGTATGATTAGTATCGCTAATTATCAAGGGTAATACCTAATACCACAAGAGGTACGAATTTTTTGAGACCGTTTTGTTTTTTCTTTGCAAATTATGAATCTAAATTTCACGAAACAAAATCTTCCTTAAAATAACAACTTACTGGACAGATCCCGGCAAAAATAATTTTAAAAAAAATCAACTTAAAAATATCGTTTTTTTACTTTTAAGGAAACTATGGTCGACGATCAAATCCAAGCCAAATTACGTAATTTTATTTTATAGATTCATACAAGTATTAAAAGTAATTTTAAAAAACCGACTTCAAAATCGTGCAGATGCCATCACATCTAAACCAAAGTTATATGGGACCACCACTTTCTAACAAAAAAGAATCATTGAAATCGGACACCGTGTTAAAGAATTATCGCTGAACATATATAAAAAAAATATACCAACGAAATGAGAACCTCCTCCTTTTTTGAAGTCGGTTAAAAATTAAATATAAAGTTAGCTAGTTCAAAAAAACATTATTTAACTTTTTTATAATATTTCAAAAAATAGTAACTCGATTAGTTTACTTTTAGAAAACGAAGTGATTCGATAAATTTCGAAAATTTTTCGTTGAATCATCTAGAGCAGCCATACTCAACCTGCGACCCCAAACACTATTATTAGGAAGGTGCTTTTTAAAACTATGGCTTTTTGTTCTTAACATTTTGAGCGAAATGCGCGAAAACATTAACATTAAGTGATAAATATCATGCTAATATTTTTATTGTTTTGCATGTACGTTTTGTGTTTAATGTATTAGAGATCCCAACTAATTTTAAATGGTCCTTTTTTGTCTTCTTTTGAATGAAGAACCGAAACAATACAAGTCTATATCTATACTGCTAGGACTCCTAACCAATCGTGTTCGACTATAAAAGCTATAGTTTTTTGTCTATTATCTAATATAGTTTTATTAGCTCTGATTCCGCTAATGGAACGGACTTCACTCTAACTAAATTTATTGAATTCTTACCGTCAGACTTCCGATCGGCACTTTGAGACCTCATATTATGAATCCTCCTAATGGCGTTCGGGCTGCCGCCCATGATCTGCATCGGTTGAGCGTAAACGACACCGCCCGATTGAGACACGTACGATACTTTGGACTGGCTTTGAAACGTGCTAAAAATCGGTCCTTGATTGTACTGCGAGGAAGATTGATATTGATTTTGGGAAAGTGGCTGCTGCTGATGCAAATTTTGGGAAGTTTGATACAAGTTTTGGGAGGAAGAGGACATGCGTCTTATAGAGTTGGGGCTAGCTGGCGTGTGGTTTAGTTCTGTGAGCGCTTTTACTGTTTCTGCTACGTTTATGCCTAAAATAAGAGATGACGTAGTGGTTTCTTTTTGCCAATTTTGAACTATTATTTCTATTCTACTTACCCGCCGACGGTTTCTGGGAAGCTGCTTGTCCATTGGGTTCCAACAAAAAAGCCGGAGGTGGAGGCAAGTTCTCCAAGCTACCCATGGAAGACGTGTTAGTTATCGAAGAAGTTCTTCTAATAGGCGGTGGGGGTTTTTGGTTTTGAATGGATCCTCGTCTCAGGAGGGTGTTGCGTAAAGTACCGGTACCCATGTCTTTAAAAAACAATGAAATATTTGAAACACTTTTTTAAACTCTAGCTTTCAAAAGAGTCAAAGTTTAATCATTAAAAAAACTTACTTTCTAGATGGTGCACGTCATCAAATGTAAACGTAGTTTGACTGCCATACCCGCTGGAAGATTCTAAGGAACTTTCACTGGTGCTGCTTTCTTTTTCACCTTCATTGGGCTGAAATACGAAAACCTGTTAAAATTGTTTTCTTCTGGATAAACCCAACAAAAGAGAAAGAAAAATCCTACATTCAAACATCTTCAGTTAACAATTTCTCTATTATCTCCAGAGTTTCCCAAGGTTCGCGTTTGGTTAATATGTTGGTTATCCAAAGTCATTAACGTTATACCAAGTTTTATTGACGTTACCTTATCAGGGGGACTAGTAAATTCCACGGGAGGCGGCGGAAAGCTCTTCTCTTGAGTCTTGCTGGCCGCCGCCATCATTAGTTCGTGCATATTCGCGTACGTAGGTTGCGGTGCAATTTTTGCTAAATGAGCTGGCAATGGAGACGGTTTCTTGATGACGGACAAATCGGCGGCGCCTGGCGGCAACACTCTTACGCCTTGCGCGATCGTTTTGGCGGGAACGTTAGGACCGCTCGGACGTTCCAGGGACGAACATCTCTGCAAAAAAATAAATACAAATATAACCTTAATTTCTGCTACTTGCTTTTGTATACCCTTCTTGAAACGGGTCCGCCCCCAATTAATTAAGAGATAAGGATAATTTAGATAATTTGAAACGTACCATAGGTAAGGGTGGCTTAGAAAGAGATTTGATAGATGCAGCAGGACTCTTAGGAGGCACAATATTCGATGTAGTATCGGTCGGAGTTGAAGTCACTGGACTAGCTGGTTGCGATAGAGTTTGTTCTGGAGCTTGGAATGTGTATACAGTCAAAGGAGGCCTTTGATGGCCTTTTTCGTAAGCTGAAAAGAAACATGTAATTATATAAAAGCATTAAAAAAAAAGAAGGCCCAACACTGATTCTTGTGAAACCGAAAAACTCAATAACGGTTTACCATTTAAATTTACCTGATGAAATAGTATGAGGTCTGTCATTAATGATAGCTGAAGCAGCCCTTTCGAATTGCATAGTTTCTTGTAAATTTGGCCAAGTAGCTGTCGTTGTGGGGGCGGCGCTAACCGGAAACGGGGTACAAGGGGTACTCGAACTACTGCTGTTGTTGCTGTGCTCAGACATATTTGATACCTAAAAATAAATTATACATTTTTTTGCGTTTTCAGTACGAGATACAATGCAAGTGCTTGAATATTAAATAAATAACACATAACTTGGACCAGACAAAATCAGTAACTTCATGAATGGAATCTGCAATCCCGACATAGCTAAAAAACTTGTGCTGGTAACGTTAAACGTCGAAAATGTCACGTCAAACATAAAAAGTTACTGCAAACATAAAAAATGTCACATGCATGTCAATATATACAATATATTATAAACCGTCAAAACCTTTCATAAATTGTTATAAACTTTACAAGTAATTTTGTGTGCGGTCCAAGTGACGCATTATTTTCGTGTAATTACAAATTTGTACAACTAAATACATAAATAACAATTATCTACTGCTATTTACTGGTCTTACCTGTGCAGCACTGAATGCTGACGGGGGTCGTGGAAAAAGTGTATCTTGTGACATAAAACCAGAATCCTGACTCGAGACAGATCTAACACGCATTGTACCACTACGACCTACTGGCTGTTTGGTGAAGAAAACAAAACAAAAATAAACAAACAAGAAATAAATAATAAAAAAAATCATAAGAGTAGTAAAATAATAGATACAAATAGAAAAAATAATATACACGTATTAATAGCAACCAAAAATATAATTTCTAAAAAAAAATATAGTACAATTTCCATAAAAGATGTAGGCAAGACAAGCAATTTACGAATAATCAAATTATATGTTCCTAGAAAAATAAACCACCCTGTAGGTATCAAAATAATGTTAAAATGCGTAGTTTAAGGCAGCCTCAAATTTTGGCAATTTTTTTTTTTTTAATAATAACGGAAAAATCAAAGTAATGCATTACCCCGTATATTATAAAAAAAAAATGTTTCACGGTGAATTATACCTACTGGAAGTAATATTTAAGCAGAAAGTGAGTGAAGGCAGTTTTTTCACCCTAAGGACCTGGTTCTTGAGAGTCAAGATGCTCTAATTACGTAAAGGAAGGTCTTCAGAGAACACACTCCAGTCAGTAAATCGTGATTTTTTTTGACATCTGGTATTTTTAAGAATCACCTCGCTGTCCTAGATGGGCAATATTGAGGGAAATGAAGAAACTAAGGTATAGAGGTTATTTAACTCTAAATACCAACCTGTATCCATATGCAAAAGGAAAAGCACAATTTTTAAGAATATTTCTGTTTAATATCAATAAATATCTCTTAACTCACAAAATGAAACTTAACGATACTAATAAATCATTCAAAAACCATTATTGAACGGAATATTCTACTTGATTTAAAATTTATTCTCAATTTGATAGTCTAATTATTTCAGAATAACATAGCGATAGTTACTATAAAAAAATCAATATTATTTCAAATATAGATACAGTATCTGTATTATATATTTTACCTTCTTTTTTAAATTAGTACTGCTAAAAATCGTAATGAAATTTTAAATTTTCTCTTAATAAGTTGACACCTAAAATCTATTTTTATTTGTATTAGAGACTACTTACTTTAGGAATATATTTATACTTAAAATCACTCTAATAAAACAATAAAATTTCAACCACAAATTTAGTTATAAACAAATTTGTTTGGCTTATTTATTACGTCATTACTAATGCGCCGCTTAGTTATTTAAATTAACGTCTCAACTAGGAATTACTACCAGCGTCAATCTATTTTATTTTGATATAATTGTTTCATCGTTTGTTTAAAAATATTTTTCAAATTGTTATGATAAATTCTATAAAAATCCTAGTTGTTGGTTACTATGAACATTTTGACTCATTTTATATCAAAAAGTGTCGAATATTTTAGTGGTTAACATTAATCTACCAATGCTGCGTTTGAATATCCACATCGGATCATCTGAGATATTGTAAATCTTTGATCACATGATTCAATATACGTAATATAGTAGGAAAGATGTGTTCGATGTGGATAAACAAACGCTCGAGATGTAAAAAATGCATCGGATGTGGAAATTCAAACGTAGCACAAGTGTGTACATTTGTTAACGAAGAGCGAACGTGTACTTAATGTTTAACTCATAAGAGGCACTCAAGAGACGCAGTTTCTTAAAAAACTGGTAAAACTAAGAATATTCTTTGAATTGGATAGTTGTGCTATTACAGATCAGTGGTTGTCCATGTCAATTCTCAAAAGGAACTAATAAGATTATAGAGGGGTGGGTTGGCTCAGTGGTTAGAGTCATGACTTTGAGATCGGAAGGTCTCAGGTTCGAATCCCACCGTTGGCCGGGATTTTTTCATTTAATTTAATTATTTAAAATTAATTCTGATGCCTTGGTAGGATTCCCCACTCGACCATTCACTGTTGGGTTCTAATTAACAGTGCTGTTCCTAAAGTGGCGCTGGGAAACAGTAACAAAGCCTACACAGAACATTAGGCTAATGGCCGTAGTAGTCGACGCCGATGACACAAAAAAAAATAAGATTATAATTTCCGTGATGAGACACTGTATTAATTAGTGTATTGCTTGAAAAGATTAGAAAGTGTCTAGAAAAATTATAAAATAAAATATCTGAAAATAATTTGAAATGTCTGGAAACTCGAAAGGAACTCGCGAACATCTAAAAATACTCTAAATGAGCTTCAAAAGCTTTAGAACATCTATGCGTTGGAATGTCTGAAAAACTGTGATGAATTGAAGTGATTTTTGAATTGTGTCTAAAAAAACCTCTCTGACTTGCCTAAAAATACTCTATCTAGAGTATTCTGAAAGAAACTAGAAGAACTCTGAAGGTTGTGAATGTCTTAAAAGACTGATGAAACCGAATTATTGCTCAGAATTGGACATCTGTACCTGTAAACATGGATACACAGAGTTTTTCCGCCCTAGTAAGACAAATTGAATTGATTTTCCGAAATTGAAAGAACATTTGCGTAGAAGCAAATTCAAATAACGACGATGTTATGCTGTAAATTAATAGTTTGAGAAAATGTATTCTCTGATGCTCTTGACATGCTAGTACATCGCTAGAACAAGTGCATTATGACTAAGAAAGATTATGTTGTAACATATGGATCAACCCTCGAACTTCTTACAAAGACACCGTCCAAAACAAATGACACGAACACTGTGCAACATACATGCAACATCTCAATCTACGATTGCGTAACCGAATAAAACTCACCTGAGACAACGACCTCTGCCAAGGATGGCTGGGAGAATGATGGCTCTTTGAGCTACCCGAAGACGAGCTGTTAATCGAACTGATAGAACACATAGAAGATTTTCTCGAGCCGAGACTCGACGGCGATGACGGCGGTGTCTGAAAGGACCAACCGCTATCCGAACTCTTTAAATCGGCGATAACTTGCTCGGAAGCAGGTGGTAAAGTTTTGGGATCATTGGTGTGCTTTTCCAATTGCTGCACGGCCTCTTGTAGGTGTCCCATTTCCGTCAGCATGGCGATCTCTTCGTCCTGTAAACCGAAACGATTAAAGCCCTTTATTAACGTCTTAGAAATCTCCAACTGAGGTTACTAGAGACATTTTGACGCCGTATCAAAATGATGTGGAGCAAACCATAATAGTAAAACTGGCGCCCGAGTAATTTCCGAACCGAAGGCGCCAAATGTAAGTATTCTTTTCTTAGATACAAGCTTACAATGAATTTCGACACTTACCACGACGGGTTTCAGTAACCCCACGAACGAACAAAACCTCGTTCTTTCTTCGATTAAAGCGGCCCTGGCGGCGTGTTTCTCGGTCTCTTCAAGTAACTGACGTCTTTCGGTGACGTCTTGTAATCCGCACTCGAATCGCTTCTGTACATCACCGCCGACGCCCTTTTTTAATTTCTTTTGAAGCCTCAGTGTGTCTGTCGATCGTTTCTTCAGCTCTGACCTGGCTCGTTTGTAATCTAAATAAAATAAGTACATGAAATAGTTATCTGAAGTAGTTAGTTTTTGGACATAAGTCTTATAACTAACCTCTTGCATGGTCCTTGTCTAAATTTAGGACAATCTTTTTCCATTCTTCCAGTTTTTCTTGTAGCGGTAGTATCAAACATTCCATGATAACGCTGAAATAAATAACGCATTAAAAATAGTAAAAATAGATCCACAAAACATGTTTATACAGTTGGACATGACTGACAAAGACATATATACGAGTCATGTCCGTGATAACTACGCGAAGCCCTGAATTAAATCCAAACTGTAACTTAAAAATAATTTTACGCTTGGAATTTTACTTTAGAAACATTGTGGATGACTCCTTATAATAATATTGTAATAGCTAATATTTTTGTATCTTCAAATAGGTAGTTTTTCAGTTGAGTATCTAGAATTTTTGCCTTATATTGCTTTTAAAAATACTTGTTATAGGATTTCTACTCGTTTTGTACGAGATTTTGCTGGCATGTTATTCCATAGCGCAAGTGGCTTTCCACGAGGGCATAATAAAGGACAAGTAGTTGTAGCACAGGTAATATTTTTTTTAGAAATCGGTGTTTGTATGAAAGAAATTATGGTTTTTTTATTAATTATAAGATCTGTCCATTTAAGGTTTGAGTCAATCGTAACCCATAATTATTTTTCTGCTTTTGCAACCTTAATTGCATAAGTTTCCTTACAAGGGATGTCATTATTGAAGGATAGACAATCACAAGCACTAGATTTATGACTAAGTAATTAGTGTTATTTAAATTATAAATGATCCATCCAGTTTTTTATATTTAAATAGTCAGTTTCTTCTTTAATTTTAAATTCATACTTTTGACTAGTAGAAAATAACTGTATCATCTGCAAAACAGATATAAAAGAGAATTCATTTTTATAAATACTGAAAAGTGTGGGCCCTGGTACTGTACCTTGTGGAATACCATACTTAAATTAGGATTATTTGATACTCTATTTATTTGTACTATCTGCTATTTAAAGGGTAGCTGTCAAACGTTGTCAGAGAAATATTTATTATTCCTGTCTTCGAGAGAATTGAGTAAGAGTGGGTAGCTGACAGTGTCGAATGCTTTTGGAGTCTTATTAGGAAAATCGCCGAGACAGGTCGATTTTTGATTTCTACAATGTACATTTTTGTATAAATAGTTTACGCTTAATTTCATCCCTTACTGGAGGGGAGCAACCCTTTCGAAAAATTTAAATGGCATGGGGTGGTGAGTGATAGCTCATTTGAAAGTGGGTTTTATTCTCTATTCAACCGTGCAAAAAATTTTGAAATTTGCTTCATTCATTCTCGACTAATTATTGTTTCAGAATAACGGAAATTAACGTAGCGCACTCATCCTTAGAATTAAAATTCGGCCCTGCATGTTATCTGTTTTGGTTCAGACGTGAAGTAAGACTTTTTGCCATTAGATAAGGTCACTGTTGGTTAAGTTGCTTTCCTATTTTCGATATTTTGTTATTTTTAAACATTAATAAATCAACACGTAATGAAGCAAATTTCAAAATTTTTTGCACGGTTGAATAGAGAATAAAACCCCCTTTCAAATGAGCTATCACTCACCACCCCATGTCATTTAAATTTTTCGAAAGGGTTGCTCCCCTCCAGTAAGGGATGAAATTAAGGGTAAACTATTAATACAAAAATGTACATTGTAGAAATCAAAAATCGACGTATCTCGGCGATTTTCCTAACAAGACTCCAGTAACGAGTTAGTTAGGGGGAGGGGGGTAAAACTTATGGTGCTCACTGTATTTTAGATAAAAGGGTTAGAATACCATCTTCAGTGGAGTTTTTCTCGGGGAAGCGGAACTGCCTGTTTGAAATATTTTGTTGAATAAATAATAATTCGATAAATCTAACCATGTACGATATACAGAGAGGGCCACTCAAAATAGTTTAACCCTGTTATTTGGCATTATTCATTGGATTTTAAGAAAATTTAAGAACAGGTCTATTTTTATTGCAAATTGAACATATTTTTACAATCTGTCATGTGTCAACCCCCTCCCTTCCACGTCTCCAGTCCCTTAATTTTAAATAGGGAATGTATCATGTATGTAGAAAAATAATTTTGCGAGTACTTATTAAAAAAAGTTAAATCCAGCCAAAATAATAAAAATTCACCTATTTCTTAATTTATGTGTAAGAATTATTTTATTTTCTATACAAATTTAATAAGTTTTATTTTACACTCGGTTTTTAGACGCACGAAATATTTGTCTTCCATAACAGTCACAGCCTATGTTTCTGTTAACACTATTTAGATACGGAGGTATCGGATTATGAATAAACGAACTAAGGGTAACATCTCAAGCAGGCATAAAAGTAAGATCATTTGAAATTTGAATTAGTTGTGTGGAGCAAAGTTAAAGTTCATTTCGAATAATAATAAACTTACTGACTAATTATAATTTTTGTGACTGGCTGGTTGCTGAATAGGGTGAGTTTCTTTCACTGAATAATTATATTTTATCAATTAGTTTTGTTTTAATTTGTAATCAAATTATTTCGTAAATTCTATTACCCAATTATTATCCACCAACCTTTTATAGTGAATATGAAGACTAGCGATATCTAGTTTTCATAATAGTGAATTTTGTCAATTCTAACGTAAAGATATTTTGTCAAGTATTGAAAGAACATTATATCCTAAATTAACAGGGTTTTATTAAATATTTAAAACTTACTTGACAATTTACTTATATTTTGTTTTTCTGGACAAGGTGTTATCAGTAGTAAAGTGAGTTACATTATCTATTATGGCGTAATACATTGCGGTCAGTGTATGCGTTTATTGTGGGATTACTGTGGTCAGTTTTCCATGGGCGCCGTACCATGGTTGCGGTCAATGTGCTAGTAATGGTCCGATTTGCATATCGATCGATAGTTTGGGCATTGCGGTCAGTATCAACAGGATGGAGAATCTAACTTTGTCTGTATTATGGAGAATTTAACGTTGTGTTAATTATATTTTTTGAAAGCAATATTTTGATATAATTTTCTTGTTAATTAAAAGGATAATAAGTATTTTGTTTACGAATATCACCTTTTCAAAAATTTCTTTAATATAAAACTGCTTTTGGTAAACTTAATTACTCATATTTGTTTTTCTTTTTATTTCAGGTACGCCATTTCATACGTGCATTAATTATAGTAACAAAAGTTGTAAGTAACCCATTACGCACGAAGTGAAAAAGTTTACGCACGAAGCCGCGCAGCGGCGAGTGCGTAAATTTCACGAGTGCATAATGGGCTTACAACTCATGTAACGTACTATACTTTTTCTACGCCCACTTATTTTCTTCTATTAAATAAAGGAAATATGCTTGTGTTGCCAATCCATAAATTTTCAATAGGTAATTTCGTACCTTTCTTTGAATTTTAGCGGTAACAAATTATGTGTGGCAGCTTGAGCTTTTTTAAAATCTCCGGTGAAGTGCTCATAATTTCATCACTTTCACTACTAACAGACATATTCGTAGGTAAAGTTGAGAAAATTTTCGAATACAACAATATTTTGTTACAAAAATTGACAATATAAATGGCAAGACCAGAGATAAGGGAGATAAAGATAGGAAACGCCCATAAGAAGCCTATTAGGCATTCCAAACTGAATGGCTACCAGTGGGTTTTGACGGGTTATGTTATGGCAAAATTATGGCAACCCTGTAGGCCTGGTGATTTGACAAGGTCAATGAAATAGATAGTTACATAGATTGGTTATCCATATTTTTCAAAATAAACATAAGCGTATGCCTTGCAGTAAAAATGTAAGCAATTATTTTTTTTAAATATCTAAAGGCTAAAAATTGGTTTTAAAACACATTTTTGCTAAACCGATTCAAATTAATAAATATTTGCCAGGCAATATGGCCGCTCGTAAACGACCAGCTTTGAGCAATCTATATAAATATATATGTATCATTGACCCTGTTAATGACAACATGACAACAGGGTTGCCATATCTAAACTGTCATTACCCACTGGTAGCCATTTGGACAGGTCGTTGGAATGCCTAATACTTACCAACGACCAGCTATATCGCAGTTAACATCTGACCCACTATGTGGCGCTTTCATCGATATCAAACAAAGCAGCGAGAAATTTACAAACCTGATAATAAAGGTTGCATAAATATCGACTGAACTCTCATGTTCTTGTAAATAAACTTCAACAATGTAATTACGCTAAATTATTTATTAAAAAGAATACTACACTTACAGTCTATTATCGATTAATTATTGTAAATCTATATTCATGACAAATATTTTTTAATTTTTGATTGTTATTTGTAACACGGCATTTTTGTTTTTATTTTGGTATCTTATTTAAAAATGGTGAGTGCAAATTCAATAATGGGAATTCAGATATTTTTCTTCCTATATCAAATCTTCTATCTAAAGTTTTGAAGCCATTTTCTTGTTCTAAAACAATAAATAATACGTAAACACCTACTTTGTGACGAAAGTTGATTACTATTTGTGTTATTTACATGAATAGATCTTACCTACTTTGGTTAATTAAAGAACGCCACATTGGGGTTGTTAAATTTGTTCATGTGGCATGTGTTACTAATGCAATACGTTCTCCGACTTATTGTAATATTACAAAATATAATTATTGTCCTTGAATTTCACACAAGAACAGCCACAACTATTTCGCTTAGTTCATCTAGAGGATAACACAATCATGAACTCAAAATTTAAAATTTAAATTCAGGATTCTTCGATATACATAAAACTGACATTTATATTTACAAACTGTCCACTGCTGTCCACGTCTACTGTCTGTCTCAGTGTTGCCAGCCGTACGATTTAAATCGTATTTATTCTATTTTTTAACTCTCTGTACGATGTACGATTGCATCAGTGAGATCGTACGTACAAATATGATCTTCATTTTTTTAGTAGGTTTATTTAAATATCTGCAACAACTTCAACATAAAACAATAAAAATCAAAAACTATTTGCAAAGATTCATAGGCCGTTCGTAATTTCTGAAGGCAGTCATTTTCGTTCTCACTTATCGTGATTTTGACCATGGTGATTTTGTGCCAACACAAACTATCTCTGCATAAAAAAAGCTTACATGCAAAATTTCATTCACTTTCAAGTGACAGTCATTGATTACTTTATGTGTTAATTTAAAGTTTCATGTATTTCCTTTAGTTTTTTTTTTATAAATAGATAAATAAATTATCATGCCAAAGTTTTTTTTTATTTTTTTATTTCATTTAAGCTATATTATGCTATGTATGTACCTATTGTACGATTTTTTTGTCGAAATACCATTTTCTATTCTACTTGTACAATCTCTTAAAAAAATATTTGGCAACACTGGTCTGTCTGCAAACGACGTATATTTTTAGTTAACATCTGAGAGGCATAGATGACGCCATTATTGCCGAGGTCGTTGCGTTTCCTATCTTTATGTCCCTAATCTCTGGGCAAGACGTTATTTCCATGCTAAGAAAACGCGACTTTTTTTTGAAAAATTGCATAATGTGTTGCCGACATTTAGGGGCATCACTTTTTTAATCCAAAATGTATCTCGCTAATGCTAAAAGTTTTTGTTTTGTATGTAAATAGACCAAATAAAGTCGTACGTAGAGACTAATTTGATTGCAATTTGATTAAACCAAGAAATTTAAGTATTATTATCAGAACGCACATATATGTTATGAGATCTCATTACGTGCATGTTATTGTTAAATGTCATTTACAAGGAACGTTGACCTTGCGATTTTTAACGTTTACTGACATGAGCGTAGAAAAAGTATTTTTTCTTTTTTTTTTACGTTTAATTGTTTTAATCATTTAATAGGTACTTATTTCTATCTAATTTTTTTTTTTTAATTTTGCCTTTCTATTTAAAGTTGGTAAATCCTATTGAACTAATTTATAGTATTTCCTGACATTGATTAAATAACTAAATGTTTTCGCCCAAGTTTATAATAGATATTTTTAAATTACAAATATCTTCCTATATATATATGTATTTTTTAATGTATGTATTGTTTTTAGTATTTAGTGATATATTTGATTTTTGTTATTATATTTAAGTCGGTAGGTGTTGGTATTAATTTGTTTTTTAGTTTTTTTTTTATATGTATTCGTTTTGTTTTGGAAAAATATGGTCACGATTTGGCAAAGAGCTTCGCTTGAAAAATATATCTTTATCTCTAGTCTTTTAAGATGATGTATTATAAAATTTTCATGTTTTTTTTATCGCAAAAATTATGGCGCGGCACCCTAAAAAAATTTTCGCCTATGGCGAAATTGTTTTTCCCTCGCACGCACTACCCACCTCTTAATTTTAAATTTTTTTATATCAGACAATCCTAAGTCAATCTTGTCTAAAATGTTGACGCAGTTCCGCTAATGGCTAGCTACCCTGTATCTCTATGGTACGAAGCTATATTCAGACATGCCGAGTTTTTTTGCATAGAAATTATAGAAAACTAATTTTTTTTACAGATTAAAGTTAAGTCACAAGTTTCACGCCTGATATAATTCCATATATTAAAGCATTATCGTCGACAAGCACAGGAAATAAAATAAATAGTCTGCTCGATAAAGGAATATTTATCAAAGTCGTGTTTGTTTTGTTTGGCAAACGGTCAATAAATTCTGAGTGTGCAAATGACAGTTATACCTTAATTTTGTCGTCAATTATTATTAATTAAAAGCCGCAATGATTGTAGATATCTAGGTATAAGGCAGCTGTGAACGTTTTTAAAGTCACTGTCAAGAGGAATAATCAGTACTAGAGATTATGACGTTCTGTTTCATTAATTTTGACGACTAATATACAAGAAAAAGCTTTTTGTCATATTTAAATCTAAAATTAAGGCTTGTTTTCAGTATTTATTTAGATAAAAAAATTTGACCTACCTTGTAAAATTTTTTAACCTATTTTCAACTGCTTTATGCCTTAAACATATCCTGGTGAGGGCTGTTCCGATATCTCTTGTAGCTCCTACAACAAAAACAAATTCAATTAACGTAACTGGTTTAAATGACAACTATTATTTTGATAACTACTAATAATCTTGGTGTCTCAGATAAAACGAATGAAGGTGTACTTTCATTTATGGACACCTTAGATTTATAAGCTTATTTTATTACAATATGAAAATGGGAAAATTGTAATTTATGCAACAAGTGCATAAAGACACTTTATGCATATGTTGCATACAATATTATTTCTACAACCTTATACAAATAATAAAAACAAAATAGTAATTTGGAATATTTTAACTAAACTCCTTCAGAAATCCTATTAGTTTAAAATATTTATGTATATCTACGTTATCATTAATAATTAAGGTTGCTTTTAGTTTAGAATAGCTGGACCAGAATGTAAAAGACTTGAATATTCTAGACCTTCCTTCAAAAAAAAACTAATAGCTATGAATATTATTCTGGTTCCGCCATTTCATAAAAGTGTCATATTCGTTTGGATTTCTCCGTAAGCAAATTTAATGTGGCCACATTTGTCTTTTCTATGATTTTTTTCGGGAGAACATATTTCAAACTAGGAATCTTCACCATCCATAATAATAATAGGAACAACTACTAAATTAAAACAAATCGAATTATTGTTACTATCAAAGAATACCTACCCAAGAAGCGAAACTAAATGAGTTTTCGTATGTACCAAAGCAAGGGAACTTAATACACTGGGAAACGTATGAAAATTAATCAATTTTTGTCGTTTGGTTCATTAGAATTAAACACATACTAAAGTAACAATGACAGATAGAACATTCTTACTATGTTCATTGTGTCAAGTAGATTATTTTAATAACGAAATAATTCAGTAGGTACAATAAACAATACCGAAAGCAGATGACTTCACAAAGAAAAGGATAAAAATGAAATTAAAACCTACAGAGCTCCTAAACACGAAACACAACTTTGTAACAGAGATGAAGTACCTAGGTAGCACCTTTATCAACAAGTTAACTCACACTTTAAAAGAGCATACATTACTTATAAACAATTATACCGAACCGTGGGGTGCAACTGGAGTTTCTCTCCCAGAGTCCTCACATGGACTTACATGGCCATGACCTATGCTTATATACGGTGCAGGTGTCTGGGTACCGAAAATTTAAATAACAGCATGTTTCAACATAACAGAAGCCATGAAAACAACACCGACTAGAGCCATGATAGTAATTCTCAGTCTCACTCCCCTTAATATTTACATCAAGGAGGTTGCTCTGACGACAATGACCCGTCTCCGCACGATATAAGAGAAGCACCTCTTGGCGACGTTATCAACTACATTAAATATGTATGCTGGCTCACGAGCTAGGAGGTGCCTATCATTTTAGGTGGATACACAATGGGCCTAGTGAGGCTTAAGTGCCATAGGGTAACCCAACCTCTACACGTTACATATCCAGAAGTACTGTAGGTATCTGTAAATGCATTTCGATTGTATCCTGATAGCAGCGACTTGGTTCCTCGAAGTGAGGTTTTCATATATTTTAAATATTGTTTTGTATTATTGTTTATTTACTGTTTTGATTCGAATAGTTTGAAAAACAAAAAATAACATATTTAAATAAAAGGCTAAGAAATTAAACGATAAATAATACGTAAGCGTAAATTATCATTATAGGTAATACTTATTTAGAAATAAAAAAACATTGACAGCCAGATGCATGAACGTTCAATAAAATTTACGAGTAACGCAATGTATTTTTTTTCATGTAATACAAATTTTAAAACTAATTTCTAATTACTACTTAGTTAAATACAACTACTTAACTATACTGCATTTTTTACAAAACGCTAATAATAATATACCAAACGTTGCTCTTCATAAATGACAGCTATATTTGACGTTAAACCACCTCTAAAACACTGAGAAAACTTGGCAGTTTTTTGTCCACAAATCGCCCATTTAGTTTCGCTTCTTGGGTAGGTATTCTTTGGTTACTATAAACGAATGAGTTATAGTTCATGTACTGTCAAAGTCAACAGAAATGGTCCTTTTCACAAGGAAAAGGATGAAAATGGAATTAAAACCTCCAGAACTCCTAAACACAAAATTAAACTTTGCAACAGGGGTGAAATACCTAGGTCCACATACTTTGATATTCTTTTACTATACGGAGAATGGTCGCACTGCGCATCTTTCTGAGTGCCTTTTAAAAAGAGATAGAAAACTCCGCCATTTTGAACCCTTATTACGTGTTGCCTACATCTTGGCGCAATATTTTGAATAGGTGCGTTTTAATCATCCGCTTCTGCTTCGGAATTGTCGGTTTTCTTGTTTTAATCTGACAGGTTAAAACGACTAAACCGACAATTCCGGAAGCAGAAGCGGATAATTAAAACGCACCTGATATTTTGCTTGCTGCTGTCAGTGTCAGTGAATATTATTTTTGAAGTCACAGTTTATTGCTAAAGAATCAGTTAGGTCACTCGGACCAGTTGAAAGTTCCAAAATAACATCCACTCCAGGGATACAAATTCAGGATACGCAGAAGACTGCTGTTTTATTATAGGCGGTTGTCATATATTGTATTATCCGAGTTGCACAGTGTATAAACTGAAACATTGAGATCCAAAGTGCCGACGCAGAGTGAGCGATCTGATTCTTTAGCTGTAAACTGTGTCACAGGGTTCAAAATGGCCGCGCCCTATGTTGGGCGTGTCGGACCTCTCTCTTGCCTCGTATAGTAATCAAAGTATGTGCCTAGGTCTCACCTTTGACAGAAAGTTAACATGGAACTCGCATTTAGAAAACAGTCAAAAGAGCATACATTGCTTATGAACAATTCCGCCGAACCATGGGGCGCACCTCAGGTTTCTCCCCCAGAATCGTCACATGGACTTACACGGCTATCATAAGACCTATTCTAACATATGGTGCAGTTGTCTGGGTAACGAAAACCCAAAAATTAACAGCTATCCGTAAACTAGAACAAATTCAAAGAACAGCATGTCTCAACATAACAGCAGCCATGAAAACAACAACACTGACCAGAGTAATGGAAGTCATTTAATCTTACTCCCCTTGATATTTACATCAAGAAGGTTGCTCTGACGACAATGACACGCCTCCGCACGGTTGGAATAGAACTTAATGTAGGATATAGTGAGGCGAGACGTAGCTTTTGGCAGGAGACGCCCAATACGCTCCCACTTCATTGCTTCAAGCGAACATGGACTCCATCTCACCGAGATATCTCTTTCATCAGCCATATAAAGTAATATCTACATCGATGGTTCTAAAACAAAACAAGGCTAAGGATGTGGAATATACTTCAGATTCTTAAACCTAAATATAAAATGGGCTGTGAGCAATAGTGCCAGTGTAGTCAAAACAGAGCTAACAAGGATTCTCATAGCAACAAAATCACCAGAAACAATATCACTGGAAGGAACATGCTCATCTACACCGCAGACAAGCACTATTCGCCCTGAACAGACCACGAATTTACTCAGGGTTAGTACTAGAGTGTCACGCATGAAGCTCTGGCCGAAGTATCCATCAACAATGTGGTCACCTTAAGATGGATCAAAGGTCACGCCACATCGAAAGGTAACCGTCTTGCTGATTCACTAGCCAAGAAAGCAGCCAACCAAATACTTTTTGGATCTGGCCCTTCTATTGGCCTGACAAAATCGGTAGTTACAGACCTAATTAAAGAACATTCCCTTGTGAAATTCAAGGACAGATGGGCTGAAACAAGAAACTGCAGAGTTGCCAGGGAGCACTTAAGTTATCCTGACAACACTGCAGTAAACAAATACTTGACTATGACTAAACAGAATCTGCGCCTAGTCATAGGCATTCTGACTGGTCATTGCAAGTACGGACGCATCTCCATATCATGGGGCTGTCAGAATCCGCACTATGCAGAGGGTGCGAACAAGAAGATTTGTGTTCGGCGAGTATTGGCTAACACCGGCCGATATAGGAGAAGCACCTCTTGGCGACGTTGTCAACTACATTAAATCTGTAGGCTGGCTTACGAGCTAGGAGGTATCTATCATATTAGGAGGATGCACAATGGGCCTAGTGAGGCCTAATGCCGTGGGGGTAACCCACCCTCGACACGTTATAGATACAGATAGTATCTTATAAGTCTGTAAAAACTGTCAAAGTCAAATGTGACTTGATATTTTTTTCCGGTAAAGGTTTGGAACAATTGCACTAATCAACTGCATTAGCTTATGGAACTATTTAACGCTTTTTTACTTTATTCACTCTAACCATAAACAGACAGGGCATAGAAAAAAAATATTTTATTAATTTATTTTTTGTTTGTTTAAAAAAAAAATACATGTATAATGTGTAGAAATAATTAAAATTCTAAAAACTAAATAAATAGAAATAAATACAATGTACAATTTAACCCTTAATCATACCCACTTATATATATTCCTCACGTAAGAATCAGGCAGGAAAAATAATTTTCACACATAATTATTTTTAAAAATGACAATAAAATGTAAATAGTTATTGCTCTTACATTTTATTTGTAACTATTTTACTAAAATGTGTCCATGACTTTCCTGTCTAGTTATTACAGTTTTTTCCGGTTATTTTGTACAACCTACTGTATCACACCTGTAAATGTTTAGAGGATGAACTAAATACATACATTTTCCACACACATCTTACCCGAAACATTTATTTTATAATATACTAATTAAAATTTTACACTTTTACTCAAATTTTTCCATTACGGTTCATTTTAGAAAAATAGTGTATAATGTATAGACAATAATTATAGAGAATGATATCGCCACCAACTTTTATTTAAACAAATTTCTTAAAAAATCGAATTTAGCACTTTTTGTCAAATTTTTCGAATACGGACCATTTTAGGAAAATTTTGTATAGGAAAAAAAAATTATAGAGAATAACATTACAAACAACTTATATTTGAAGAATATTTTCCATAAAGTAGAAAAACGACCCCAGATGGATTATTTTTAATGACCTAGAGGATATTTAGCTCTTATACTTTTATAAAAATATTTTTGCTAAAAATAACTGCTCCGTATATAATTGCATATTTTTTCACAAATTATCGTTGTGGAACCGGACGGTATCATTGATATGGATATCGGATACGCTGTAGAAACCACCTCTCCTCCGATTACATACATTTTATTTTCTCACTGCTAAGTGTAAAAATAAGGTATGTAACTACATAAAGTAAATAAAATGTGCTAAGGTTAATTCGTGATGAAGTTGAAATCATCTGCTCTTCATAAGCAACAGAAAAATAAACGTCAAACTTGGCATGCACAGCGTGTACTAATCGCCTAAACGTAGTAGTTAATATTTTTTGCTTTCTTAAAATCGTCTTCGACCTAATGTAACGAGTGATCCACAAAAAAATGTTTCTAAATCAGTATGTCGAGCGTACAATTGTTTTTCTTTTTAAGTGTCAGTTTGGATTTAATTCAGAACCATGAATAGTTATCACGGACATGATTCGTATCTCTGTCTTTGTCGGTCATGGCCCACTTTTTTAGGATCATTCTTTATAATAAATGTTCAACAACAATACTGCAGTCTTTTCCTGCCTATTTTCAGAAAAATACATAGAATATGTTAAAGTTTTAAATTCAATTATAGGAAGAAAAAAAAGGAATTTTTTTATAAGAAAACAGCAAATAAACCACGATTTCGTTTTTATTTTGTATTTCATTTGACAGCTGCTTCCGCCTACTCGACCACTGACATAATCGTTTTCCGTTCACTCATTTCTACGATTGCGGGGCGGGCCATTAGAGAAAATAATTCAGCATTCTGCATCGAAAGCGGTTTAATAATTTGTTATATAGGTGCATATGCCTACAGTTTGATATTTATAGGAAATAAGCAATGTGGGTTTGATTTCAAGTACTCCACACTTTCAGTTCGACCATTGGCGTTCATCATTATAAATAAAATATGATTAATAATTTTATTAAATTGAAATGAAACGAGGATGTAAAAATTCATAATTCGTAATACAGGGTGTTTTATAATTACCGATAACAACATGTGGATCCCCGACTGTTCGTCGGGATTCGGAATGGTGTTGATGTTTCACAGGCACTACGGCACGTCACCAGTCAAAGAAAAGAGCCAAAGTTAACCAAAGGTCAAAGCACAGGCAAGGTGGTCATTCTCCCTGCGCAGAAGTACCGGCTACTCGTTACATTATTATTTGTCTTTGTATTTTTAATAATCATACGATTATAAATGGTTCTTTTCGCAAGGAAAAGGATGGAAATGGAATTAAAACCTCCAGAGATCCTAAACACAAAACTGAACTTTGCAACAAAGGCGAAGTACCCAGGTCTCACTTTTGACAGCAAGTTAACATGGAACTTACACTTAGAAAACAGAGTCAAAAGAGCATACATTGCTTATGAACAACACCGCCGAACCGTGAGGAGCACCTGGGGTTTATTCCCCAGAATCGTCACATGGACTTACACAGTCATCATAAGACCTATGTTAACATACGGTGCAGTTGTCTGGGTAACGAAAACCCAACAATTGACAGCTATTCGCAAACTAAAACAAATTCAAAGAACGGCATATCTCAACATAACAGGAACCATGTAAACCACACCACTATCAAGGCGGTTGCTCTGATGACACGATTCCGCATGGTTGGAATAGAACCCGATGTAGGATCTGGTGATTCGAGACGTCGCTTTTGGAGGGAGGCGCCCGATACGCTTCCACTGCTTCAAGCGAACATGGACTCTATCTCACCCAGATATCTTTCATACGCCATATAAAGTTAGAACGGAACAAATAGAAGAGCCGGAAGAGGCAGGTACGATTCATATCTACACCCACGGTTCTAAAACAAAACAAGGTACATGATGTGGAATATACCCCCAGATCCTTAGACCTAAATAGAAAATGGGCTGTGAGCAATAGTGCCAGTATAGTTCAAACCGAGCTCACGGGAATTCTAATAGCAGCAAAAGAAGTTACCCAGAAACAATATATCCGGAAGAAACATGCTCATCTGTACAGATAGCACACAAGTACTACTCACCCTGGACAGACCACGAATTTACTTAGGGTTAGTACTAGAATATCACGAAGCTTTGACCAGATCACCTTAAGATGGATCAAAGGTCATGCCACATCGAAAGGTAAGCCAAGAAGGCAGCCAACCAAACACTTTTTGGACTAATAACATCGGTAGTAACATACCCAATTAAAGAACATCCAATTGTGAAATTCAAGGACAGATGGGATTAAACAAGAACCTGTAGAGTTGCCAGCGAGCTTTTAAGTTAGCCTGACAACACTACAACAAACAAATAGATAGTAAAAAAAACTCAAAGCCATGCAACACAATAATATGGGCGGCGGATTCTCTTTTGACAACAACTACTCCTTTGGCTAATACCTATTGAATTACATAAAAAAACAAAGATAGAAAATATTTACAACACTCTACCTATGATTTTGCTTACTAAAGAGAAAGTCATTCTTGGACTGGTTTCGTCCTTATTATGACTCTTCAGCCAGAAATAGAAAATCTCTACTCCAGTCTAATGGAGTCTGATGGCAATTCGAAATTCACTTCTACACATTAACAGCGGGTTGAGAGTGTGTAGATATTCAACGAACGAAAATGGTAATGATATCTGTACGTATTGTGACGCATGGCTTAAGAGTATATTTTGATTGTATTTTACATCTAAGTCACATTTGAGTTTGGAATTATTTCCTTTTTTAATGATCCTTTATTTCGTGGTAGATGCTTTTATTTACAGAATACTTAGTATAAAAAATATTTAGTAGGTAGTAAGTAGTACTAATTATATCAAAAATTATTTAAGATTTTAAATATTAAAATAAATTTTAACCATTTCTCCATAAGAGAAGTTCTAAATCCATTGCTAAGGGGAGGGATAAGGAAGCAATTCCCCTCTTTTGCCATCCCCATTCACTAGTAACGCCCATGTGTATGCCTTCCCTCGGGTGGTCTATTCTGTATTGTCTTCAAAACAGAAACGGTTTCTTCACTGGTTCATTTTGCAGTGAACCGCCAGTTAAATTTCATTAAAACACATTATTTTAAAATTACATAAATAACATAAAAATATAAATTTGATTTTAATATTTTTATTTTCATACGTGTTAATCTCTATTTTTATGGTACACCATTGCGCTCTGGATAATCGCGTCTCTGTGGCACAGTATACCTAGGTATACTGGGTCTGTGGCGCACTATGATGAGTGAGTCCAGACGAGCGAGAGCTTCTCGCGAATACATTTAGCTAAAAACAGACGTCAGCACGTCAACAGATCCGTGAAACTGCATAAAAACACGTTGATTTGCACGCCGCACACAAACAAGGTATGACGTCACAAAATAGGGTAGGGCATATGAACCTTACCAAACCAGCGTAGCCAGTCTAGTACAATTCTCAATTGTACTAGTACATTCTCGAAGAATCTGGTACTCTAGGACACTCGACGCAAAATCTAGTACTTTTTCTTCCTCGACGTGCAGCGTAAAACATATATTGTGCTCCTTTTTGTGTTCGTTATCTATAAAAGCCCCCTTTTTTGCTCTTTAATGAATTAGACGTCACTGCAAATAGAATTCGAAAAATCTGGTACATTTAAGGAATTTGGTATATTTTTTATACAAATCTGGTACACAACAAAAACATATTCTGGCAACACTATTCCAAATCAAACAAACTATCTTTCCTCTATGAAACAATCTAATGAAACCCGATAAGACTATATTTTAATTGTGCTCATTTAAAAAATAATGTGTTTAAATAAGAACGAACTTTAATAAATTGGAAGTATGTGTGTCAATTCAACGATTGATATTATTTTATTTAACATGTGTGACAAATTGTGAAAATTATTAAATATACAATAAAAACTGAGAAATGGTAGGTAAAGTTTCATATAATAATATTTTTTACATAAAAATCAATGTCAATCTTTCCACATAACCTGACATATATTTAAAAATAATCTCAAATTATGAAGAAAAGTCAGTTGACTAACTAATAATGTTTATAGATGGTTTTCAACGTATTACAATAACTAAAATATTCATTTATTCGTTCATTAATAGTGCTTGAAAATAGTATGATATTGATAATAATAACTACACTTAATACAAACTCAAATAATAAATAAAAAAAAGCGATATTGGCTCTCGTACAAAGTTTTGAACAGAACTTACAAATGATAAAATTATTGGAGAAAGTAAACACCCGTTTTAAATTAGCACTAGCGGTAAATTTGTTTATAGGTACATTAGTTGCTGTAGTAGTAGTAGTAGTAGTAGTAGTAGTAGTAGTAGTAGTAGTTGTTGACCTAGGAGTTATCCTACAATTTTATCTTCTGTTACAAACTTTATACCATTTTGTAGTATTTTTAGTTATTTTCCTGCCTTAGCTTCTGTTTTCCAAAGAGAAGAAGCGAATTTTTTATGTTGGTATAAATTTGTGGCGTACTCAAAATTTAAATAATCCAATGCTGCTAGCTTGATAACAGATTTTACAAGATTGTTATTCTAGTTTAAGAAAAATCCAGCATCGTGAAACGACAGCAACCTCCCTACCTAAACCCTCTCTAAATCGATGACAATTAAAATTTTAAAACAGTTTAAAATTCGAAATTTTAATGATTTCGCATTTATGTCCGATGTGTCCTGTGTCCCAAGACACGACTTTTCACTAAAATTAGATCCCGGTCAATACAAAAAAAATAATTTAGTACTTTTCATCAAACATATCTAATACATTCCATGTTTATAATAGAAATTATGGATAATGACATCACGAAAAACTTTTATCAGAAGAATTTCATTTTCCGATCATAAATAACAGAAATACTCCATAAAGTATGAAAACGTCTCCCTTTAAAGTATTCCCCAGTTGGTCCGACCATACTCAAAATCTAACCAGCTCTTCAGGGGGCCCTGGAAACTCTGATAGTTTGGGCTGTATCATGCTAACAAAACAAAAAACGTCACACACACGAACGTACATTAGGAGATTTTTAAAAACATGTTTTTTGGGTTTCTAGGACCCCAAAAGGTGAAGATTAATCGAATTTTGGAGTGATTGCAATAACCTACCCATTTTTTGGTAGGGGCGGGAAGGTTAATAGAAACGATAAATAAGAATCCATATTATATTTATTAAACTCGTTTTGATTGATGCCGTTTTATTTTTCAGCTGAAACTGCATATACCCGATATAAAATAAAGCGATTCTATTCTATAAATAGAATACGAAATAATTATTAATCGCTAGAGCTGGAAAGACAAACACTTTGACCTTTATAACAAAATGTACATAAATAGAACGACTTATAAATCATTGTTCCATTATAAAACACGAAGATTTTATAATTTACTCGGCAAGCCGATCGGACATTCAGTTTTGTGACATTATTCAAACATTTAAACATACTGACATCGTAAACAAGTATTCATGATGATTTATTCATTGAAGATCCAAGAAAGACAATTGCTAAATATTGACGCGAGACATCAATAATTATTAGTTACTTGTGTCTGGCGTCGTGATTAATTGAGAATAAATTTCAATAAAACGAAATATACATTCGATAAAATATGGAAACTTTACACGACAAATAATGAATATAGGAAACAGAAATGTAAGAATGAGGTTGACCTAGACTCAGGGCCGCCGAGAGGCAGGTCGGGCCCCGGGACAATTTTCCAAATAGGGCCCCGCACAATTTTTTAAAAACAATTAAGGCCTTTCAATATCACATTTCTTAAAAAAAGTCTTTAAGCAAAAACATCTCCTCTTTAGAGAAATCTTTTAAAAATAAAGGTCCTCTCTATTGTGCTAAACTTTTAAAAAAAAACGTCGTCTCCTAAAGCTGCCGGGCCCCGGGAATTTGTCACGGCTACATACCCCCCCCCCGCCCCTCTCGACGGCCATGCCTAGACTTAAAGTGCCTCCAGATGCAATCTTGTTTAATTTATTCAACTTTCGCTCAAAGTGTATTCAATTGACTATTTAACACTTGACAATTTTTTTTTCTTCTTCTTAACACATGCCAATCAAAACAAACTGTATCGAAAAACAATGAATGATGCAGAGTTTTCACTGAATCCCGATTAGATTTAAATATTTCAATTCATTAGCAGAGTAACGTATCAATGATTTATGAGAAACATCAATGTGAAGTTTTTCAAAAAGGGGACGAAAAATGGAGTAAAAATCGTTTTTGTTGCTCAAATACTAATTTAATATTAATATTAATTTTATTTGCAAAAAAATAAAATTAACGTTACATTGTACTGTTCTGTTTTTTCCAAACACCACACGAGGTGAGAATTTGTTTTTATTGTTATATAAAGACCTATAAATGTGACTATTAGGAATACCTGCAATAAATTGTTTAAATCCTTATTCATCATTGACTTCTTGGACATTTTTGATGTCAAGAAATCTATAATCTAAGGGTTAATCGTTATTTTATCATCTTCTTGGAGATTACTAATGCCATGGGAAAACCAAAATGATGACAAGGGGGTGGGATTATAAGATGGTTACCTACCTAGGATTTGGTATGAAGATAAGATAGGCAGTTGCAGTTAGTATCTTGATCAGTTCCCAATATTACCTACCCTGTTTGATTAGCCTTCTATATTATCTATTATAGTAAGAAGTTGTGGTTATTTTCGGTTAATAGTGACAGTAGTATTAAAAAATGCAATGCGGTTAAAGTTTAAAGTTTACACCTGTCAAACGTATAAAAAAGTGTGAGTTGTCAGTTAACGAGAAAATATTTGTAAGCAATGTTTATAATTGCCTAAGAATGGAAAATCCTTCGTTTTCTATTAACGAGACTGTTGAAAAAACAAGTAATATGATGGGTGTAAGCAAATCGACGATATATAAGTTATAAGTGAATTCAAAAGTGGAGTTGTTAACCCTCAAAGACAAATGCAGTAGGTAAGAAAAAAGTGGAATTTACTGAACAAATTAAAAGCAAAATAAGAAGAAAAGCTCACGAATTTTATTTTAAAAAAGACAAAACTACGATAAACTCTAATAGATTTGAAGTTTTAAGTGGGATAAACAGGACAGAAAAGCAGCACTTATTGATCTTGAGGAAATTGTTGAAGACGGAGATACATCAGAACCATTTTTATATTACGTACAGAAGGCGAAACCTGGGTGAATAAAGGTTACACAGTTAGCAAAATGTGGCAGGACATAAACATTCAATCTTCACGAAAGGCTTTCTTGGAAGGATTATCTACAGGATTGAAAGTAATAACGGGTTTTCAAAATGTGGTTCTTTAATATTTCAATCTAAAAAAAAAACCAGAGACGACTTCCATGAAGATATAAACGGTGTTTTTGAAAAATATTTTCAACAGATGATAAAACATTTACCAAAGGGTTCAGTTATAGTAATGGATAACGCTAGTTACCATTCCCGTTTATTTGAACGTGTGCCAAATACAGATAACGAGGAGATGTTACTACTAACAAATATCGTGCGGTCCTGAATAAGACATATTCTAAGGGACACAGGAGGGTATAATATCCGCTGTTATCATATGCGTATTTCATTATTCTCGTTTTGTTTACAAAATTATTTACATATATTAAAAATGCTAAAATAATTCAACCTATTTTATTGCAACTGAACCCAAAAAATGTTGAATCATGAGTAAAATTAAATTTAACTAAATTAGATGTAATTTCACTAAATTAGATGTAATCTAAAACCTAGTTATGTTAGGTTGGAAGTGGTAACAGGGCTTACACCGGCATGGAAATTTACGTTGTTTATTATAAGGGCACACATTTATTCATTGATAAAAAAAAGTTGTATCTGCGTAAAATTATTCTCTTTATCCCTTCTCTTACTTCTCACATTTCGTCTCCACGCCCCGTTCCTACAAATAGAGTGTATCGATTGTGGAATTAATCTTGGCATCCTGAATATTATATTTTATCAATGAATGGTTATATCTCTGCAAAAACTTCATGGAAGAAAGATGATAGCATTAAGTGGCTAACAGACAGAAACATCAATAAAAATAGAACTACTAGAAATTGTGAAATTAAATAAGCGTCCAGTACGTTATATAGTGGATGAACTGGCACAAGTTAAAGGATATGTAGGTCGACATAATACGACATTTAAGTTAAAAGATGTAAAAGCATTGTTAGAAACCTCCATACCACTTGTTACGAAGGAAAATTGGCAAAAGGGAATCGAACATGTGTTAAAATAAGAAAACATGTGGAATCTGGACAAAATCTTGGATGTCGATATTACAGTGCCTCCTTTAATAATATCAGTAAATAATGACTCATCAAATAGTGATTCAGAGACGTTCACGTTTCCTGATCTTCGAGAGTAGGTAAGCATATCTATTTTACAAAAAAATAATAATACAAACAAATACCCCCTAATTTACCGTACCGTATGCTCATCAGTCTTAAAAGGGATTAAAATAAGGGTAGCCTATTGTTTATGTTCCACAAACCGGGCGGCACAGGTAAAATTCTTAATGAAACCAAACCTTTTAACTGCCGGCTCTTTAAAATCACAGATTTTGTTTGAGCCATCTGTGCCGTAAAACTCGCATAAAATTTTGATTTATTACTCCGTGTCGATTGCGATTCTACTATAGACGTCTAGAAGCAAATTATTTCATTGCCGGCAAAAAACGAAAAGACTCATCGATAATAAATATTATTTTGAATTTGACAGGTTATACGACAGCTTCCACTATCGGGACATAGTACATGTTGTTACCCCCTCTCCTGTACCCAACTACAAATATCACGCAAAAAACACAACGTGTCCCTTTTTGCAGTCAGATGAGGGACTATTAGGATGGTTTTATACACTGCGTTTGTGAACGTCCGTTCGAAAGCGGATATCTGTGTGAACCTGCGTCGGTTATACCTTTCACTGCTTTCGCTCTGAATGCACGTATGACATTTTGGTCATTTTGTGTTTCCAAACGTCCACAGTTTTGTTCAAGGGCATGGATCCGGTTGTGATTAATATGTATTGTCCAAAATTGTAAAAAAAGTCATGCAAAAAACATTTTTTCGCCTACCATATGTGAAAATGAATCATATCAACCCTAAAAATATGACCGAAAGTAACGTATATCGTCCCATTGGCTGCTAAATTCATAACAGCCCGATTATGTAGTTTTTCACTAGATATCTAGATACCTTTGACTGTCACTTGAATACTTTGACGTTTCACATAAATTTTGACTAAACGTCAGTCTATTAGTGAACATAAATAGTCATTCAGACAGTGACGAAGAATTTACAAATACTCCACCAAACTTGCAAGAGGAAGCCAACAATGTTTCTCTAAATTTACTACCTACTAAGTCAAGAGAACGGTACGAAAAGTACTATGAATTGTTTAACAACTGGAAAAAGAGTAAAAAAGCAAAAAACCTAACTGAAAATTTAGTACTTGCTTATCTTTCTGAAAGATAAAAGATTATAAATGCAGGTACACCATGGTCTAAATTTTAGGCTGCTAAAGCTTATTTTCTGCCCTTGTGACACAACATACTATAAAAAGTAGTTTTTTAAAATCTTGTTTGAGTATCTAAAAGAAGATAGCGACTAGTTTGTATAGCTCGGAGTTATGCATCTACTCTCTTTCCTAGCCTAAAGCCTATAGAACAGTGTTACTCAAAGTGTGCTCCGCAAAGCCTTTGTAGGGGCACCGCGAAGAAAATAATAGTCATAATAAAAAAAAGCAGTACTATCGCCACAATAAATATAGTTTAAAAAACTAAAAAACACGCTTTTAGAGCATATCAAACTAAAAAGTTAAAAATAATTTTTTTTAACACGCTTTTATTCAAATAAGCTTAAAACAATAATAAATGGAAAATACTAGTATTATTGTAAAAAAAGCGTCGGGTGCTCGATGTACGAGAAATATGGACAAAGTATTTTCCATTTATTATTGTTTTAAGCTTATTTGAATAAAAGCGTGTTAAAAAAATTATTTTTAACTTTTTAGTTTCATATGCTCTAAAAGCGTGTTTTTTAGTTTTTAAACTATATTTTTCACTTTTTAGTTCGATGTATTATAAAACCGTGTTTTTTAGTTTTTTTAAACTATACAGGGTGTACCAATAAAAACTCCCAGGCCGTATATTTTGGTAACTAATAAAGATATTTTAATTCTGTAAAAAAAAAGCCAGTTCACAAAGCACTATAGTCACTTAAAACAGTTTCATCCTGTTTTTCAGCATTAATCATTGGATTTTAAGAAAATGCTAAAACAGGTCGATTTTTATTCCAAATTAAAAACATTTTTACAATACAGACATCTGTCATGTGTCAACCCCCTCCCTTGCACTTCTCCACACCTTAATTTTAAATAGGTAATGTACCATGTATGGCACATCATTGAAAAGGTAATTTAATGGGGTATTCAGAAATATTTCTGTACATTGCGTTACTTAAATTTTATCGCCCTCTAGCGGGATAAAAAACTACTACGTATTATAGAGTGTGATACTACAATGTGTAGTACATCATTAAAAAGCTAATTTTATGGGGAATTTAGAAATATGACTGTTCATTGTGATACTTTTAATTGTACCGCCCTCTATCGGGATAAAAAAACTACGTATTTTAAAGTGTGACACCTTATTTGAAAGCAAATTTAATTACTAACTCAATGTACCACATAACATTATAAATATCCTCCATATTGCACTTGCAATAGTTTGACAATTATTTTAAACATTATTGCTAACTTTATTTTGTTGCAAGTGCAATATGGAAATATTTATATTAATGTTATGTGGTGCATTGAATCAGTAATTAAATTAGCTTTCAAATGAAGTGTCACACTTTATAATACGTTACATATTTTTTATCCCGATAGAGGGCGCTAAAATTAAAAGTATCGTAATAAACTGTCATATTTCTGACTTCCCCATAAAATTACCTTTTTAATGATGTGCCATACATGGTACATTCCTTAAGGGGATGGAAAAGTGGAAGGGAGGGGGTTGACACATGACAGATTCTGTATTGTAAAAATGTGTTTAATTTGGAATAAAAATCGACCTGTTTTAGCATTTTTTAAAAATCCAATGATTAATTCCGAAAAACATGATGAAATTGTTTTGAGTGACCCACTCTGTATATCAAAAATGGCTAGATTTATAGAATTAGTTCATAAAACAAAATTTACTTAAAAATGCATTTTTTACAAGATGCGCTACATAAGAAAGATCCTCCCATTGAAAAAAAATTATTGAGCGCAGCGCCATATGCATATTGACCTATTTAAAATCAATTTATATCTAAAACTGAAGCTCTCTTAGCGCTCTAAGAACTGGCTTTTACAGAATTAAAATATCTCTATTACTTACCAAAATATCCGGCCTGGGAGTTTTTATTGGTACACCCTGTATATATTTTTTAACAGACTTCAAAAAAGGAGGAGGTTCTCAATTCGTCGCGATATTTTTACTTTTTAGTTCGATTAATTATTTAAAAAAAATTTGTAAGTTGAAATTGCTGAAAAAAAAAATTATTATTTTTTTTTTCAGCCTTGGGGATTAGAACTCACGATCGGTGAGTCTGGCAATCGAAAACCTGCGCCTTAGACCGCTCGGCCAACGAACGAACTTGACTTAGTGGGATATACTGACAGTAATAAGCAGTGGTGCCAGGTATATCATTATTATGGTATTTATACCATTTTTTCTACTACGATACCTGCAAGTTTTTGAGGATACCATTTTCCATTTTTGTACCATTTTTGGGCTACTGATACCATTTTACTACCATATTTTTAACTCTTAGATTTTTATTTGTTTCAATATAATAATACGAGTAAAACGTAGCACTCTGTAGGTACATCTCTACTCTACTAAGTAACAAGAATGGTCACAGGTAGGTACAGTGAGGATGTATAAGTTAGAATAAATTCGATATTTTTCTGCCTAACAGTATTTTAACGCAGTAGTTTCAAGTCAATTTTTAATTTGAAATGAATGTACTAATATCGATGACATTGTAGCGTAAGACGCGCAGTGGACCTGTGGAAGCATTTTGTTAAAATACTACTGGACAGAAAAATATCGAATTTATTAAAACCTATACATCCATATATGCACTGTATAATATACTTACCGATAGGTTATAGGTATAAATTACTAAAAGGTTTGTAATTACAATTTTATTAATAGGGAGTGGATCCCAGACAGCACACCAAATCCTTTGGATATCTACTGAACATCCCAATATCCACTGAATGTCCAGTCCATGGCGGATATCTATTTTATATCCATGAGATGTAATTTATAGACATGCAAATGTCCATAAATAATAGTAATTATATAGCAAATTATTAAAAAATTACGCCATTGTGCTCGCCATTGTGACTAATAGTACCGTTCAGATATTTAAAATTAAATTTTTTAAGGTGTATTCAATATCCCATGGACATCCACTAAATATATCAAAGTCTAGGCGCGAACGCAAACCATCGTGGATATCCACTAGATGTAATTTTTGATTTTGGTTACTAAGTATAGATGGCGATACCACTTTCGCTCGTGCTCATGCTCAACCCGTCGTAATTGAGTTCGATCGAAATTTGTAGATCAGTCAGACTCCATTAGAGACTGGAGTCGAGAGTTTCCATTTATTGTTGAAGAGTCCTAATAAGAATGACTTTCTCCTTAGTGGGCAAGATCAAAGGACTGAGTGTTAAAAATATTTTGAGTGTTGAAAATATTTTTTCTCTGCTATTTTCTTTCGACTTTATTCAATAAACATTGGTTACTTTTATGAACCTCTACTAAAGATACCCATAAAATATTTTGCTGAATATCTGAATTCTTCTATATCCTGGGATAGAGACGGACATTTGGTTGGATATCCATATTGGATATCCACAAAATATATTCTGTGGATATTTCTGGGATTTCTTGTATTGTCTGGAAGATACCTATTACATATTTTGCTGGATATCCATAGGGATGTCTTCTATATTCTGGATATAGAAGGACATTTGGATATCCATATTAGATCCACGGAATATTTCTGATATCCTGTGGATATATTGGATATTCACAAAAGATATTCTGTGGATATCTCTGGGATTTGGTATCTGGGATGGCTCAGTGGTTAGAGTCTGAACTTTCGAATCGAAGGATCCACGGTTCGAATCTCACCGATATGGCCGGGATTTGTTTTAATTTAATTTAGTTAAAAATAATTCTGATGAAAGGTAGGATTCCTTACTCCGACTATTCACGGTTGGGTTCTAATTGACAGTGCTGTTCCTAAAGTGGTGCTGGTAAACAGTTACAAGGTATGTCTGTAAGGATGCAGGACTATTAGAGTATTAGTACTCCTGCACTATGGAGTAATAGACCACTAGCACTCTCCATTACGTATATAGAACACGAGGTTAATGACCCAAGTTGTCGTAGCCGAAGACCAATAAAAAAAAATATTAATACAAAGGGTACACTGAGTATCTGGCAAATTTGCTCAATTCAGTAAGATCATAATGACCCTACTGTCTATTCTCTGTTCTTCCACTCTTGCTCTCAATAATACTTTATTTAAATCATAGTTTGAAATAAAATTTGAATGTTACTTTAATTTTTTATTTGTTCATGTCTACAAATAAAAAAAATCTTCTTTTTATGGATTTTAATCTAAATTGTATTTCAAACCCTGTGTGAGGAATTTGTGAGGATTTTATTGCTGTTCTGAGAAAAAATGGAGCATTTTAATTAGATTTGGGGGTAATTTCGTTATTTGCGGTATTATAATATATGTATTATTTAGCAAAATTATATAAAAATATAGACTTTGCAATAAAAACTGTGCTATCATGCATTTTCAAACAAACTATATGTGTGTAAAACTTTATTATTTGGTGTTATCAAGATTATTCAAGATACCATTTTTTGTCAGTAAAATACCATTTTTTTAAGTGCCGGATACCATATTTTTTGTTTTTCATCTGGCAACACTGGTAATAAGCCACTTGAGTCCAAAGGAGAGTTACAAACATACATACATACAGGTGAAGTTAATATAAGCGTGTTAAAAAAGAGGGACCTGGCTTGAGGACCGTTTTTTTTTGAGACGTCATTAAGAGGAAGAAGGATATGATTTTGCTTGACGACCTTTTTTTTAGAAATTTGTTTAGGGTTCCGTCAAATATTTCGCTTTTCAAAAAGATTCCGTCGCCAAAAAAGTTCGAGAAACACTGCTATACCATGCTGCTATACAATATACATAACCTGCCTAGACTATCAATGTGTCAAACTGTCAAAAATTTAAATTTGACAGACTACTGTAAATAAGTCAGGGTTGGATCATTGGATCAACTACCGTAATATGTATTTGATTTGGACTCTTCGCGCATGCACAGATCTATAAATAAATTTCTTTTATTGATGTATTTTATTTCTAAGACGTGGTGAGGCCCCATTTTTTTACTCGTTCCATCCGACCGATCAACGTGCCTTCTGCAATTAAGTAATTCCGCATAATTATGATTACAAATCGCGAAAAAAAAACAATCACACTTTCTGACTTTTGTTTAGGTATAATATACACTTTCGTGCAAAGCGGATTTTGTAAAAGAAACCAAACCACGTGTTTCAAAGACAATCATCGCACTATGGTGTGGATATATAATATGTAATTGTTTATGCGATGCACAAACCTCATCGATTGACCCACATAATCGTTTTGTCTTCTGGACTGGAGCGTCGAGAGTCGACAAAAAGGCCATTGCACCCTGAGTCGAATTTCCGCACGAACTTTTCGTTTCGTTTTACTAGTTACGATAAATTACATTTTTACGTTATTGTGAAAAGCAGTGGAGTTCATAAGCGGGGCGCCATGACCTTATCTTGGTCAATACAAAATACAGCCAAGATAAAACAGTACCGGATCTGAATTAAAAAAAAACAGTTTACGGTGTGGTTGTGGCTAATGGGTAAAATTTAATAAATCGATATAGGGTTTGTTCGGGTTTCTTTAAAATTTGATGCAAACCGTCTGAGAACCAGGGGAACAGTTGAATTCCAAATTATTTGTCGCGTACAACTATTTAACTGACCACTGGTCAACTATTCCTCTAATAGTTCTTAACGTATTTTTGAAGAACCGGAACAGACCTATTATAGTGTGAGGTGTGAGCTTTAAAGCTTTATATATCTACAGTACGTTAACTTTTCAATACTGGCTCCAGGAGAACGGTATTGAAAAGCAATTTTTTCGAACAGACAGAAATAAAATAATACATCGCCGACCGCGGATCGCAATATCCCTTCGAAAGGGCCTAAGTTCAACCAAGTTTCTCTCGTCAACCCTATCACATCCAAATATAATTTATTTTGCATAAAGGGTCTATTTATACTCCCTTATTATTAATATTTGCATTAGTATTATGATTAAGGATTAAGATGAACCTTCACAATGTAATGGGGACATTTATACTCGATTTATGATTAGTATTAGCATTAATATGTATGCTTAATAATTGACAGGTTCAACTTTTTATGTTAAATCATAAATTTCTTCTTTTCTATCAAATGAATCAATGACGTATTTGGCCTTTGTTTTTAATAGACAACGGTTAATGACAATTGACAATACACATATAATTATGTTCAGATGTTGTTTATAGTTTTGTTCCAACAAGCTCGAAAACGATAATATGTTGACAAATGACATGTCACCACGAGGAAGCAAAGGTCTCTTTTCTGTCTGATTTGACACAAATTTCTGCTTCTTTTTTCTGTTAAAAATTTAAGATGTAAATCCGTTAAAATCTCCTTAATTAAACCTATTTTTGAATAATAATATTTTTATTTACAACCATATATGTAATGTCATTACTAACGTCATTGTAGGTTGGGAAGTGTCACATTACACACCTCTACTTACCGCCCTCACTTCCCGCCCTCATTTCATCTATTCTAGATGAATATTTTTTATATTTAAAAAAAATAACACATTTTTTTGACAAATTTTATAATACCTATTTAATGGCAAACAATAAAAACAACAATGAACTATAATAGAACAAACTACTTATTGATATTTATTATTCGCGAATTTAATATCCGGCTTTATCTGACATTTATTTATATTGGTGACAGTTGTTTACCCCGTAATCACAGTAACAATATAAGTATTTACTTGATTATTCTGAGAAAACCGCGCGCTTGGTAATTTGTCGTTAAATGTAATATTTTAGGTATGTTCAGAACGAAACCGAGATTTATTAACTTTGATCGAAATATGATGGTTGTAAATAAAATCGTATACAAATCTCGGTAGGAAGTTTCATAGCTAACCTCGACGCTTCGCGTCTCGGTGATCTAACTAATCTCACGACAGGAATGAAAATTTTCCCACCTCGGTGTGTAATATACTATTAAATAAAATTAACTAGTAAAAACAATGATAAAAACACGTTTAAAACTCAAATATCTTAAAACATATTCTAAGAACACAACTGGCCTCTTACACATTTCTTCAGTACCCAACATTTTGTTGACTGCAGAATTATACCTTATTAGGAAAAAGATTTAATAAAAAAGAAGCTCTAATGTTAATTATAAAACGAGTATAAATGCCCTTTTTGAATATTTAGTCCAGTTTAACGCCTAATCATAATTCTAATACAAATATTAATAATAAGGGAGAATAAATAGACCCTAACGTGGACTGGAGTAACTTGAGTCCTGAGTTCACGCTGATCATTCATTATGTGTTTTTATTGGTTAATATTTTAAAACATCGGCAACCTTTTTAAAAAAAAAATATTTGGTAGCAACTTTATTAAAATTTTATATTAAGATAGTAATAGAAATAATAAAACTCACGAAAACATCTCATTTTAATGGAAAGTAAATAATAAAATTCAATACTACTTTTGCTGCTGTATACAAGCCTTACCCAGCAAACATTTTGATATTATTAGCTATAACTCGACTTGGTAAAAGTCATATCTACTTATCGAGGTTTAAATATAAATTTACGTAAATTATACCAAGAAATCTACCTCATACACATATCTGCTTAAAAGTAACTTTAACCAAATCAGAAAGGAGAAAACTACTAACAAAAATTACCTCAAAGGTAAACTTCCTTTGAAGTAAAATTAGTTACCATAATTAGGTAACATCTACCTGTTTGGCAACTAAAAATCGTCTTTATAGTACTACTAGGTAGATTTGGTTGTACATTTTTCGTAACTTTATACCTCTATAGCAGCCATACTCAACCTGCGGCCCTCCAAGCTTTTTTGTGGCCCGAAACACTATTAATAAAACTATAAGATTTTGTTTTTATAAGCTTGAGCGAAATGCTCGAAAACATTTACTGGTGGCAGCGCTAAATAGCACGCTAATTTTTAAGGGTGAGATTACAGAAAGTCTGCAACTTTGCAGATCTGCAAATATGGCGGCAACTTTGCAGATCTGCAAATATGGCGGACTTATATATGCAAGTATCAAGTTTTCGTATTCCAAAAAGATCTGAAAATTCGCAATATTTATTGTGGTTTATTACACCCAACAACACTAAACCCAAATCCATTACTAAGTTTAAAAACTCGATAATCTGACACCACGAACTGTATTCAATCAAGAGAAACAGAAGACTTCATGGTTGTAGGATGTTCTAACCTTCTTAAGGGTGGTTTTGGAGTTAGTGTTGTTGGAGGTAATAAACCACAATAAATATTGCGAATTTGCAGATATTTTTTGGAATACGAAAACTTGATACTTGCATCTGTAAGTTCGCCATATTTGCAGATCTGCAAAGTTGCCGCAATATTTGCAGATCTGCAAAGTTGCAGACGTTCTGTAATCTCACCCTAAATAAACGCTTGAAATTTGGTGAGGTTACTGCAAAGTTAACTAACATGTCGTAAACCTAAAGGTAATTCAACTTAGTCAAAAGCTATTTGAATCGGTCATTTGAGAAACGACACATGTCACATTTTTGGCCATCTTGTTTTTATTACAAAAATACAATATTTAAAGGTAAATTATAATTATTGTATTATACCCAAAATAGAGCAAGGTTTAAACGCTATTTTTTAACCATGTTTTGAGATTTTCACTTTTTCTTATTTTTGAAAAATGATCTACAACTGACATGTGCTGTTTCTCAAATGACCGATTCATTTGTAAAATACATAGATTTCCATAGTCGTCTTAACTTTTAAGTCGAATTAACACGATACGCCATATTTTCTTACATAATTGAAGTACGATTCCAAAATTCAAATTTTTAAAATTAACTTAACTAGAAAAAATGGATGAAAAATACAAAAAAAAACACTGATTTTCTAAAGTGATACACAACAAATGTAACATAGTTTAAGCTCATAATATTATTTTAATTTTTTTTATTCATAATATTTCTTCTTATATTTTTTCTTATAAAGAGTATTTTGGAGGGACATTGTTATTTTTCAAAGTAGAACTGTTAAATGTACGACAAAATTTCCTTCGCATTAATTTCAACAAGCGTGACCTATTCGTCGCAATTACATTACATATATTTTTGTATCGACATTTATTTATTTTCAATCTTTGCTGTAAATTAAGTATATGTTTCAGTTGTGTTGGTCACTTCCTACAAAATTTCTATTTTTATACATAAAAATACCAAATAAGTATAAAATTTATCTTTTTGTGATTTGTCATCTGAAAATGTTTGTAGTTCCTACCTAAAGCTGGTTAAGTCAACGTCGAATTGACGTTATACTGACGTCATATTTCCCTAGAGAGGTATTACTAACCAAACGTACTGGGCTACTACAATGTGGATTTAGGCGTAATTCTACCTATTTTGGTCAATAAAACCAAATTTCGACGTCATCTTATTTTCCACTTATGTCGAATCCACGTCGAGCCAACGTAAATTTTTCTTAAATATGGTTAAATCTAATTTTGTGACCAAATTTATTATATATATTTTAGGTAGTCCCGACGTCTAATTAAACCAAAATGTTTGCTGGGTAAGAGCACCGCATACCACAAGTATTTCGTTTTTTCGACCATACCGATCGTAATTTTAAAAATAAAATTTTTTCGTTTTCACTGATCTATTAGTAATTGGTATACAAATGGCGCGTGTTTTTTACATTTTTGAAAAATATGAATTTTTATTTTTTTAACTACAAAACTACAAAAAAAAATTCTAAAAAACCCGCGTCATTATGGGTATCATTTAAAACGGATTAAAAAACCGCATAATTTTTTCTCGCGAAATAAGGAAGTTATGGTCAAAATAAAATTTAAATAATTGCCACTGATTTTTGCTGCCACCACAAAACCCGGCGTACGTAGACAGGAGCGGGCTAAATTTTCAAGTGAAATCTTTCGTAACAGAGCATGCGAGAAATTTTACATGGATTTAACATTGACTTTTGACAGTTTTGAGATGTTTGTGTGCAAGCCTATTTAATTTTTCATCAAATCATATGAACTAAACAAAAATGTAGACATATTTTTATGAAAAATATCCATAATATTATACAAAACTCGTTTCAATAGAAAAAAATACAAAAATAAATGTTTGGCTGGCCACAAATGTATTGTTCCCTTTGAATTTGAAATAGCAATAGCTACATTGGAAAAAATTCATATATTCAAGATAAAGAAACAATCTTTTGATTCGTTTTAGAAGTGGTAACTCAAAGCATGCGGTTCGCGAGCCTTTGGTTTCCGTCTTTTGCTTTAAAACAGTGTATTCTGATTGGAACGTGTGGTAAAGCAGAAAATAAATATAAACCAAACACAGCAACAAGCGCATATACTATTTCAGAATCACTTCTATTCTGACAACTATCGTTATAATTCACAGAAGTTGCATTACACGAAACCGAGTACCTAGATACGGCGACTAATATTGTTTTCATTAATCCATTGTGTTGACACACTTTATATCATCCAGAGATAAATATTCGAAAGGCGACAAATATCTAGACGGTTGTAACGAAACACCTTTAGGAAATAGTTGATAACCGGAAAGACTATTATTAGTATTGTTTCAGAAAATCCGTAGAGCGTATACCTATTTTAAGATTATATTACATCGCCGGGTTGGTAGGTACCCACATCTACGTTGTGCATGTTTCAATAGTTACGGTTTTGCTTTATTTCCTATCCCCATGAAAGAGCGATCAATCATTTTCATTTGAAATTAAGTAGAACGGCAGACGTCAGTATACGGAAGAAATGATGCTTCAAATCGAAACGATTTTTGAATGGTAAAACGCTGTATAATTCGACTGAGATTGAATCGTGTCTAGAAAACTGCCAAATCAACCGAAACCATCCTTTTAGAATGGATGAAATAATTTGTATGGAATTAATTCATGAATAAAATGGCAAATGTAAGGAGCGCATTATGTATAAATAGTAAAAGGAGAAGACAAACTTTTTTTTTCGTCTGTCAAAAGTGTCCAATTTGAAGAATTCGAGTAATTGCTAACTAATCATTGAGATTGATACTGATTAAACAGTTCGTACGTGTTTTTTGAAAAAACTGTGTTTATATGGCGGTATTATGGTGGATGGGCATCAATCATCTTTAAGACGCACCGCAGCACCATGGTAAATAATAATAGGCGTCCCTTCTCCTACACAAGTCGCTCAGTCGGCTTCAGGGGTTGAAATTCAGTCGTAAGGGGGTGAATTAGGGAGAGTATTATTATTATATTATAAACTATCACCTATAAATACAGGATGTCCCAAAATTGCTGGGACATAGAGATACCACGTATAATAGAGGTCAAAATAAATAAATTGGAACCAATTTATATCTACACCAAAAAATATTTTGGCGCAATAGCTCAAAAACAGCTTAGAGAAAAATGTAAAATTTTGTGTGCAAAAACCAGTTATACTTCCAGTCAGTTATATACAGTTAACCCTTTAGCGGGCAGTGGTTGGTATTTAAACTACTTAATTTTTCTGCTTGTACGATTTAGCGCGCAGTCTGAATTTAGACCAGATCTCTGCTAGACACTTACCGGTAACGTTTTCAGGTGAAATATCAACCCGTAATAAAATTTGGCGCGCTATTTAGTGCACGTCCCAGCTTCGTCCCTAACAAGTGGTCGAATATCTGCCTCTGTACACATACAGTTAGTTATTATTTGTTTATTTGGTTGTGCATTGAAGTACTGATTTACTGTTTTTTTATTTTAAAATTAAATGTTTATATTCATTATTATTTTTTTATTTTGAAAAACTGAACTGGTCGATATTTTGAGTACGATTCGAGCCCAAAGTGTGCCATCCTGAACGTGCGCTGGTCGAAAAATCTACCACCTTCTACAACTCAAAGTTCAAACTTGTAATTTTTTTAAGACACAGTAATATACTTAGTTTTACTTATATAACCCACACATATCGTTATTTTTTGAAAACCTGGCAAAAAATAGTTTTGCGCATTAAAGGGTTAAAAAAACATTTATTTTCAAAAGTCGGCAGATTTCGATTTCTCGTACATCGAGCGCCCGACGCTTTTTTCTCAATAATACTAGAGTATTTTCCATTTATTATTGTTTTAAGCTTATTTGAAAAATTATTTTTAACTTTTTAGTTTGAGCGTGTTTTTTAGTTTTTTTAAACTATATTTATTAGATTCCAAAAATAACGTCAGTTTTTTAAGCAACCGTACCTTTAACCTTTATTCACTTTTCAACAAGGTACCAACCCTACCCTATACTGCAAATGTATAAACATACTATGCATTTCACACCCCTTCTTCCCCCTTAGACTACGCCTATGACAACAAGTCGACCACGACACACTTTTAATATAAAAAGTAGATCTTATATACAGAAAAATTGGCCACCCCTTTCCTACACGACTGCTCCTTATGTAAAGTGGCGACCGGTCAAATTTTATGAAACTTTATTGCACTTAACCTAGTAAAAGTGTCAATAGGCTCAACTAAATTCTATGACTAGTTTTCGATATAGGGTGTTAATGACAAGTATTAGAAATTAAAAATTTAAAAAAACCGACTTCAAGAACGTGCAGATGCCATCACCACATCTTAACCAAATTTATATGGGACCACCCCTGAGGTACTCCCTTACTAACAAAAAAAGAATTATATAAATCGGACAAGGTGGTAAAGCATTATCGCTAAACATACATAAAAAATGAAGAATTTTAGGATTTTCTCATGGACCCAATTATTAGATTTTGACCAAATTTATATGGGACCACCCCTGAAGTACCCCCTTTCTAACAAAAAAAGAATCATTGAAATCGGACACCGTGTTAAAGAATTATCGCTGAACATACATAAAAAAAAAATTAAAAAAATATTGCGACGAATTGAGAACCTCCTCCTTTTGTGAAGTCGATCAAAAATTGGCTAATTTTTCGAAATTTTTATTTTCAAACTTACGAGCTTTATAATTTTAGGCGAGTTGCTTTTAAAAGGGTCCAGTTACACAAACCAAAAGAACGCTTTTTATTATTAAATAAGATTCCTCTAAACACTATTTTGAATTTTTAAAAAAAATTGTTTAGAATGTTATCTTAAGACTTTTATAATACTCAGGGTCCCTAGCCTGAAACGTGAAGATCTGAAATAATCTCAAAGGGTGAATTTTTTAAGATTACAATAATTTCCTATTACCCAGGGAAGTAAAAATAAAAAAAACAGGGTGAGGGTGGTTTTAACTCTTCTACAATTTCATTTGGATTTCTTTCTAAAATAAACTTTTGTCAAATTTCATTAAATTTGTTTTTCTACTACAGTACGTAAAGTTGTACTTTTTTCACTAGTGCGTAAAGTAAATTAAAATTTGAAAAAATTGTACACAGCAACACAATAATTTGTGCACTAGTGAAAAAAAGTAATTTTTATATTTCTAATATTAGTGGATAACGTGTACAGTAGTAGAAAAAATATTGTATGCAACTCGTGTGTAAAGTCCCTTTTTTGACTCATGTGATTGTCACACTCCTACGGCTCGTGCGACAACATTCGTCAAAAAAGAGAAACTTTACACACTTGTTGTATAAATAATTATTCTTGCATTTCTGAACAGCCTAAAAAATGGGATTTGTAAGTAAACTTTGAACACTTCTCACGGACAAATGTATACAGTGCTTCTCAAAAGTCCCCTCCCCCTCTTTTATTTTGATCGGTGATACTTAGACTAATGAAATTTGGAGGGTGAAAATGAACTATTGTAAGCTTCTCTACTAGTGGTACCAGGTGACGTAATAGGCATTGGTGACGTCACCAGGCAACTGAATCAAATATTAAATGGGACCTTATTTTAACCATCAAAAACATCGTAAATCAAAAAAATAGTATGATTGAATAGGTATTCTTAATACCTTTTAAACGAGGTGTCACTTGATATAAGGTCACATTTAATATTATTGGTGTCAGTTGCCTGGTGACGTCACCGATTCCTATTACGTCACCTGTTACCACTAGTATAGAAGCTTACAATAGTTCATTTTCACCCTCCAAATTTCATCAGTCTAAGTATCACCGTTCAAAAGAAAAGGGGGGAGGGGACTTTTGAGAAGCAATGTGTATACATTTTTAATTCTATTTATGTAGAAACAATCAATAAAGGTCTTTAATTTTTTAAGAAAACCTTCATTTACCCGTTTACTTAAGTATTTAGGACAAAAGTGGTATTAAAAAACTATTATTATTCGCGCTCAAAACCGGCCAATAGAATAACTACACATGGTTACAAAGTTGCGCCAATTATATATATCGAAGCAAAAAATTCATAATTAGAAATGTCTATTTTAAAAGTAGCTAATTATTGTTGTGATAACTAAGTACAAAAATTTTAAAATACAGGATGCGCCACTATATTTTTACACATTTTGAGGATGTGGTTACAATAAGATATCTTGAGGAGAACTTTTAAATATAATTCAAATGAACTGCTAAAAAATACTTTTGCGTTTCAAGCTCTGCTATCTAAACATTCTGTTTTATTTTCAGTATACCATTTAATACCTGGCGATACTTTTTTTTAGTCCATAATAGACATGTACATCAAATTTGGATAGAAGCATTTTTAATTGAATAATAGAATAATTAAATCCATTTGACACATAGGCAAACTGACATAACAGCAATTGTTCAATTGTTATCAAGTTTATCGATCACATCCATCTCAGTTATAAAAAAAATCTGATGTGTCCAACACATGACTTTCCTATATAGTTATTATAGGCTTTTTCCGGTTATTTTGTACAACCTATTGCAGCACCTCTATAAATGTTTAGAGGAAAAATTAAATATATACATTTTCCAAATACATCTAAATCGAATCATTTTTCTTTAGATATTCATTGAAAACGAAAATACTGAAAAATTTAAATTTAGCACTTTTCCCCCATTTTTTCCATTACAGTCCATTTTAGAAAAATTATGTAAAAACAAAAATTATAGAGATCGATATGGCAAAATACTTTTAGTTTAACAATTTTCTGAGGGGTAAACACATTGGGAATTCTTGTGTACATCTTTTAGGGAATTCTCAGGTATTCTCTTGGTACTCCTGGTAATTCTTAGGTATTCCCAGGAATTCTCAGGTATTCCTGGGAATTCTTATTATTCTTTGACAACTCTATAAAAACTGTTCTCCAAGTAACCTTTATAAAGTACAAAATGAAGGTGCAAAATAAAGTTATTGGAAAAATTAATAACAGTGGGTACGAAAATTTTATTTAAAGAAAGTATACTGTAAAAATATTTTAACTTGTCTAAATTATTGTCGATTAAAAATTTATTTTCATTTTTAAATAATAATCTCTTCTGTAAGAAAATATTTGAAAACTTATCAAAATAAATTTTTTTTAAGCATCCTGTATATTATTGCGTTAGGTCATTTGTTAACAAAATCACCATTAGTGTATGAAACTTTAGCTGCCAATTTGAAATCTTTGCTTCCATCAATTTCAACGATTTGAAAGTATATACAAAAATTACCATTGTTTATTGAGTTGGATGTGTGTATGAAAGACAAAATAATAATTTGCCAGTATAGGCATGTCTGAAGATGGAATCGGAATTACAAACAAAGTTCAATACAATAAAGAAAATGATAGCATAGTTGGATTTGTAAGTCTTTCACCGATACAGGTTTTCCAAAAAAAAAAAAATCATCCTACCACAAATGCAGCTACTATTCAAAGTTATTTTGAAAATTCTCGAACAGTATGCCTATGTTATTATGGTACAACCATTAAAAGATCATAAAGCTTCATTTGTACTTAATTTGTTTGGAACAAATAATAGATTTACTTACGAAGAGGTTCTTAAAAGATGGAACTTAGAAAAATAAGTAAGCAAACGCGGAATTACAATAGTTGGGTTTTCCTCGTATGGTGATAGCTGCTTATTAAAAGCCATGCGAATTAAGTGAAATTTACAAAAGACTGATAAACAATCTTGTTAATCATGGGACTGCTTTCACATGCCTCTTAATGGGCACTGATCCTCGGTTGTATCCAAGATTATTATGTACATAAAATGACGAAATTCCAGAATAGAATGCTAAATTCATACCTTAAACATAACCGGAATAATGAAGGCACCTGTGAAGAATTTAATAAACAAAGAGAGAAAAACATAAAAATGGTAATAGGGTCTTTTGAAATTTCATAAAATTATTAAGTTGATCTGATAACAACATTCACCAAAGATAAACATCTGCTAACACCATCTGACCTTAATTTAAATGATAAAATGAATTATAAATCTGCAGAAAAGATGTGTTCTGAAATGGTGCAAAATTTGTTAGAAACTCAGCTTGATGCACTAGGAACCGTCGAATATTAAATTTAATGAACAAGAACAAAGTGGCGTTTTTGGATGAAAATGTTTCGATTTATACTAGAATTTATTGTATGTGGTATGTTGTGTTCTTTTTACATATTTGGAGACGATGAATAATCTCTGAAGAAAACCTGAGTTTATCAAATATTTTATGACATTAAATAGCTATTTATGTGTGGAACTTAATGCACATGTTATTATAAAGATAATTTTTTTTTTAAAGAAAATAAACAAATTAATGAAAATACTTTAAAAGAAATGTTTTTACCATGTGAAAAACTGTTTAGAGCTACAATATATATGATATCCACTTTCTTAACAGTTGTTAATAATTTCAATGTGTTAGAAATAATTAAGAGAAGCAATAAGATAGAATACATTAATGACTGTATAACAAATTTATCTGACACATTTATATTCCCTAGATAGAACAATAATTATAAACATAATTTAGACTCAATCTTTAATGAATTTTTAAATAAAACAGCTATTGAAAAATGTGTTAACATTCTAAATGCTGTTAAAATGTCTTGTCAAAATTTAAATATGTGATGATTTAATTATAAATGAAAACTTAAAATAAAGTGGTAACATAATTGAAAGTCAAGAACTTTTCCAAATATTACCTCAAAAAGTGAAGCTGACATAGAACATGAAATTACTGAAGTCTATGCTGAGACCGAGGCTGAGACCACTTCTAAAGGAGGAAATAGTTTGAAAAACTTTACTTCTCTGAATGTTAGTGATACTAAAACAAACAAAAATGTAGTGCATATAAAAATTGGAAATAAATCTAAAACAATTAGAAAATCAACATTATGTTGATTACTAGAGGAGCAATTCAATAAATTATGTTCGGACAGGATTATAAGAGTTAGGGGAGTCCCAGAATTTGCCGATTTTAAAAATTACAAGAAAATCACTGTCTATTTAAAAGAAACTGTTAAATATTACGCCATCTACTACGATGATTCCTTGTACATCGGAAAGATAATAGAAAGTAGAATCGCTGACGATGGTAAGGTTTTTAAAAGAAGACTATTATTGGCCTAACAAGGATAATATACAAACAGTTAAAAAGAAATTCATCCTATTCGGGCCAATAACTTTTAAACTGTTTAGTATATCCAATGAAACAAAGAAAGAAATAAGAAAAATATATAAAGAATATAAGCATGCAACAGTTCATTAAGAGTTTTAAATAATTTGTTTTTTTTACTTTGTTTTAGTTTAAATAAGTTTTTAATAAAAATATACAAAAATGTAGTTTTTTAATAAATAAAAAAGCGTCTCAATAAAAATTTTTAAAACACATACTTAGTAATTTTTATATATCATATTTTTTGGGATGTTTTTGTCAGATTTCAAATTCTGGCCATACGCGGTGCTGTACGGTGCTATAAAATATTTAAATTATGGAGGATGTCATAAAAAAAACAAATAAATTTTGTTAAATTTCTCGAATACGGACCATTTTAGGAAAATTTTGTATAAAACAAAAAATATTGATAATAATGTAAGTAATTTTTATTTGAAGAATTTTCTTCTCCAAACGTAAATAACAGATATATTCCATAAAATATAAAAATGACCACCTATAAAGTACCCCCCCCCCCCCCCCCCAGATGTTCTGACTCTGCCCAAAATCTAATCAGTTCATTGGACGCCGGAATAAAGCTTAAGTTTAAAATTTGGTGTTTTTCTTTGTATCGGTTCATGAGTTATGGTGGATACAGACACATACACAGACATCATCCCGAAAATAGTCAAAACGGATTCAGGGGACCCCAAAACGTAAAAATCCGTCGAAAACTGGAGGTCGAAAAAAATCATGATTCCTATACTTTCCTTATCTGTATACAGATAGGAAAGTAAAAATTGAAAATAGTATTTCGGATTTAGCTTTATTTGTTTCTTCTAATTTTGACATGTAAAGTAATATTTTTTGTAATCGCAGCAAGTGTAAAAATGATCTACTTTACGCAACCATATTGTATATTACATTACGAGTGTGGAAAGTAACATTTTTCACACAAGTGGGAAATATTGTCGCACGAGGCACAAGCCGAGTGCGACTATCACACTAGTGTGGAAAATCACTTTTCACACAAATGATGTATAATATTTTTCCTACGACCACCAAATAATTTCATCAAAAAATGTAAAACCAGGTTGTTATTATTATAATAATTAAAATGTATTTAAAAAAATAATCAACAATAATCGTATTTATTCAATTTTCATATTTTCTAAACAAAAAAAAACAAAAAAACAAAAAAAAAATAAAAAAATTCTGCCTCAAATGGCAAAGTTGATAAAGTTTGATACTCTACCACCTGAGCTAATAAATAGGCCTTGAATGATCTAATCGGTTATGTGTTTAACCAGAATAAAAAGCAAACTAACTTAGTTATTTTAAAATTATTTTAATAATAATTGTTAAAGATGAATATCTAGGATCTAATATACAACCATTTCAATAAATTAACAATCATATCGATTTTAGTATTAATATGGACATTACATAAATCAAAATAGAAATGATGCGTTTGACATTTTGTGACAGCTGATGCGGAAAGTAGCATATTCGCACACGGGTGGAAAGTAAATTCTTATTCATACGCGTGTGATATAGGACTATATAGTGTAATATGTATCACTTTCCTAAGTGGTCGTAGGAAAAATTCATTACGTCGCCAGTTGCGAAAAGAAAACAAATAAAAATAAATCTTTTTTAGTTTAAAAATTAAAAATATACATTATTATTGAAAGTTTACATCAAAAAAGGGCAGGTTGACTTATAAAAATAGAATTTGGTCAAACTTACAACATACTAATAATGTTGTTTTGGTCCTTATTTTCCAGTCCAAATCAGCACAAAATAATTAAAACAATACACGACAACTTTTTTGAAAACTAAATAACTGTAATAAACACTGCAAGTCGTTGAGAATAAATAATTAATAATGATGTTCTAATTGTTAATAAAATGATACATAACTAACTAAAAATATACATTAAACACGGACGAAATAATAGTTTGTACAACAAGAGTGGATATGGACAATCCACTAATAAAAATCTACATATTTAAAAAATTATTTTAGGTTATTAAGACAAAATAACTAATTTTAAAATAATTTATGACTTTGCTAATTTATAAAATAAGATAAACATAAAAAAAGATTTTTTTCTAGACCCACATGGATATTAGCTTATCTACGCACAGATTACAAAACGAAAAAGTATGCTATTGCCTTCAACTGAACGAATATATTTAATATCCATTCTAGGTAATGAGAACACTGCAAAAAAAGAAATCCACCAATCACCGTTCATATTTTGATCAACCGAGTGCTATTATTTTTAAAAATTTTAAATAAGTGACAATTTTGTCAAACTAATTGTCAGTGTATTTTTTAGTTATTGAGATTAAACATACATTAAAATGGGTATTCTTGTGTAGAATCGATAAATAATAGCATTTCTGTTTTTATTTTGTCTATAATTATAAATAATTTGTTAATTTAAATAAAACTATATGAACTGAATTGAATTTAATTACGAGTATTAAAGCACCAAAAATAAAAGAGTAGGTGGTCCTGCGGATAGCGTTTTTGCCTTCCATACGGAAGCTTGGAGTTCGATTCTCGGAAGGGGAAAAATGAAATGAATATTGTTCTTTTTTTTTCGTTTATTTTATTTTAAAAATTATTAAAAGTCATAAATTATTTTAAAATTAGTTATTTTGTCTTAATGAGCTAAAATATTTTTTTATTCGTAAATTTTCGTTAGTAGGTCGTAAAAAAATATACTGTACAACTCGAGTGGATTGTCCACATCGCACTCAGACGATTAAGCACTCCGCCTACGGCGTCGTGCGATATGGCCATCATATCCACTCTTGTTGCACAAACTACTATAATTTAATTAGTCCCCAGTTCAGATTTTAACCCGGGCTTCTCGCATGGAAGACAAATTGCGTGTCCTCACCTCCATTTATTTTTAATACTCGTAATTAAATTAGTTTGATATAGTTTGATTAAAATTTAAACATTATTTGCAAATGTGGTTGAAATAAAAATAGAAATGCTATTATTTATTGATTCTACACAAGAATAACTAATTTTTACCTAAAAAATATACTGACAATTAGTTTGACAGAATTGTCACTCATATAAAATTTCAAAAATAGTAGCCGGATGACCAAAATATGAACTGTGATTGGTGGATTTCATTTGTTGCAGTGTTCTTACTAGGTAGAATTGATTTAAAATATATTCGTTCAGTTGAATGCAGTAGCATACTTTTTGTTTTGTAGCTTGCGCGTAGATAAGCTTATATATCCATGTGGATGTAGAAAAAATGTATTTTCGGAAGATGAAAGTCCTTAAAATGTGGAAAAATATATTATATTATCAATAAATTAGGACTTATTAGCGTGTATCCAAAATTTTCATAGGCGTTCTCACGAGGAAAGTATATTACTTTTTGTTGAAAAAGAACCCTGTAGATTTTTTTTGTGATGATTTGACTAAAATTACAACAATTTTGTCACCTGATTTTTTCCCACCTCGCTTCCTTCTCGTTTTGGGTTGAATTTTTAGTTGTTTTAAAGACGTGCAAAAATTTATATTTTAATTTTTTTTATCAAAAACTAACCGATTCGAAAAGGGACAAAACGTTGTATTTTTAGAAATTATTTATTATTATTAAGTTATTATTTTTGTGTACAATTTCCTTTATTTAGAAAATGAAGCGTTTTCGTGCACACGTTTATAAAGCAAAAATGTTTATTTTGATGTCCCATATCACCCTTAAAAGATTGGCTGTACAGTTAACACCCAGTAGGTATATACTTGGTATTCATCTTAAATAAATGAAATACTAAAAAACATAAATATTTTTTTTATTTATTTATATATTTATATAAACAAATCGTTTCCTATTTTTCCGGACTAAAAAAAAATACATGCCGATTTTTGATAATTGCGTGACTATTTTTGATTACCAATAATATTTACAAACTTATATTTTTTTGTAATATTTGTGATTGTTTACAAAATTTGTCGCACTCTTTGTTATAAACAATAAGCCATTTCCCGTTCAAATTTAAATAAATCACAGTTACTTACTATGTACCACAACCAGCGTGTATAAACAATGCAAATTGCGGTATCATTATCGCTAGTAATTTGTAATGTAATAATTGGTAATCTCGTCATGACATTGTAAATTGGTTTCTAAATAGATAACTGCGGTGTTTGAACTGCTAATAAAATTAATTTTCTTAATATTGGAACCAATCATAGATAATTTTCCGAATATTTAATAGGATGTTCCTAGATGAAGCAGCAGCATATCCACTAATAAAAAAATCCACTAATTCGTTATTGGGTAGTGTAAAATTAGGTACATATAAATTGGGGCCCGAGCAAACGGACAGTAATTTCTGTCTTACCTAAAAACATAGTGTAAATTCGGACCCAGCAACCCACCCCTTGAGTAAACAAATTAAAACGGGCTGGTTGCTTTGCAAAAAAATTATACATAAAATGAGAAAAATTTTAAAAACTTAACCCAACCTGTGCGGCCTAGAGCCATCGCGTGTTGCTTCGCAAAAAAAATATACAAAAAATGAAAAAAACTTTACAACTTTGTTTAATTTTATTGAATTTGGTGATAATTATTCGTAATTTGGCAAACATACCATAATACTTGGAATTCCTATGATTTTCTACAGCAGGTACCTACTAATACTCGAAACGGAAAGGTTCAGGTAGTCCAGAGCTGTCGGGTCCGAATTTACCGGACAATAAAAGGGGACCCAACTTACCAACACCCGTAAAATTAAGCAATTGTTTTTATTTAAAAAAAATTGGGTTAATTTGGGAAATACCTTAGATTAAAGAGACTGCAGATGTAACATTGCACATAGCGCATGTTGTCTATTCCAACCTTAGGTAATCCACCAATTAAAAATCATTGTGTTCACGACACCACCCGAATTGCTCCGACATTTCTTTCTACGCTCATCTCCGCGTGAGTTGAATCATCATAGACCGCCGTTTTTTGAATTATTTGTAGGTGTTATTAGCAATTTAAAGTATTTTAGTTATTCAATTTCAAATTGAAAATGCCACGATGTATCGTGAAAAATTGTATACACAAATAATATAAGTGCCAATATTATGAAAAATAAGAAATATATTTGTTTTCAGCCGTAAATATTTATTAACGTTTTGACATAAAGCCGCCATGATTCTTTGGACTGAATACTTCAGATTTCATAATACATAAATTTATAAAAGGGAAAAATTTTTAACATTTAATTTAAATAAGAAGTAAATAGGCATTGTTGCTAACGAAATTTTATTCTTAAAAAGTAGTTTTATAAGAATATTTACTATAGGTGGTTTAAGCCCTTTTGGTAGATAAATAAGAAGTAAAGAAGCATAGTTGCTAGGCAAATTTTATTTTTATAAGAATATTAAATGAAATACAGGATGACCTACTTAAAATTTCAAGGTTCATCTTATTTGCGGTCAAGTCTGAAGTGACATTTGAATCTTAAGTCTTAAGTTAGTCATCTTGTTAATAAAATGTTACATTATAAACCCCTAAACAATTAGAAAAAGATCCTCGTTTACTAAAAAATATCTAAATTCTAGCATAATCGAATGCGGTTTCAAAGATAACGGGATCAACAAATCCGAATCTCTAAATTTGGGAGCTAAACGCTCGAATAAAGCAAATTGATTTATCGATTATTCTGTTATTCTTTTACGAAAATGAATTTATCCGTTATAATTAATCGATTGTTTTCGTTTAATCGAACATTTTCAATAAAATATTTTCGTTTTTTAAGATAATGAAATTATTAGATTTTAAAGAAAATACAAAGAGAAAGTAGATTTGTTCAAAATAATCGACTGAATGAAAATAATCGGTTGTTTTATTATATATTTCGGTTATTTTTTTAGAATTATAGATTTATCCGTTAATCAGCTTTTTATTAATCGATTATTTTCGATTTTTCAAAGATAATGGAATAATCAATTATAAAGGAAATATATAAAAAAAGGATTATTTGAAAATAATCGATAATTCGGTTATTTTTTTTTTCGGAAAATCGATTTCTCGTAGAATCGGCTTCCTAATTAATTGGTTATTTTCGAATAATCGAGTATTTTAGATATTTCAAAGATAATCGAATAATAGATTTTAAAGGAAATACGAAAAAATAGATTATTTAAAATAATTGATAATTCGGTTTTTTTGAAAAATCGATTTATCGGACAATCGACTTTTTAATTAATCGATTATTTATGAATTATCGATTATTTTCGATTTTTCAATGATTATTGAATAATCTGTTTCAATGGAAATACGAAAAAAAATAGATTATTTGAAAATAATCGATTTTTAAAATAAACGAAATTCGTTTATTATTTTTTAAACACTGATTTATCGTTTAATCGGCTTTTTAATTACTTAATCGATTATTTTTCAAAGTAGTCGATGTTAAAAGACATACGAAAAAAATAGAATGAAAATAATTGATTGATCAAAAATAATCGATTATTTTTAATGATCGATAATTTATTTCGATAATCACCCACCCCCAGCAACCAAATAACTTATAGGTTTAAATTTTAAAATGTTCAAATTAGTCAAAATAGTCGAATATTCGAATAGTCGAATAGTCGAATATTCGAATAGTCGAATAGTCGAATAGTCGAATATTCGAATAGTCGAATATTCGAATAGTTGAATATTCGAATACTCAATATTCGACTAATTGAACTAGGTATTCGATACTCGAATATTCTACTATTCGAACACTTAAATATCGGAATACTGTAAATGTTCAAATATTCGGATATATATTTTGAATTTTATATACCTAATTTAAATGTTTCTTTTTTATCTATTGCTTAAAAATAAAGGTAGAAGAAAAATGACTAACAAAATTCTGACTTGGTATTTGGTAAATGAGGGGAACCCCAACGTTGTTTCACATTCGCACTTTTCACACGCTTGTTTATTTTTGTTAAGTTATAACTTATAACTTACTATTACTAGTCAACGCTTGCCCGCTACAGGTGTTAAATATGAGTTCAGAAAGCAGTAAGATTTGGCTTTACTTCAATAAAAAAGAAAATCGTGTGTAGTGTAAATTATGTACTTACAATGTCATACACAGAAGTAATACCAGTAATTTGTGGAATCAATTAAGAACTAAGCATTATACCAAAACAAACAGGTATGAATTATACGTTAATCAAATAATCAAATACTCGAACATTCGAATACTCGAATATTCGAATAGTCGAGTATTCGAATACTAGAATGTACGAATAGTCGAGTATTCGAATACTAGAATGTACGAATAGTCGAATACTCGAATATTCGAATAGTCGAATACTCGAATATTCGAATAGTCGAATATTCGAATATTCGAATAGTCGAATATTCGAGTATTCGAATAGTCGAATATTCGAATAGTCGAATATTCGAATACAAAAATCTGAAAAATTCCGAGCCCTAATTTCAATAGTACTGTTCGGAGTATAGTTTCTAAGTGTTCAAATATACCGGAGTTGGAAAGTAAGCATTTATAGACTTTTGAACCAACGAAAGGATGGAAGGATTACAATAGCACCTAAAACGTCGACTGGGAGAAAACCCATTCAAATAGACGGTACTATAAAACAACTGATCCGAAGAAAAATGCATTCGTTTTATTTACAAAAAAAGATACCTACTTTGCCAACCGTTAAAAAAAACAAATTGTGGAAAACCTGAAAACAAAAATTAGACTTCGTCTGGGAGAAGAACGATAGAAAATCTGTGCTCATAGAGAAAGATGAAATTATTTGTTGGAGGAGGCAATATTTAAGGGAAATTAGAAAATTAAGAAGAGAAGACAAACATATTTTTTATTTGGATGAAACAAGGATAAATGAAGACATTTTGTAAAAAAAGTTTGACAATATAAAAGGTTACAAATGCTCATCAGGCATTTATAGAAGGTTTGTCCAAATAGAGATGATAAAGGATTTGTTGACAGAGGCTGGTTGGAATTTTTTTTCAAATTCTATGAAAGATTACCATGAACAAATGACTGCTGATGTTTTTGAGGAACATTTCAGTCAAATGATAGATTTATTACCGACCAATAGTTATGGACGGGTATTACATTGAAATTTTTGGAGAAAAAAATGGTACGCAACTGCCTATTCTTGAAATAAAAATTATTTTTGACATCCTCATTCATTTCTGAGCAAATAAATTTGATCTCTTGATTTTCTTTCGCCCGACGCATGTTTTCCGCTTGAACAAATAAAAATCGTTTTAGAATAGGCAGTAGCATACCATTTTTTTTTTCTCCAAAAATATTCAATGCAAAACCCATACGGACGCCACTGCTAAAAATAATAAAATTGTTTTTATATCAGAAAATGCATCTTGATTCATAAAAGACGTGTGCTTCATAAAGATATCTAAAATAGGGTATTACAGTTATTATAAAAAAACTATTTTTTTTTTTTGAAAATTTTACCGCTCTGTATTTCAAAAGTTAGGAGGTTTAGGACATACGTCGATATGAAATTTATTCCTTAAAATGGGCCCAAGAATCACCCCTTAAATATTAGCATGTCATTAAGGAACACCCTGTATAGACCTTTGTCATAAAAACTGTGCTATCATGCATTTTAAATAAACTATTCAGTTTTAATTTTATATACAAACTATTCTGGCAAAGAATTTACAAACGGATGCCACTTTTCCGATAAAATTTAATAAAATACTTCTACATAACTCGACCGCTATCAATTTAATTATTTTTTCTATTATTTAAAAAATATCGTCAAATTTTATTTTGCATCTAAACATCTAAATGCATGTCTGGACACACCGTTTTTCAGTTATTTAAGACGATCTAAATGGCATATATTTCAATGTTTTTTCTTTGTCAATTGAAAATGTCCATCATGGCGGAGTCTGTATTTCATACAAAACATGGCAAGATCTAGATAAAAACTGATTGAAATTTTATAGAACATTTTAAATTTTACAAGACCTAAATCAGCGTTTTATTTACCACTTTAAGTACAAATTACTATCGCAGACGTCTGTTTACATTTCATTTTAAACCCAAGTTGCTTTAATATGTTCAAACTCAAACAAATAACGTGAAATGGAAAATGATGTAGTAAATGAAGCTACAGAGGTGGCGATTTAAGGGCGTGTTGTTCAAGAACCCACATTGAGTACAAGACAGTTGGCGATAACATCTGGTATTAAGAGAAGAAGCATTCAGAAGATATTGAAAAAACACAAGTTTCATCCCTACAAAACACACCTGGTAAAAGAACTTAACGAAGACGATTTGATAGGCGATTACAATTTTGTGAAATTATGACTAAACGGGCAATAAATGATCAGCAATTTCTTTTCAACATGTGTTTTTTAGACTAATGCACTTTTTTTCTAAATGGTACGATAAATACTCACAACTGTCGTTATAGGTCCGATTCAAATCACAGAATATTTCAGGAAGTGCATACGCAACATCCGGGAAATAATGTTTGTGCTGGCATTTTTGGTAACAGTATAATTGGCCCCTTTTTTACCTGGAACTTTAACCGCAGAAATGTATCTGAAAATATTATAAAACGCCATTTATCCAGCATTACTAGAATTGATTGATAATGACGATCAGTACATAGCAAACAACTTAATATTCCAGTATTTCGATCAAACGTTTTCAGGACAATGGATTCGAAAGAAGAGGAAGTATTGAGTGGCCCCCCACGGTCTCCGGACCTAAGCCCGTTAGATTTTTTATGGGGCCACTTGATAATTAAAATGTATGCTACCCAGCCAACATCACTGGAAAATCTGCGACAACGGCTAATTGATGAATGTCATCAAATCTCTCCCACAGATGCTTCAAAATGTCCGAGAGCATTTTGAACAAAACCTCTATTATTGCACGGAGGCCCAGGGTCAGCATTTCCAGCATTTACTCGAGTAACTGGTAAGCTTTCACAGAAAATAAAAATCGTTAAAAGATCATGGCTAGGAAGACAGTAGCGTTTTAAAACTCGAGGGTTGTATAAAAATACCTTCAAAATAAGCTATTATTCGACCCCTCTTTCCATTTAAGATGTTAGGGGTGAGTTTCACCCCCGCTAGAGTGTTTCCGTTCAGGGGGTGAAACTAGCAAAAAAATGTTTCCCTCTAAAATCAAAAATTGACGGATCCAAGCGTTTTTCCGTAAATGACCTGGGGTGCCCAAAACTGGCTCTGTTTTGTTTTCAAACGGCCACCCTGTATATATAAAATACTCCATTATATGTGTATTAATAAATAATCAAAAATCTCCTTTTAAATTCATGATAGTTAATAAATGTTTTATATTGTTTCTACTTATTTCATTGGTACTCTCGCACCGCAGCACCACTGAATACCAGTGGGTGGCTGCACCGAGCATATAGGGTTGCCAGATATCCCGATTTAGGTGGGAGCCTCCAGCCTATCCAGCAATGGGACATTTGACAATACCTTTTTTTTAAGAAAACTTTCATAAAATCAACGCTTTAAAATAGCTTTTTAAGTGAGGTGTGGAAGGATGGGGATGATAGCCCCCATTTCCCGCATGGATGCCGGGCATCCAAAGCAATTTTTGAGTTCCGACGCCTAGTTGAACATATTAAAGTACTTATAAAACCTATATAAATTTAAAATTTCTTAAAATTGTTACTGGGTAGTCAACAAATGGGTATATGTAAATTGAAGACCAATAATTCATTACCGTTTAATGACCCCAAAAAAGTCTATGTAAATTGAGAACCAAACTAAAATTTAGTAGTTTAAAGATAAAGACATAAGTTATTGTGGTCCGTTAAAAATATTTTAATAAAAAAATGAACGTAAATAATTTTGCTTTAATATCTACATATATTTCAATTATCACCTGATGATGATGTCTTTTCGGCCGCACTGTATGTCGACTGTTCTACATTAGTTTTCTCTTTCTACGAATAGTAATAATTTTTAAAGAAGTTTTATTAATTTTTGAAAGTCTAATAAATATTCTTGGCCGTACATACACATAATACCTACATTAAAAAGACCATCGTCTAAATTAAAAATAAATGTAATATTATTATAAACGAATAGAAGGTAATTATTTAGGTATTATTAGATTACATAATAAAGTACCTCTGTAACGTATTAAGTAATAAACCAGTTAATAATCGAACCCATACTGACCGATGTTGCGACTGCTTTTTTGACCTTTGTTTATTATGCTTATATTTATTTTTAAAAGGCTTATTTTAATTATTTCAGTTGTTAACCAACGAATTTATTTTGCAAGTAATGAATAATTCATGGTAAATGGATAAATTAATAATTTTTGGAATACATGTAGGTATTAAAATATGTTATTTATGTAACATACTGACAATGTGTATTTTATTGAAATAAATATTCTATTTTGAAATACACACATTATTTGTAAATATTAGGTATTTTGGTTCTGTTCCATAGATTACAATGTTGGGTACAAATTTGTCATTTTACTTGTTATGGCTAGGTAAAAAAAATTGTTGGTGTTTAAAAAATGGCGCCTTGTTTTGGCCTATACGGCCTTTATTATTCCGTAAAATATTGTTGGAATTTTTTTCTTATAAAATTGTCACTTACCTCTAGTATTTGTAGCAGAATCAGCGATTTTTTGAAAGGAATCCAAATAAGCTGTGACAGCTAAAATAGTAGCCCTAAAAAAACAAGAAAACAAAATTAAATGCGACTGCTCACGTCTAACATTAGATCAATGTAAAAAAATGAATCTATCTATAAGACCCAATTATGAGATTAATTTGTTTTTTGGACAAGTAGTTTGACTCAATACTAAAAAAAACTTTTCTGTATAAAGTTTTAAAAATAAAATAGCTCTTTTTAATTACATTTTATATAATTAGAAAAACTTACTTTAGTGAAGAATGCAGCTTTGTAGCCTTTGTAATAAAATCCTCCCATAACGGCATACCATTCTGAAACAAAAATTTAATTTCTGATTCTAACAAACCTCACAGTATTATTTTTTTAATAAATAAGACAGCGATTCAAATATACACAACTACTATTCTATAGTGAAATATGGCAACGTCGCAGAAGTCTGAGGAAGAAAACAGCATTGCAATATCTAGAAAATTTCCACAGGTGTAAGAAATTTACTACTGATTCATGAAAAAGAATAATTTGAATAATTAAAAGAGTTTATCGGACATGTCATATATTACCGTTCCAAAATACTCAGAGAGAACAAAACCAACTAATAAATCTGGAAAGAAAATAATTTTTTAGAGAATTTTCTATTTTTATAGCTGTTAAAAATCACAGAATTAAAATAAGGTGAATAGATTTGATGTCCTGTTCAATCGTAAAGTATAAAGCCGAGATCCCCGCGAATTCTGCCTCTTTTCAGTACAAGTTTCCGAAACTATTTTTGAGCCTTGCCGTCAATAAAGTGACTCTATTTAATTCACTATCTGTGAATTATTTTGTTTTTCTCCTGATCGACTGTAGAAATCATTTTATAGCCCAAGAAGTTCTGAATTGTATACCGTTTTGTGATTTCTGAAGTTTCGTAAAGGTAATCTCTGTCCTAGGAAATTAATTTTCCAATTTTGTATGGAATAACTATTTGGACTTTCTGAAGTTTCATAAGAGAAGCGAGGCCAGTGATCTCACAGATCTGTTTCAACAATTAAATTTATCAACGCACTTTGTAGGTCATCAAACTAGTACAGATTATCCTGGCTTCTGACTTATACCATACAATTTTATATGTATTTTTTTCTGTATAATATTGTTCCTGGCATTAATAAATATTATTAACATCCAAGGTATCCAGAGTCAATTGACCCTTCACTACTCTGTTAATCAGTGAATATTTAATTCACTCCAGACCCTCGACCATGAGAAGTTATCAGATTTATGTATTTCTTCTCATAAAATGTCAAACACTAAAAATTTGAGTAGTGTTCCAATTGAAGTGGGACGGGGCTCATAGGGGTAAAATAAAAATATATGGTTTATAATGAAGAATAAAGTAGGTACCTGATCTAAAGGAAATAGATGTGAATTACGAAATACTGCATATATTTCTCAAAAGTAATTGTAAACTGTAAAGTGTTCCTTATAGTTTTCTTTAATTAAGGATTTTTTAATGTAATAAATAGGACTTTATTTCCATTTGAATAAAACTTTTTGTGGCACATTGTTAATATATTTAAATATTTCCGTAGTTTTGATATCCAAAAAATAATTTGGAGCAGGAATATTTTTTTTTCTGAAAAAAGTACATTTTTCTCAGGGCTGGTATATCTAAGGGGGTCGCGACATAGGAGTCCATTTTGGACGCCATTTTTTTCGAAATAGTAGTCGCCCATTGATCTGGCAACGTGGCAACCTGTAGTCGCCAGGCTTACCAATATTAGAAAAAAATCAATATTTTTTTAAAATGACATTTTCATTATAAAATGCCCATATTTTTTAGGTTAAAATATTTTAATTTAATAAATTATTAATAATCCTTTCCTCCATGTTAATAATCTCACATGTACATAGAATGCGTCGTGAAAAATAGATCACTTTCAATTTTGTGCTGTTTTGGTTTATTTTAAAAGGTAATTGAGGATATGAAGACAATTTTCGTATAGATGGGGATGCATAACAAATTATGGCTCCCTTTTTTAGAGCTCCAGTACCCTAAGTCTATTTATTTTAGGTCTTTTTAAATTGTTGGTGGGTATTATTCACTTAATTTTTATGTTTTTATATAATTTAAATAATTTTGTGTAATATCTTGCGATTTGTTTTCTATACATTTTAGCATGTATTTGTTGGCTACATCTTACAAAGGATGGGTTTGAAATACCTTTACAACAGAGGTAGGTACTTTCCTAAAACTGGCCGAAATTTGAAACTGAATACAGTTCTTAGAGAAAATCTCCAGTAAAAAATGTCTGCATGCAAAATAACAGTAGCATAGATTAACAAAGCTGGCAAAAGAGTTGGACAAACCTTTGTCAAGCTTTTTTTAATATTTCAGGACAATAGTGTTAACAGCAGACCACAACAATAACAACCAAAGTTTAGTAATCAAGCAAAATATTTCAGTATCTCCAGAATTATAAACGTATGAAAACTATAATAGAAAACATGTATGGCTTCGAATAGGAAATTACCTAAATTAGCATATCTAGTGAATGAATATTTTTGGTGGCGGCGAAGCCGCCACCCTACGAGAAGTCGTTCCATTGTTTCATAGAATGCAGATAAGCTTGCTTACTGATTCCAGCAATAAGAGAGGCCTCATGCATTGGTGCCTAAATCAATAGGCTTTTGTAGCGTACTTGTAGGTTACAAAGGCGAACAGATTTCAGCACTCCGGTGCCGTCATATAGGAGGATGTGTAAATATGCCTCCCGGACTATCTGGTTTCATTAAAAAAAAAAAATCGATTTTTGCGCCATCGGCTAGTCTAAAATGAAATAAATATTCTTGTCCATTCGTCATCTAGATGATATTTGTTATAAAACCCCCTTGATAATACTACCCTGGTACTTATAGTTTACTCTCTAGAGCAGCTATGCTCAACTATTTTTTTCTTTGGGCCAATTATCTCGTAAATTGCTAATCCTAATTGTACAAAATTTGGAGTACACCTATTTTGGGATACGTAGATTCCAGATTTGATATTTGCAATGTTGCTAGATTTGCCGTTTCTCTTATATTAAGTAGTCACTTTGGTTTTTCAAATTCATCACCCTGTATATTCAGTCATTATTGGAATCTCCTATTTAAAACGAGTTCAACCATATGTAACACTTATGATTTTATGTATTCTGGAAGGTTTTAAATAAATAAAACAATCATGGAGAAATGTGGTAGACACATTCTACCATCGCCATCGATTAGGGTACTGTCAACTCACAAATGGAGCACATTTTGAACACTTGATAAAGTAACCATTATGTTAAAAATGTTATAATCTTTCAATTGTTACGTTTTAATGTAGTTGAAAATAGTTTGTATTAAAAAATTTATTGAGACAATTTTAGGTGTTGCCAGACTTATTTTTATTTATTTAAGATCTTCCAGACTATATAAAATCATAAGTGTTACATATGGTTGAACTCGTATTGAATAGGAGATTCCAATAATGACTGAATATACAGGGTGATGAATTTAAAAAACCAAAGTGACTAATAATTTAAGAGAAACTGCAAATCTGGCAACATTGGAAATATCAAATCTGGAATCACTGTATCCCAAAATAGGTGTACCCCAAATTTTGTACAATTATGATTAGCAATTTATGAGATAATTGGGCGTTTCCAGATTTTTGGGCCACTCTGTATAATGTTTGCTATGTTACACAATATTTTTGGGTAATGACCTTTCTCTTAGGCATTCATTTAAAGTTATGAAGACCCTACATGCTCCGATAGGGCCTGCAGACCAAATTTCACAGTTCTGATCTAAAGACAAAGTAAAGTTGCTTATCGATGGATTTTTCCATTTTTTCTTGCAATGAAATATATACTTCTAGACGTCCATAAAAATTCCGGTTTTGCTACTTCCGGTGTAGGGATTTTAGCCACGTGATCGGATATTTACCTTTTTCAGCGAAATTCAGGACATAGCTTAAACACGTTTTTTAGGGATCTAAGATACCGGTGTGAAGTTAGCAGTAACTTTTAGCAGTAAAAATAACCGAAAACTCCCGATCGGGAAAACAGTGGCGTCCGGCTTACAACTATTTTAATAATCTTGTCAAGTCGAGATCTGATCGTCTTCATTGGCTAATAATTTATTTTGAAGTTTAAGGGTTAATTTCCCTGTTTGTCTGGTCGGAAGGAATTTTTGCTTACAGTATGCTTTGGTGAGTGTATTTATGCTTTTTTTAATATAAACCAAGTTGGGATCTGATTGTCTTCATTGGGTAATTATTTATTTTAAAATTTGATAGTTAATTTTAACCTGTTTGACAGGTCGGAAGGGTTTTTCACTAACAGTGTACTTTGGTGAGTGTATTTATGATTTTTTAAATTTAAAACCAAGTTGGAATTTAATCGTCTTCATAGGGTAAGTATTTATTTTAAAGTTTAAGAGTTAATTTAACCCTGTTTGACGGGTCGGAAGATATTTTTGCTTACAGTGTACTTTGATGAGTGCTTTTATTAATGTAAAACCAAGTTGGGATCTGATCGTCTTCATTGGGTAATTTTTTTTTTTTTAATTCGGTGTCATCGGCGTCGACTACTACGGCCATTAGCCTCGTGTTCTATGTAGGCTTTCTTACTGTTTCCCAGCGCCACTTTAGGAGCAGCACTGTTAATTAGAACCCAACAGTGAATGGTCGAGTGGGGAATCCTACCTATGCATTAGAATTAATATTTAATTTTTTTATTAATTAAATAAAAATCCTTGACACCGGTGGAATTCGATCCTGAGACCTTCCGTTCTCAAAGTCATGACTCTAACCACTGAGCCAAACCACCTCTCTTCATTGGGTAATTATTTATTTTAAAGTTTAAGGGTTAATTTCACCCTGTTTGACGGGTCAGAAGAAATTTTTTCTCACAGTGTACTTTGATGAGTGTATTTATGCTTTTTTTTTAATAAAACCAAGTTGGGATCTGATCGTCTTCATTGTGTGATTATTTATTTTGCAGTTTAAGGGATATTTTCACCCTGTTTGACGGGTCCGAAGGGATTGTCTGTTATAGCGTATTTTAGTAAGTGTATTTATGATTTTTGAAATGTAAAACCAAGTTGGGATCTGATCGTCTTCAAAGGATTATTATAAGTTATATATAAGTTTAAGGGTTAATTTCATCCTGTTTAACAGGTCCTAAGGGATTTTAGTTCACAGGGTTCTTTGGTGAGGGTATTTATGATTTTTTCGAGATTTTTTAAATGTAAAACCAAGTTGGAATCTATTCGTCTTCATTGGGTAATTATTTATTTTGAAATTAAAGGGGTAATTTCACCCTGTTTGACTGGTCTGAAGGGATTTTAGTTTATAATGTACATTATTCTTCGCTGTTGTCCTCCATGATTATTACACCCTGTAGTATGCAATAATCATTACGGACAACAGCTGGAATAATTTAGATCGATCATCCTTACAGGTAAGTCGATCAATCTATTAATTGGTGAATGTATTTATGATTTTTGAATGCAAAAGCAACTACGAATTTGATCTGCTTCATAGGATAATTATTTTTTGGTTTTGAAGAGTTAATTTAGCACTCTTTGACGGGTCCAACAGAATTTTCCCTTACAGTGTGTTATATTAAAATGTTTGATTGTGAAAGAAAGTTGGCCCGAAGGGATTTTCACTTCATGGGGTAAATATTTATTTTTAATTATAAGTGTCACCCTGTTTCACGGACCCGAAGGATTTTTTAAAATTTTTAAGTTGGTATATTTTTTATTTTATGAATGTAAGATTAAGTTGAAATTTTATACACATCCTAGGATAAGTATTTTTAATTTTAAAAGTAAATTTTATCTTGTTAAATGAGTCTGAAGGGATTTTTTCTTTCATCCTTTATTGTTTAGTTCATTTATTATTTTTTAATTTAAAAGTAAGTATGTATTGCATTCATAGGGTAATTATTTTTTAATGGTTTATTTTACCGTCTGACGAGTCTGAAGAGATTTTTGCTTAAACTGTATGTTAGTCGATAAGTCTACTAATGATTTTTTAAATATTAAACACTTCACAAGATAATTATTTCATAAATTTTATGGGGTAATTTTACCCTGTTCAACGGACCCGAAGAAATGTTTATCTATAGCATATATTTTTTAAATAATGTACAATTAAATTTGGGTCTGATTTCCTTCATAGGATAAATTATTTGTCTATATTAATGCGTAAAATACATATTGACAAGATTATTAAAATAGTCGTATGTCGGACGCCACTGTTTTCCCGATCGGGTGTTTTCAGTTATTTTTACTGCTAAAAGTTACTGCTAACTTCACACCGGTATCTAAGATGATATTGTTGAGAGTTGATATGAAAAAAAAAAAAAATATATTGCAACCTGACAAAAAGTGATCTGTTTTTTAAAATAGGTGTAAAAATTAGGAGACAAAAAGTCGAAAAGTGGTTTAATTGCTCTCAAAATGTGTATATGATTCAAATAAGAGTATTGCCCTTGCAAGCATTATTTTATTCAGTAGTTCTACCCCATTCAGCGAGTTATTCGGCCTTTTTAATTTTTTATGTTTTGTTCCCACGAAATCTCTGCACTGGAAGTAGCAAAACCAGACAACAGAAAATGCTGGCAAAGGGATTTTTTTTATTGTTATTGATGTCTAGAAGAATATTAAATTTCATTGCCAACAAAAAAGGAAAAAATCCATGGATAAACAACTTTACTTTGAATTTGACAGGTCGCAAGACAGCTCCCACCACCGGGACATAGTACATGTACCTACTCAACTACTCAAATATTAAACAAAAAATACAACAGGCCACTTTTTGCAGTTAGATGAGCTAGAGCAGCTGTACTCAACCTTTTGAAGAAAGAACAAATTCTTTCGAGCCTCATAAATCTGTTTGTTATGCTTCACGGGCCACAATATTTTTGGGTGATAACCAAAGTTGCCACCTTTTTGAAATGTAAATAAAGCACAATGGGTGACAATAGGGATCCGCTTTGAATATTGTTATAGTTTACATATTTTCTAAAAAAAAAAAACATTGTTTTAATAAGCTTTGGGACAATTTGTTTCAAAAAAGGACTATAGGTCATTTCTGTGTTTGGTGCTGCACAAAAAAGCTTGAATGACTGCACAAAACAGCTTGGAGGGCCGCACAAAACAGCTTGGAGGGTCGCAGGTTGAGTATGGCTGCTCTAGAGTCTAGACTATCTAGCTAGAGGGTAAACTATAAATGCTAGAGTATTATTGTGACAAATATCCTCTAGTTGAAGAATGAACAAGAATGTTTTAATTTCAGGCTAGTCATTTGTGCAGCATTCTCAAAATATCGAATTTAAAAAATTCAAGCCACATAGCCCTGAAACAAATAAAAGGGGATTATCAGGACATCGAATTGGATCAACATCCCAAATTGTAGCTTTATTCTAATTTTTCACAAGTAACTCTTGTCTTGAGCGCTTCATTGCCTTGAGCTATAGGTATTCCCGAGGGTATTCCTAATCAAATAACTCAAATAAGAATTAAGCGGCATTTTTGTTTTTCCTGGTAATTTTTTTTTATTATTCAGTGGCAACATTCTGAACCTATTGTCATCAAATTCCACGGAATTTGAAATTCTTCAAATTTTTTTACGTTGTTATCACATAAATGTTTCTAGATAACCTCGGAGATAACCTTTAAAATTGCTAAAAAAAAATACCAACAGGTAGGGGAAAAAGTAGGTTCACATGAGTGTTTCCGCTCTAAAATTTTTGATTGATAAAAATCTAGAACACTTTATTACAACTCTTGTGTAAACTTTAAATAGAAATCACGGACGTTGATCATATCCTTTATGAAAAATAAATATAATATAATCACTTTTATTCATCAACTTGAACATCTGTTGTAAACAGTGTACCTAAAAGTTAAAAGTAGGTGGTAGTAGTAGGTATTTTGTAACCTCAGTTGTCCTAGATAGTACCGTATAATAGGTATCTACTTTTAATAACTAATATTCAATATTTTATTATTAAAGTAGATAAATGAATGATAGTAATCTCAAAAATTATTTATTTTCATTCAAAAAATGCAAATAATTCGGTAACTATCTAAATTATGCATCAACGTAATATAATTACAATAAATTTGACATACTTATTAACAGCATAGTATCAATAACATTTGCTTGCTCTATACTATACTTAAAATCAAGAATTCGCACCTACATTCATTCAGAATAGTTATTTGTAGGAAGAAAGAAGGTTAATGTTTATCATCAGATGTATATATTACATCCACATACATCTTAATTGGAAATATAAACAGTAAACTTCGAACTTCAATAAGACACACTTTGGATATCCAACAGTTGTATTACAATAAATATTTATATTCGTAAGTCAAACCGGAACGATTCTGAATACAGAGCAATCTCAAAGGAAAAATTACCTTCATGTCTTGTATGATTTGTTGAAATAATCCACCTAAAGCACCAGATTCGCGCTCCATTGCACTATCCATAATTTTTCTAAAACAACCCGAAATAAATCACACTCTACTCATTCATCTGCTTCGACTTTAAAGTACGGAGGGAACGTCTTGTGTTTACAGTTACAAAACTAAACTATCTGCCCTTCCTCGAGTCGGAAGTAATAACATAACACAAAAATAGTCACATTTGCACTATACACTAATCGATGAAACATTTAAACGCGAGTTTTTTTATGTTTATATCGAAACGGGGTTTAGGTAACTGTAGTTTGATTAGATCGTAAAAAATTCGCAACTATTTTCACAGCATATTTCACAATTGCATCCATTCTAGATATCTCTCTCTTAAATCAAATCTCAAATCTCGCTCAAACACCAAATATTCCTAAATTGAGATCCCTTCCACCACTTCCACTTGAAAATATAGAAGACCGAAGAAATGTTTTTGTACGTTACCTCCATCTGTCGAAATATAGCAAAACGTGATTAGAGGAATTCGTATTTCGCATTAAGTTTCCTACAATAAAAATATGTTCCAAATTGTAGTTCAACTACTTAATAATAGATGCGCAGATATCTTCTATCATTTTAGACAATGCTTCTATTATTTAGGATTTTAAATTGTTATTTCTCACCCACTGAAATATATTAAACTGGAAGAACGCATAGATTACTAATGTGAATAGATGGGAAACTTAATGGTAAAATTCTGAGTCGATGTGCTGCCATCTATCAAATTGGAGTGGTACTAAAATTCAATATGGCCGCCACGAGCGGGCCTTTTTGAAATTGAACTTTGTAGTAGCGCAAAAATGTAATGAAGAAACTCAAATAAAGCAAAAAAATTGGAAACATATTTGACTAGTTTCAAATCATAAAACAACCATATTGACTGTTTTGTGATTTGAAACTAGTCAAATATTTTGCCAATTTATGTCTTTATTTGATTTTACTTCATTATATTTTTGCATTAATTTCAAACTTGAAATAAAATGCAATTTATTTTATTTTTTTTATTATTACAGTAAATTAACGCCGCATCATATAATTTGTCTATATAAACATGGAAATACTGAAACAAATATGCATTTACACCATTTAAATAATTAAATATTTATAAAACAAACCTATCAAAAATGTTTTCTGTAACAAAATCAGCATATATAAGTGCTCAAGACCTTTATAAAAGTTTTGCGACTTGGAGTGGCAAATAAGTTTGAAAAAATTGAAGTTGAAGCATCATCCTTTTTTACTATCGAGGCAAATTTGAATGTGGATAAAATTTGCCATACGGTTATCGAGTCGACTAGTTAGGTTGAGGAGCATTTCTTCATCCGATAATTGTTTTCTTGATTCATTTATACAGCACTTGTATTTATCAAATTTTTATTCATTATGTGGGCACTGTGATAAATGAATTTAACTTTTGAGCATAAATTAAACTTACACACCTTTGGACCTTGAAGATTTTAGGGTGTTTTCTTGTTTGATGTCAATGGCATTGAATCAATTTTTGATATTGATGGCTGAGGCTCAAATATTTCATCGATCGACAGGGTATTTTGGAGGGACATTTTCTTTATAATGATCATTTAAAAACTGAAAACAAAAAGAAATTTAAATAACAAACCAATTATTTTAACACTGAATCAAAAACAAGTTTGTAAATATTACTTACCGTGCCAAACAGTGATTGTGGATTTTTCTTAAGACACTTATTACAAATTATCTGCATATTTAATGTGGTATAAATTGCATCACTACCAATATATGGGAGTGCTTTATTGTTTGTTGCTGAAATCCATCTTCCCGTCGTTTGAAAACATACTTAAAATTGGAAAGTGTTGAAAAATAAATCTAGATGAATCAAAATTCAATACACCTTCGAATACCAGAGAGAAGACATTAACTATGTCTTATCTCTGTTAACGCACGCACGCACGCACGCACGCACCCACACACACACACACACACACACACACACACACACACACACACACACACACACACACACACACACACACACACACGCACGCACGCACACGCACACACGCACACACGCACACACGCACGCACGCACGCACGCACGCACACGCACACGCATACACACACAGATACAGAGAGAGAGACATCATCGCGAACATAGTCAAAACGGATTCAGGGGACCTCAAAACGTAAAAATCCGTCGAAAACTCGATGTCGAAAAAAAATCATGATTCCTATTCTTTCCTTATATCTGTATACAGATAGGAAAGTAAAAAAGTGACGGCAAAGCTTAAAAAACGAATTGAAAGATTACCGAAAAAACTCTACTAATAATAACGAGTTCAAAATGTGTTGCCAAGAGCCTGTAGCCGGTCCCAGTGGAATTCATAGCATATCAGCAGGGCTACTGAAAGTTCTACGATATTCAATAAAAATGATAGTGATACCTCTGCGAGCTCAGATACAAATACTGACGAAAACTTTGTATTAGAAAAGCAACCAAAGAAGCAAAAGAGGATGTCTCAAATGAGGCATTCGTTGTTACATACTGCAATAATCGCAGACCTTACAGGTGTCTCTAGTCGCACTGCAGCAAAAATTGTGAATGCCGTTTTAGAAGATATGAAGCTCATTACGAAAGACGATATAGTAAAAGTCATCGACAAGAATAAGATTCGACGAGAAGTAAATAAAAATCGACTGCGGCTACAAGAAGCAGAAACTAAAAAAGAAACGTTGTAACCTACCGCACCCAGGTACCTTAATAACTTATTAATTCCATTTATTAAATACAATATTACATTCTTTTAAATTTAAAATGCTTCATTTAACGAAAAATCTCCCAGATAATTAAATCTTATTTACGACACCTAATAAATAATAGCTATAATCACGTCCGTAAAAGATTCAAATTTCTGAACGTGTCGGGGAACACAGACCATATTTCTTTTCACGAAGTAATTATCATTAAAATATTTAACTCGCTTATTTTTATAGTTTCGATGTTAAGACCGATATCGACAATATTTCGATACACAAAGCTTTCAAGGCAAGTAATAAATAAGCCACCCCCTGAACCCACCGTATTTCTATGAGAACTAAAGATATAGACACGTCACAAAGCCATTAAAACTTTTATTATAAAAAGCCAGACAAAAATGAGCTATGATTCAGTCAATTTTTATCATTTGATGTGCAAGCATACATTTTATTATTTTACATTCAAGCAATCACTTTATTGTCTGTACCCAGTTATATAGTCTGTACCCTTCCTAAACGCTCTTCCTAAACGACGTCTATCCCACAATACCTCCTATTTCCCAAAGGTGTCAACGTCTCGACGCCCAACGTCCTGCCGTCCTATTCCCTACGTCTCGAACGCTGTCACATTCCTCACCATCTAAGTATTTCCTACCGTACACTCATTTCGACGCTCAACGTCCCACGCCTTATTTCCGACGTTTGCCGTCCATAAATATTTCCTTCATATCACGTCCCGCACCACCTACATAATTCTACCGTATATCTGTCCCAATACAGTACCGTATTAAATACCTTCCTTTCCACCACGACGCTAGACGTCTCGACGCAAGGCGGCGCCCAACGCCGCGACGTACCTAAATCGACGCCTTCCACGACGATAGATGAAATTAGTACATAATCTAATGTCTGTATTTTCAGTGGTGAGTCAAAAGATTTACGTATCTTTCTTTGAGATACCACCCCGGTTTCGTTTAAGGGCAGGCTTGACATTTGCTATAAAATATTATCAATAAACCACATGGCCTTCAGGTCATACACCCCGAAAGACAGGATAGACATCTGTGTTCGATAGGTGAAATTTTGAGAATTTTAATAGAAATTATAAAAATCAATATTAAGAAGTATACAGGGTTATATTAAGTTATTTCAATAGAAATTATAATAATCAATATTAAAACATATACAGGGTTGTATTAAGTTAACTCAATAGAAATTATAAAAATCAATATTTTAAAAATATACAGGGATGTGCTATCTTGGATAAATTGTACAAACCAAGATGGTAAAATTTAAAAGTAAGTTAACCAACTGGCGAATACGCTGTTCGTTAGCTCAAGGGGGGACACCTATACGCCAAGCAACCCGTTCTACAAGGTTTGAAACAAAGTATATGTGAAATCAACATAGTAGGGTAATCAACTGGCGAATTGGCGCTGTTTGTTATTTCCGTTGGTCATCACCTCTATACTCATCGTAATATTTACCTAAGAGGGTGCAACCTGTATATATCTACAATAGAATCAAATCAACATCCACTCAATAGTTAACTGGCGAATTGGCGCTGTTCGTTAACTTCATTGGTCATCAACCTAAATAAGAATATAAACATCAACACAATAGTTAATGGACTGGCGAATTGGCGCTGTTCGTTAACTCCGTTGGTCATCAACCTAAATCAGAATATAAACAACAACACTATAGTTAATCAACTGGCGAATTGACGCTGTTCGTTAACTCTCAACAACCTAAATAAAATATATATTGATAGCAAATGAATATGGTCTGCGTTTGAACGGGACTCAAGTGAGATCTCAGTAAATAGTAACAATTGTAATATACTTTGCTAATTATTGCATCACATTTAAAGTATGACAAATAAAAAGAGTTTAAATATGAATTTGTATGTTTTATTTATCAATTTGCACCAAACTTTGCATCGCATTCTGGTTTACCTTAATTAACATTATCACAACGTGGGTATATAAATTATCAATTAATTAACTAGACGATCACTTTTACTACTAGAGGAAAAAGGCCAATTACAGTAAGTATAGACAATAAAGTAATATTAAACTTGTGAGGTAAAAAAATAACAATTTCACAGAGTAAAACACAAGAACAAATCAAGTGAGAAAAGGGGGCCTGGGGGGTGGCCATCACAACGTTTTCATTAAAGGTCTACATTTTGATGGGAGAAAAGACCAAACCATGTTCCAGGAGAAGGGCCGCAGAGTTATTAAAACGGAGGAGCACATTGCCCTAGTCGAAGAACCTGGAAGTTTATATTTCGGACATTTATCATTCACGCAGTCACGAGCGATAGATATTGTCGAGGCAATTATGAGCGACATGAAAAACCGAGGAATAGAATTAATGCAATTGAAGGTTATTGGATGCGACGGAACAAATGTCAATACAGGTTGGAAAGGTGGAGTAATTCAACATTTGGAAAATCAATTAGGTAGACCTCTTCAATGGAGTATATGCCTTTTGCACGCAAATGAGCTACCAGCTAAAACTAGATGGTGGCACCAAAGGCCCATGCACTCACTCAGGTTCCCTTCTACCTGCTTGTGAAAAAGTGACCGTTGTTCAATTTAAACCTATTCAAACGGATTTGCCACAGGTAAATGAAAATGATTTAAGTACCGATCAACAATACGTATTTCAAATGTGTGAAGGAATTGGGGTAGGAATATGTTCAACAAGTTTAGCAGAAAAAATCCTGGTAAGATGGCACACTCTCGATGGCTCACGACGGCAAATCGAATTTTAAGATTATATATTGCAACACCAGACCCAACAGAAACTTTCCAGATACCTACTTGTTGAATGTATAGTACAGGTTTATTCTCGAATGTGGTTTGAAATAAAAACTCAACCATGGTTGCAAAATGGAGTAAGACATTTGTGGAAAATGATTAACGTATCCAGAAGACTCCCCAACGACTTAAAAGTTATAGATAAAGTAATTCAGGACAATGCCTATTTCACACATCCCGAGAATATCCTCATGCATCTTTGAAAGTGTGCAGAGAAAAATCCAGAGATGGCTATATAAAAGCGAAACTTGACGCAAGAACAGACTTACCATAATTTGATAATAAAGGACAATATTATCAGAGACAATCCAGCGAGACGTGTAACTCAATGTATTTTTTTTGTTCGGTAAAAGTTATTTGGGCGATTGTAACCACAACCAGTCTATGATGGCGCCACTAGTAAATAGCGGGAAAATTAAAAATGCTTTAGGGCGGGAAATTCAAACATGGATTCAGAAATAAAGTTTTTCTATACAAATTTACAGGAGAAACAAAAACTATTGTTTCACTGTATATTAAAAAAATATAAAAGCTTCCAATAACAAATTTTTTATCACATAAATAATCATTTTAATAAAGGAAGTTTTAATCAGTTTAATATAAACAGTGAACATAGTTTTTATTACTCTTGTAAATTTCGCTAAAAAAAAAACTTGAAAATTCTATTGATTATTAAATATTTAAACTTGGAAAAATAATACACCAAACTCTTTTTCTATAAATTATATTTTTGTAAGGTACAGAAAAACAAACTACAATTGCTTCGTTTAGAAAGTACCTCGTATCATTTTGTGACAAATTACAAAGAAAGTAACAGTTGTTATATGTGGAGCTCGCGCGCAAATCCCGCTAAATCCATTTTCAGACATTTTGTACTTTTTTGCAGATTCCTATATTTCTCAATGATCCCTACAATATAACACTGTACTCACAGAGCAAATCGCGTTAAATCCCTTTTTAAATAGCTGTCAAATATACGACTGTGGAGCATACCGCGCTAAATCCTAAATTAGTAGCAAAGCCCGATAAATCCCTATTACTCGTATACTTTCTTAACAGATTTTTAAAATGTAACATAGATGACGCTGAGTACGGCCAGTAAACCACGTGCTTTCCGCGTTATGTTTGCACGGTTAGTTGATTTCTATAACCTCATAGTTCCAGTTTGTACTGTGTATTATTGTTAGTAAGTTACAGTAAAAATGGATGATACTAATACCACTGTGGGTGCAAGTAATGTGGGATCAAGAAAAAGGCAAAGAAATAGAACCAAACGGGAAGAGATTAAATTAAAGAGGTAGGTCAAATTATTATTATCATTGTCAAGAAGAAACTTAATCATTTTGTTTGTTTGTTCCTCAGAAATCGGACCACTGCCGTTAAGTCATTTAAAAAACCCTGTTCGCACAAGGGCCCTACATATTGTTGTTCAGAAATAAATCTTGGAGATGTGCAAGAAATACGAAATTCTTTCAATGCCACTAACGACAAGATTCAACAGGATATCAAATTATGCCATTTTTTGTCTGCGACTGCTGCCGAACGTAAACGATCCATCAAAAACCAACCTAGAAAGCGGGAGTTCGCTGTAGCATATTTCATACCAAAACGACTTTCTAAAAAAAAGATTCAAGTGTGTCAAGCCATGTTCTTGAGGGTACTCAATATCTGCAAGGATCGTGTTAGGCGTGTAGCAAAAGTTTGTTTTGAGGGTAAAATACCGAAGGAACTTCGAGGAGGTGACAGAATTTCCAAGAAGCACACCCACACAAAACAAAATATCAGACAATTTCTGGATGGGCTACCTGCTAAGGAAAGTCATTATAATAGAAGAAAATCAAAACGAGTTTATCTTGATTGTAGCCTAACCATGAGAAAGTTATTTAACCTCTATATAGAACAATGTGCACCAGAATTAAAGACTACAAAATTCGATATGTTTAGAAACATTTTTATTAATGAGTATAATATAGGGTTTAGCAGTCCTGCTTCAGATTGTTGTGCCCAATGCATGAGACTGAAATATCTGAAAAATAAGGAACGGGATGAGGATGCAAACAAAAAAATCGCTCTGGAGCTAACAATGCATAAGAAAAGTGCCAATGCATTTTACGAATCAATGAGAAGTTTATCTGAAAACTCATACACTTTCTGCTTCGACCTGCAACAGGTGCAGCCTTTGCCCAGAACTCCCATCAATGATTCATTCTATTCACACCAAGTTAGCTTGTATAACTTTTGTTGTGTTGACATAAAAGCCAAAAGTCCTACATTTTATATATGGACTGAGGACCAAGCCGGGAGAGGTGCTGAAGAAATTGGATCTGCCTTGTTCCACCATTTAAACAGCCTTACACTCACAGACATTCATACACTGAGATTATTCTGCGACGGTTGCGGCGGACAAAATAGGAATTCGTACATCATCCACACTTTGTATTATTGGTTGTAATTTAAAGCTCCAACAGCTGTAACAGAAATTATAATAACGTACCCGGTCCGCGGTCACTCATTTTTACCAGCCGACCGAGTGTTTGGTCGCGTAGAGAAAGACCTTAGGAAGCATCCAGTTCTAATACTAAAAAGCGATTATGAGACAATCTACAAAAGTCATGGAGTTGTCAGGTCACTCGACAGTGGCGAAGAAAATAGCTGGAAAATCTACAACATCAAAGCTCGAGAAGAAAAACTCAAGAAGATGAATGGCATTTCGGATATGAAAGTGATCAGCTTGAAAAAAGCTACTATGGGAAACGTTTCTGTATGTGGCTTTCAGCACTTTAGGTTTAGAACTGGTACGGAAAAATATACGACATTATCGAAACCACAGTCCAGAGGGATACTCCAATCAGACTGGAAAGTAAGGGTACTTGAAAGTCAAAGGGGCATACCCGAGAAAAAGAAAAAATCTTTGGGAAATCTATTAACCAAGCAGTTTGGAAACGATTGGAAGAATGACAAAAACTTGGCTTGGTACAATGATCTACTACATAGGCAACCAATCAACAATATGGAAGATGAGACAGCTGAACCTTGCGATTGCCTCTCAGAAGAAAATGCTGTGCATATTTAGTAATAATATTTTTTGAAAATAGTGTTTTACAGTTCAATATTTTTTTTATTAATAAAGGATTGGTATAATAGTTTTTTATATTTGAACCAAAACCCGCTTATTCCACTTTTTTTTTCTTTTTTAATAAATAATTGTTGAAAAAAAATCAGCGAAAATTGTTAAAAATAGTCCTTAACGATCAGCAGAATACAAAGGAAAAAGCAGTAAAACGGTAATCAGATTTTATTTATTGCAATATGTTTTTTGTGATTTTCTGCAAGTTTAACTTTTGGGATTTAGCGCGATTTGCGCGCGAGCTCCACATATATTCATAATATATTTAAAAACTAATGTAACAAATATTTTATAAAGTATAGTATCGATACCTTTTTGCCAGACTATCATAAGTGCCATTTGAACAAATGTTTATTTTAATAGAAACCATGGAAACGAAACACACATACCCTCAACACAAATGTATAAGGCCCGAGTCAAGTAAGTTCCCATCCTGTAAACTGGATCGAAACCTGATAGACCCCTGCTAACTCCTCTTATAGTAATCAAGATCAATAGATTTATATGCCATGCCTTCTAAAAGGGAATGAAGGATGACATACTATCATCATTTAAACAGGACGTTGCTGAAGGCATACCCCTGTTATTTCGTTTGTTTGTGTATCTTGTGTGTGTGCATTCCTGTTGTGTCCCCAGTCATGTAAAAGTTTTCCTAGTCTCCTAATTTGGTTACTAGGTGGACCTTCTCCAACTAGTAGTCTAATCTATTCGATCTGTTCGGAAGCAGGAGGTACTTTTCAAACATAGCAAATAATATTATTAATAATAAACACTATTTAAAGATAAATGCATTTTTGTAATTGCCCCTTACCTTTCTCTTACACCACCAGGGTATACCTATTTTCCATATTCCCTTAATTATAGATTACCTTACAATGTTCGAATGATTATAACATTTTACTCATGAAAAATCTAATTTCATATTTAACTCTTTTTCAATTTCATTTGAAACAATAATTGGTACCTATATTACAATTTATTATCGAAGAAAATTTCTAATAAAGTTATAGCAAATCCTACTTAAACTACTGGTTGTTCTGCAGGATAAATTAACTTTTCTTGAGATTGATCTCTCTATAAAATCCAAAACCGACCTGATGTCCCCAAATTTATTTTCCAATGCATCCTGATTTAAAATTCTGCCCTTTTGTGATTCAATTTTTTTTTCTTCCTTTAGAGTGGCTGTTAGAGGTAGGTGTATGTAAGAAATAGCTAATCTCTAATCATTTCAAAAGTCCTTTGCCAATACTACATGTGCAGATTTTTTACTCAGCATACATTTTACTTTTCTAGTAGATAGGAACTTTGTGCTGCCATTAAAGCTGTCCAGACATTCATCTACCTACTTAATGAACACAAGTAGCTGTAACAATGGATCTCTGTTCCAATTCACCTAAAATAATTATAGTCATTGTGTAATATATTATTAAACACAAACATTATACAGTGGTTTTCTTAATAAATTGGAAATTACTTACCTCTAGAAAGAAATGTTAATATGCAAAAAATAATATGCAAAAATAAACATTCCCCCCCCCCCCAAAGAAAATTAATTAAACAAGAAAATCAGACTAAAAGAAATATACGGGGCCCCAAATTAAATTAATTTTAATAAAATGCACATGTTCATAACAACATTCATAACATTGTCAGTTGTCAGTTTTAATACTTTTAATCGATATTTCGACGTCAAAAAACCAGCAACACCAGCGCCCTCTGAAAATGGTGTTAGTTTTATTGGAGAGAGATAGACATATGTAAAGATCAATGTAAAAGAAAAAGAGGGTCATATATGTAATTTAAATGGACCACCGAACATATTTTCCTATTAAGTTACACGTCTCTGTTGTCTCTGATATTATGCTACAAGAGGAATAGCTTATAATAGGAGGCATCGGAGGGTGGGGGGATGGGAAGGTGGAACTCGAGGTGCGGTCACCTCCTCGTGGTGAGTTCTGGGTTGATTTAATATGCAACTAAAAATGAATAAATATTTAATTACATATTTTCATATTGTGACTATTGAATTAAGCGAAGAGCTGCACAAAATAGAATTTTAAAGTAATATTTTATATAAACATTATTAAGGCACTAGCCTTGGTAAATTTTAGGATTTTTTTTGAGCCCCAAGGGGCCCGGCAAGAATATTTTAAAAAAATTTAATTTTTGATATAAAACATAGTCACAACCAGCCACAACTTTTCCATAATAGCCCAACTTAAATTTCGAAAAATATATTTTTTTTTCTAATTTTTGGCCCACCCTAAATTACACGTGCGTTTTGATAAGAAAACTTAAATTTCTTAGTTTAATCAAATTTCCTACAAGTTTATGATAATGGGGCAAACATGAAGGGAAAGCATGTTGGGCTTCAAAAACGCATTCTTGATGCGAATCCGAGAGCCTTTTTTGTACCTTGTGCGGCTCATGCTTTGAACTTAACAGTAAATGACGCTGCTAAGGGTCAGATGCTACAATATACTTTTTTAATCTTATGCAAGAGTTATATAATTTTTTTTCATCATCCACAAAAAGGTGAGATGTTATGAGAAAAAATGTCGCTGGGTTAAGTTTAAAGCCTCTAAGTGAGACAAGATGGTCTAGCAGAATTGATGCAATAAAGCCCCTTAAACTTTATTTAATTAAGGTTTGCGAAAGTCTTCTAGAAGTAGCTGAAGATAATTCCTTTCACATTGATGCAAGACATAGAGCGAGTTCCCTCTTAACGTCTGTACAAAATTTTCAATTTATTTGTGGAATTATTATTTGCCATGACGTTTGATTTCATATAAATATTATCAGCAAACAAATGCAAAGTGCTACAATTATTATTAAAGTATACCAAACCTACCTAAAAAATTTAGTTGATCACTTCCAGCAATATAGATCTGACCAATCATTTCAAGAAATTCTTGTACAAGCGAAAGAAGTAGCACTCTCTCTCGAAATTGAAGAAGACTTTCCACCGTTACCAACGGTCAGGAGGAAATTTAAACCAAAACTGTTTGACTATGAACACCGAGATGAGACCCCTCATGATGCAAAAACCGTCTTTAAAATTAGTTTTTTCTTAAAAATTATAAATCAAACTTTAAGCTCTCTAAAAAACCGATTTGACTTTTAAATGAATATGATATTATTTTCGGATTTTTTAGCGACATATTCAAATTAAGTGACAGCGATCTTTTAAAACGTTGTTTTGTTCTTGAAGAACGATTGACAGACCAGGATAATAAGGATATAGACTCCGATGATTTGTTTAATGAAATTAAAGCATTAAAGTTGTTTTCATTACCTGATGATACTAACCCCTTAAGTATTTTACAATATATATTTCAAAACAATGTAATCTCCACCTTTTCAAACGTACACGGAAAAAAAATTGTAGAACAAATTTCTACAATTGTAGATTTTTTCTCTACAATAAATAGTACATATAGGGACAGGGACAATTTGTAGTAAAAATTTCCAAATATTTGTGGAGAATGTATTGTAGAGTTATTATCTACAATATTTAGTAAAAAGATCCAAATGCATCATAAGAATTGTTCTACAAATTGTTATAATTTTTGCTATTCATTGTATGAATTTATATTAAAAATGTATTACGTTTTATGAAAATAAATACGAAAATTTTACACAATAAATAGTAAAAATTCATACAAATTGTAGTAATTTTTAATAAAATTTGTAGTAGTATTCCATAATTATTATAATTATAACCTAAAAAAAAAATGTTCCTTAATAAAATATTCAATTTATTGTTTTAATATAAAAGATACAAATTCTTAATTACATTATGTAATAAATAACAGTAATAATAGCGCCCTCAGTCTCAGTTGGCTTTTCTGCGCCTGAAAAATATGAAATAAAAATTAATACCAATTGAATTGTTCATACCCTTAAAACGGGGATATTTATCACCTTTACACTGATTTGGATATTAAATGACTAAGTCAGATAACTAACAAAAATGAGAAAGTAGGTATGTCACAATTAAGACAAAAAACATCATTGAACTTGGCACAAAATTCGATCGTTGGGCACAACTATTTTTTTAAAATAATCTACTAAGGTTATTTAAATTAGTTATCTAAAGGTAAATTATTCAGAAACAATAATAAATGTACTTACCACCAATAGAATTTATTATTAAAATTGTCTCAAACGCATAGGTGCTTATAATAATGTGTTATAGGTACTCGTATATGTACTATGCTTTGTTATGTGAACATGGCGAACGGCTACTGCTGTCTGGCCGTTTATGATCGACGTCAGAAAACGTTGGCCAATAGCAGAATTCTGTTTTGTTCACATGACTTAGAATTTCTACAATATTATAGAATATTTTTGAAAAAGGGATGTAAAGTATTACTATTTTTTGTAGAGAAAATTACTATTTTTTGTAGAGATAATTATTAATATTTGTACAAATTTTTACAGAAGTTAGTAGTAGTAATTACGATAATTGTAATAAATTTCTACTTCTACAAACAATAGTAAAATATACTAAACATTGTGGACTTCTTTCCTATTGTTGTAGTATTTTATTCGACAATTCAATTGCTACAATAATTAATAGTTTTTAACTATAAATTGTAGTAAAATTTTCTACAAATTGTTAAGTATTTTTATACAAGTCTACTATTACAACATTGTAGTAAAATTTTCTAGTCACATTTTTTTCCGTGTAAGCATTTCACTAAGAATTCTTCTGACATTACCTGTATCTTCTGGCGAGCGAACTTTTTCAAAGTTAAAAATCATTAAAAATTATTTAAGATCGACAATGCTTCAAGAAAGATTGTCTGGGCTAGCAATATTAGCAATTAAACAAGAAATTTTTGATGGTATAAATTTTAGCGATCTAATTAATTAATTTGCCAAGTCTCGGAAAATATCGCTACTACAATAGCTATTTTTTATTTTTCTATTATACCTATCATTTTTGATTTTATAACGGAGTTACCTAGGTATTTGTTATCAGAAGTATTTTTTTTAAATATTTAAGTATAAGTAGAAAGTATTACTTATATATGTAGGCATTAGGCAATATTTCTGGTATTTGTCCCTAAAAAAAATGTGATTTTTAGCTTTGGATTATTTTCTAGTATTTATAAACGTGTATGTACCCCATTAGTAAAGTAAATGCTTTAAAATAGGTGTGAACAAGATTATTTTGTTATGATTTTATTCTGTTTGTTTCATTTTGATATTTTAGTCTACAAATAAATATGACTTCTAAATTTCAGTTATTTGCTTTATTTCAAGCACCTACCTACCTTCAAAAAAATAAATAAAAAAACATGATCCAAAATGCCTTAAGGGGCGTCAAAATCCTTTGTTTGCACACAGGCGGCAGTTGCCCTTGCGGGGGCCCTGCAGTTTGCCAATGTCTATGAGAAAAAACGATTGTGACACGATATCAAGCTGATTGTGCATTGTGGCACAATGAAAGACGAAAACGAGTCAATGCTTTAAACTTTGGAGAAATTTGCAAAAAAAGGAAACGCCTTCTTTAAAAAATCTCATAAAATCTTCTATTTTTGCTAAATCCACCCAATATGGCATGAACAATAAATTAAAAGCAATATAAGATTTGGAAATTTATTTGCAAGAAAAAGTTATTAAATGTAGACTTTTTATTGAATCCTAATTTTATTAATGAGGCTGAAGCTAGCAGACAAACTAGCAGACAAACCGCGCGGCGGTCCCCAAATGTTCTGATGTTGCTATTCGGCAAAATCTTTGGTTTAGGTGGACTTTAGTATCATGAAAGTTTAGAAATAAATAAATAATGTATTTATTGAAAAAAATGGATTAATTCAATTTGAATTATTAATTAAAATAAGATAATCTTACACAAAGACGGAGAAGAAACAAACACATTTACAATGCGATTATAAATATAATTTTTATACCAAATATTCATTAAGTTTTTGTTAATTGAATAAACAAAAAATATGGCCGAACAATCATTTAAAATATATTTTTTTGGTCTTTTTAAAGTCAGGTGTTTTGTCGTCAAACGACTATAAGAATTAAGAGTCCAAAAAAACACATTTAGCACGAGATTACAAATACAATTTTCATACCAATAATTTAGTACACCGCTAGCTATAAAATAAATAAAAAATCATTAAATAGCAAGACCTCTAATTACATTTTTTAGATCTTTAAAAATGCGTGGTTTCGCGGAAAAACATTATTCTACCAAAATATCAAAAACCAATATTTAGCACGAAATTCTAGATATAATTTTTAATACGAATGATTCAATAGATTAGTATAATTGAAAAAAACAATAAATCATTACATAGCAAGACCTCCAAATATGTTTTTTAGGTCTTTAAAAAGGCGCGATTTCGCGGATAAACCTTACTTTATCAAAATGACAAAAACCAATATTTAGCACGAAAATCCAGATAAAATTTTTAATATGAATGACTCCTTACATTAGTATAATTCAAAAAAATAATAAATCATTACATAGCAAGACCTGTAAATACGTTATTTAGGTCATTTATAAAGAGCGGTTCCGCGAAATAAACTTACTTTATCAAAATGACAAAAAACCAATAGTTAGCACGAAAATCCAGGTATAATTTTTAGTATGAATGATTCAGTACATTATTATAATTCAAAAAATAATAATTCATTACATAGCAAGACCTCCAAATATGTTTTTTAGGTCTTTAAAATCGCGCGATTTCGCGGATAAACCTTACTTTATCAAAATGACAAAAACCAATATTTAGCACGAAAATTCAGATAAAATTTTTAGTATGAATGACTCCATACATTAGTATAATTCAAAAAAATAATAAATCATTACATAGCAAGACCTGTAAATACGTTTTTTAGGTCTTTTGAAAAGCGCGGTTCCGCGGAATAACCTTACTTTATCAAAATGACAAAAAAAATATTTAGCACGAAAATCCAGGTATACTTTTTAGTATGAATGACTCAATACATTATTATAATTCAAAAAAATAATAAATCATTACATAGCAAGACATCCAAATATATTTTTTAGGTCTTTAAAATCGCGCGATTTCGCGGATAAACCTTACTTTATCAAAATGACAAAAACCAATATTTAGCACGAAAATTCAGATAAAATTTTTAGTATGAATGACTCCATACATTAGTATAATTCAAAAAAATAATAAATCATTACATAGCAAGACCTGTAAATACGTTTTTTAGGTCTTTTGAAAAGCGCGGTTCCGCGGAATAACCTTACTTTATCAAAATGACAAAAACCAATATTTAGCACGAAAATCCAGGTATACTTTTTAGTATGAATGATTCAATACATTATTATAATTCAAAAAAATAATAAATCATTACATAGCAAGACCTCCAAATGTTTTTTAGGTGTTTAAAACGACGCGATTCCGCGGATAAAAATTACTTTATCAAAATGACAAAAACCAATATTTAGCACGAAAATCCAGGTATAATTTTTAAAATGAATAATTCAATACATTATAATAATTCAAAAAAATAATAAATCATTACATAGCAAGACCTCCAAATATGTTTTTTAGGTCTTTAAAATCGCGCGATTTCGCTGATAAACCTTACTTTATCAAAATGACAAAAACCAATATTTAGCACGAAAATTCAGATAAAATTTTTAGTATGAATGACTCCATACATTAGTATAATTCAAAAAAATAATAAATCATTACATAGCAAGACCTGTAAATACGTTTTTTAAGTCTTTTGAAAAGCGCGGTTCCGCGGAATAACCTTACTTTATCAAAATGACAAAAACCAATATTTAGCACGAAAATCCAGGTATAATTTTTAGTATGAATGATTCAGTACATTATTATAATTCAAAAAATAATAATTCATTACATAGCAAGACCTCCAAATATGTTTTTTAGGTCTTTAAAATGGCGCGATTCCGCGGATAAACATTACTTTATCAAAATGACAAAAACCAATATTTAGCACGAAAATCGAGGTATACTTTTTAGTATGAATGATTCAATACATTATTATAATTCAAAAAAATAATAAATCATTACATAGCAAGATCTGTAAATACGTTTTTTAAGTCTTTTAAAAAGCGCGGTTCCGCGGAATAAACTTACTTTATCAAAATGACAAAAACCAATATTTAGCACGAAAATCGAGGTATACTTTTTAGTATGAATGATTCAATACATTATTATAATTCAAAAAAATAATAAATCATTACATAGCAAGACCTCCACATACGTTTTTTAGGTCTTCAAAATGGCGCGATTTCGCGGATAAATATAACTTTATCAAAATAATAAAATCCAATATTTAGCACGAAAATCCAGGTATAATTTTTAGTATGAATGATTCAATACATTAGTATAATTCAAAAAAATAATAAATCATTACATAGCAAGACCTCCGAATACATTTTTTAGGTTTTTAAAAATGCGCGGATAGGCGAATAAATTCTAAATACAATTTTATACATTACATTAGTTGTGATCAAATAAAAAATAATAAAAGGAGCAAATATTTTAAATATAATTTTTAGCTATGGTATGGGCGGAATGTTGCTTAGATTATTTAGTTTGTCCAAAACAAACTTAAAACCCAATTTAAAAGAAGAAACTGCCATAAATCCTTAATTATTCTTCGCATCTCCGTTCTTCTATGATAGATATGGTAGGTTTCATATTCCAAGTAATTCACGCACTGTGTTAAAAGTAAATAATTTTTTGTCGTATCGGCTAATCCTTTGTCTCTGGGAGCGACTATCGAACAGTTCATTTTTAAGTGCCTTCACGTGCAGTGTACAAAATTTAATTGTGAGTTAAACGAAGTAAAAATGCCAAATAATCGAAAAAGAAAAGCGATAAAAGAGTTGTTGCGAATGAAAAAGAAGTTTGCGAGACTCGAAAGGGAATTAACGGATAAAAATTCAACATCTTCCGATTCGGATAGTTCACAGGGTAAGTTACCTATATCTTAAACTTTACAATTTTTTAGTGTGCTACGCCTTTTTATGTATTGAAATATTGCTATTTGTATACAGGGTGTAGTTGTTTTGACTACGATGCCCGCAAACACTTGTTTGCTATCAAATAAAGCAGAATTTTGTTGATTTGCTTTAACTGGAAACATTTCTTGTATACTATTATTATATATAGGGTGTGGTTTGTTTTGACTACGATGCCCACAAACACTTGTTTGCTATCAAATAAAGCAGAATTTTGTTTTGTTTTGCTCTAACCGGAAACATTTCTTGTATACTATTAATATATAATAGGGTGTAGTTTGTTTTGACTACGATGCCCGCAAACATTTGTTTGCTATCAAATAAAGCAGAATTTTGTTGTTTTGTTTGCTTCAACCGGAAACATTTCTTGTATACTATTAATATATATATATATCCCAGCTAGCACCGGACGTCGTTTCACGTCATAATCACGTTGAATTTTGGTCAAATACGTCGATGTGATTTTTTGACGCAAAAGTAACGTAATAATGACGTCATTTTCGGACCAATTTGACACGTAAACACAGTTGTTGCGAACAAAATACACCTATTTATGTCATAAATGCAATTCGAGTTTTTGTTATTCATTATTAGATAAATAGAAGGTAATTTATACAACATCGTTTATTTTGCGGTCATTATGACACCAAAATAAGACGTACTATGACGTTATTTAGGGACTAGTTTGTCACGTTCTGAAATGAGGCGTTAAACTGCGCACGTGTACACGTCGATTCTATACCTTTATTGTTTTACATTCTATTTATTAATAAAAGTATCTTTAGTGTTTATAATAAATTTATAATTCTCATTTTAAATCTAGGGATTTTTGGGAATTTTCATTTTTAAATGAAATTTTATGTCAACACTGTTTAGAAATGTCAGCTGTCATGTCATTTTCCAAGGTTAGCGGTTCACGCCATTTTGTGTTATTTTTGTAACTTGTTTGGATTTGGAACATTCTTTTATTGTATGTGTTTTGAAGGTAAGTAGTTAGGAAGTTTAGTGCGATATTATTGTTTATTTTTATTTTTTTTTTAGGAATTCAATACGCCGACAAGCACGGCACCGGAGTATTATTAAACCACTTTAAGTTCTAAGTGGCCGACATCCTGGGAAATGAGGTTCTTATAAACAACAATAATCTTTTAACAAGAGCTTAAAAAAGGAAAAATTGGACTCTTTCCTATTTATAGAACATATTTTACCGAAGGTGAGGGATTTTTTATATTGTAAAGGTGCCTGTAGCTAGCCTAATTTTGTTTTAACTATTAACGTAGACATTAATATAAACAAAAATTTAAGGATTTTAAAACAAAACCGTTCATAAAGATAATTTAAACATACACATTCCTAAGATTTGAGCATTAAAGTTGATTTTTATTTATCTTTACTATGTTAATGTTGATGCCTATGTTATTCTCTATAAACAGGTACATTGAAATAAATTGATAACTTTTATGTTGAAACTAAATCAGGCTGACTAAACTCACCTTTAGACAATTAAAACACTGGTCTATGTATTATTACTAAAACCTTTCCCTTTATGTACTGTGGTTTTAATTACATTGTTTTATGAAATTATTTTGCATTATACCTTGATATTATATTTTTTGAATTTTTGTTGGTAACTGAGACCTATTATAGTTATAGTATTTCTTAAACCATCTCTGTGAGCCGTTTTATTTATTTAAAAAAGTATAGTGTATAAAATTATTAATCTGTTTTAGAGAATTACCAAATAGCTAGCCAAAAAGCAACAAAGGTTCTTATGACATAGGATATAACAAGTGATGATGAGTTACAACCTCTTCCTTGTAAAAGAAAGCCATTAAGAAGAATATTTTCAAGTGAAGCTGATGAATTCGTTATTGATGACGAACCTATTGGTAGGTAAGCACTGCTTTGTCGAGCAAAACTTATTTTTTATTATGAGTAAAATTCATACTTTTGTGACAATGTTATAAGTACATTTCTTTTATTCCGAACAACATTTTTTTCTTCAAATGTCAATAATTATTTTTCACAATTATTAAAAATCTCACCTTTACATTCAAAAGAGCTTGGGGGTAAAATAATTTTTCCTCTTATTAATATATACCTTGTAAAAATAATAACATTTCTTAATTTCATTAATTATAAAAAAGTCAGGTTAACCTGGTTTAAAATTCACAATTTTACATCACTTTAAAACTTAGCATCATAAAATTATTATTAAAATATTAGGTTTTTGACCCATGAAGAAATACTAAATTTTGTGTTAGCTAGGAGCATCTAGTACTCTTTAGCCAGGCGCATATTAAATTTTTTCATTGATTTCTCTTGACAGATCTGATTTTATTTATCTTGTTAAATTTGTGAACTTTTGTGACAGCTTAATGATATAAAACAATTTCTGTCTTTCTCGGTCAATGCTAACTCTATTTTTTGGCTCAAATTTTATTTAAATAATTAAGTTTCTGGTAGTTATAACTATTATATTTTTGTTTTAGTGAAACGAAAATTTAATAAGGATACCATTGAAGCCGCTTCAAGCCTGTATATTCGGAATGATTTGTTGAATATCTGGACACTGCTATATAATCTTTTGTAATTTATACATTCTAAGTACATATTCTAAGAAGTAATGTTTATTTAGTAATAGTTCAGGTTAGTATACTATGTGTCAATTCAGAAATTTTATGCAGTAACCTATCTTTTTTTATATAAAACATATTTTTGTTAAACATTTTTTAAATAAAAAGTTTTTTATAAACATTTTTTTACAAATTAAACATTTTTAAATGAATATTATGGTGTTTTTTTGACGTCTAAACACGTTATCTGGTGTGACGTGTTTATCACGTCACTGTATGACGTCTTTGATCTGTGACATATTGCCGTCATAATCACGTCACTAGCACGTCATAAATTGGTGATTTCGACGTAAAATGTGCCGTGTATTTCACGTGAAAATCACGTGTCGGTGCTAGCTGGGATAGGGTGTAGTTTGTTTTGACTACGATGCCCCCAAACATTTGTTTGCTATTTGTATACAGGGGTAGTTTGTTTTGACTACGATGTTCGCAAAAACGCTTGCTTGCTCTTAAATAATGCAGAATGTCATTGTTTTGTTTTTCCGGAAAACCCTTTTTATGTAGTTTATTTTGGTGACATAACTTAAAAAAAAAAAAAAACACTATTATTCGAGTGTATTTATTTTCAGAGTCCCTCCATACCTCTAGCAGAGATTCTTTCTCCAGAGAAAATGAGGAAATCGGCCAATATAATACACTATTAGAACATAATGCTCTACCTGGTACATCAGCGATACCACAAATAGAGGTTAACGATCAAAAAATTGTTGAACTTTTGGGCGAAAACCCCAGTAATCAGAATAAAAAGGGGGAAGCTTTACATGAAGAGCTGGTAGTAAGATGGTCGAACTACTTAACTCAAGGTATACCAGGCGAAGCCAGAAAGGAATTATTACTTAAATATCCTATACCAGAAAATTGTGGCTCTCTCCAAGCTCCAAAAATGAACGAGGAAATAAAATCTATTTTAACAGTCCAGGCCACAAAAAACGATTCTTTTTTCACTAATCTTCAAACACAACTCGGAGCGGGCTTGACAATTATTGGCTCAATTTTGACTGAAAAATTATCTAAAACCTCGGGCAATACTGAAGAAGAATTAGTACAAAAACTATCAGATGCATCTCTTTTTTTTGCCAGCGTTCATCACGCATTATCAGTGAAAAGGAAATGGGAGGTAAATCCCTCCATTAACCAGAACAGCAGAGTTGCCGCCCAACAAAGCACTATAGATGACTATCTTTTTGGCTCAGGTTTTATGGAAAAGGTTAATTCTTGCCAAGCCATGAAAAAAGCCAGCGAAAATATTAAGAACAAACCTTTCAGAATGACATACAGTCAATCGACCCCAGGAACGTCAACTGGTCATAATTTAAACTTCAAGCGCCATGTGTTCAACACCAAGATGAAAGGGGAGATAAGAAAAAAGGGGCAGGGAAACAGCAGAGACCAGAAGAAGAGAATTTCAGAGAAGAACAACTCCCGATACCATCACCGTCAGTCCAGGACACCACACTACAAGTAGAGGTACCACAAAAAATCGCTTGCCGATTAGAAAATTTTTACAAAGCATGGCTTAAAATTGTCCATAATCGGCAAGTTCTAAATTGGATTAAAGGTATAAAAATACCTTTTCTAACCCGACCTAAACAAAAAATAACTCTTTCAAAAAGAGTATCAATTTCTGACATTAAATTTTATGAAAAAGAAATTTCGAACCTTCTTGAAAAAGGAGCAATTTCAAAATGTAAAAACTCCAAAAATCAATTTTTATCATCTTATTTTCTCATTAAAAAACCCAACGGAAAAAACCGATTCATTTTGAATCTAAAAAAGTTAAATTGTTTTATACCTACAAATCATTTTAAACTTGATGATTATAGAACAGCAATTAAACTAATAACAAAAGATTGTTACTTAGCAAACTTAGATTTACAAGATGCTTATTTTCTATTGCCAATTCATAAAAACCATAGAAAATATTTAAGATTCAAATTTAAAAATCAATTATTTGAATTTAATTGCCTACCATTTGGAATAAACATAGCGCCTTACATTTTTACTAAATTAATGAAGGAGGTCGCTAGACACCTTCGAATTTTAGGATGTAAAGTATTAATATATCTAGATGATATTTTGATTATCGGAAAAAATTATGAACAATGCTATAACAACATCATCATTTCAGTAAATCTGTTAAAATCACTAGGTATGGTAATTAATTATGAAAAAAGCGTACTTCAGCCCGTTAAAAGGATTCAGTTTTTAGGATATATTTTTGATTCTCATGAAATGACAATACACTTACCAGAAAACAAAATAACAGGTACTTTAAAATTACTCAATAAAATAAGAAATAAAAAATCAATAAGAATAAGAGCCTTTGCATCAATCGTTGGGAAATTGGTATCTATTTCACCAGCTATAAAGTATGGCTGGTTCCACACAAAACCTTTTGAAATTGTTAAAATAAGAAATTTACGTAGTAATAATATGAACTATAACAAAAAAATGATTATTCCACGGGAATTGAAACAAGATTTTGACTGGTGGTTAATGAATATCACTAGTGCGGGAAAAAGTATCTTACCACAACAATTTTCTTTAGAAATATTTTCTGACGCATCCATGACGGGTTGGGGTACCTATTGCAATGGTCAACAAGCAAACGGTTTTTGGAATAAGGATGACCGTAAGAGACATATTAACTATTTAGAATTAAAAGCCGCTTATTACAGTGTAAAATCCTTTTCAAAAACTGCATGTAATTGTAATATTTTACTAAGAATGGATAATATAACAGCAATTGCAACTATTAATAGAATGGGTAGCATAAAATATAAACAACTTAACATTATTGCTAAATTATTATGGAGTTACTGTGAGATTAATAATATTTTTATTTATGCATCTTATATAAATACAAAAGAGAACATAGAGGCGGACTTCCTATCAAGGGTTACATCCACAGAAACCGAATATGAACTAAATCAAGATATATTCACTAAAATAATTAGGCAATTTGGCAAACCACAAATCGACTTATTTGCATCCAAAATTAATAAAAAGTGTAATAAATACTTCTCTTGGGGACCAGATCCTGATTCTTTATTAGTTGATGCGTTTACGACTAATTGGCAGAACTTAAAATTTTATGGATTTCCACCTTTTTCTTTAATCCATAAAGTTTTTGAAAAAATTCGTACGGATAAAGCTACAGGTATCTTGGTTGTTCCAAATTGGCCTTCTCAGTCATGGTTTCCGTCTTTTTATGAATTGTTAATAGAAAAACCAATTTTTTTTGGTCCACATGATTATTTAACTTATTCTCCTTCCAGGGAGAAACACCCACTACACAAGAGTCTTACCCTGGTGGTAGGCAAATTATCTGGGATTCGTTCGAGAAACGAGGCATAACCGAGACTGTTATTCCTATGATGATAAGTTCTATTGGGGACAAAACAATAAAACAATATTCAAATTGTTATAAGAAATGGTGGGATTACTGTTTAAAGCAAAAAATTAGTCCATATACTTATGGTATAAATTCAGTATTAAATTTTTTATTAAGTTGCTTTAATGAAGGTCTTTCTTATTCTTCTATTAATACATATAGATCATCTCTAGCGCTAATATTAAACTTTAGTCAACACGATGGAAATACCATAAAACGGTTTTTAAAGGGTGTTTATAACAAAAGGCCCTCTACCCCTAAATACTCGACAACTTGGGATCCAAACCCGATATTACTCTATTTAGAAAAAATATATCCATTACATATTTTCACTATAAAAGATATAACCTTAAAACTTGTCACTCTATTAGCTTTGACGTCTGCTAGTAGGGTACAAACAATATCAAAAATATTTCTACAAAATATTATGTTTAAAAGGGACAAAATTGAAATTAAAATATCAGAAAAAATTAAAACATCGGGCCCGAATAAAGCCCAACCTTTTTTGATATTTCCATATTTTTCTGAAAAACCGGAATTATGCGTGGCAAGAACTCTAGAATATTATCTATCTATCACAAAACCTTTTAGGAAAAATGATGAGGGCTACCTCATATTAACACACAAAAAGCCATATCATCCCGCTTCTACCGAAACTATAAGTAGATGGATAAAGGAAGTCCTTCAAAAAAGTGGAATAGATACTAGTATGTTTACTAGTCACAGTGTTAGACATGCTAGTACTTCTGCTGCCTATAGAGCAGGATTAAATATAGATATAATCAAAAATACGGCTGGATGGACAAAAAGTTCATCAGTATTTGCTATTTTCTATAATCGACCTTTAATAACCAGTAATTTAGATTTTGCAAATTCGGTTATTAGAGGAAATATAGAAAATACTACATAATTAATATTAAAAAAAAAAAAAAAAAAAAAAAAAAAAAAAAAAAAAAAAAAAAAAAAATGTTTTTTGGGTGTTTACTAATTTTTGTTTATTGTGTTATCTTACCTATGTTATACTAAATAGGTTTATTTACTTATTATTATACACTGCGTTTAATCGCCCTAGTTGTATCTTTAAACATCTACCATATCTATCATAGAAGAACGGAGATGCGAAGAATAATTGAAAGATTGTTCGACTTACCTGTAAGGAAGATCAATCTCAATTATTCGAGCATCGGAGTTCTTCTATGATAGGGCCCTCCCTCCACAATCTACCCTATAGTGCGATTAGTTCAGTCACAAATGAACTGTTCGATAGTCGCTCCCAGAGACAAAGGATTAGCCGATACGACAAAAAATTATTTACTTTTAACACAGTGCGTGAATTACTTGGAATATGAAACCTACCATATCTATCATAGAAGAACTCCGATGCTCGAATAATTGAGATTGATCTTCCTTACAGGTAAGTCGAACAATCTTTCAATTTGATTTAAATGCATGACTACTATTAATATAGGAAATAAGGTTTAAGTAATTCCAAGAAAGCCACATTGAAAATGTGTTTGTGAATTTGTGTGTAGTACGAGGGTGGATCAATAAGTACCCGTGTTTGAAGGCAGGTGGCGTTGCTGAGAGAAGTTGGCATTACTGTCGTGTACCATACGTGTTTTGCATTAATTGATAAAATAGAAAAAGAACAATATCGATCCGTAATTCGCTTTTATTTTAAAGACCTAAAAAACATATTTGGAGGTCTTGCTATGTAACGATTTATTATTTTTTTAAATTATAATAATGTATTGAACCATTCATACTAAAAATTATACCTGGATTTTCGTGCTAAATATTGTTTTATGTCATTTTGCTAAAGTAATGTTTATCCGCGGAATCGCGCCATTTTAAAGACCTAAAAAACGTATTTGGAGGTCTTACTATGTAATGATTTATTATTTTTTTGAAATATAATGATGTATTGAATCATTCATACTAAAAATTATACCTGGATTTTCGTGCTAAATATTGGTTTTTGTCATTTTGATAAAGTAAGGTTTATCCGCGAAATCGCGCGATTTTAAAGACCTAAAAAACATATTTGGAGGTCTTGCTATGTAATGATTTATTATTTTTTTGAATTATTATAATGTATTGAATCATTCATACTAAAAATTATACCTGGATTTTCGTGCTAAATATTGGTTTTTGTCATTTTGATAAAGTAAGGTTATTTCGCGGAACCGCTCTTTTCAAAAGACCTAAAAAACGTATTTACAGGTCTTGTTATGTAATGATTTATTATTTTTTTGAATTATACTAATGTATGGAGTCATTCATATTAAAAATTTTATCTGAATTTTCGTGCTAAATATTGGTTTTTGTCATTTTGATAAAGTAAGGTTTATCCGCGAAATCGCGCCATTTTAAAGACCTAAAAAACATATTTGGAGGTCTTGCTATGTAATGATTTATTGTGTTTTTGAATTATACTAATCTATTGAATCATTCGTATTAAAAATTATATCTAGAATTTCGTGCTAAATATTGGTTTTTGATATTTTGGTAGAATAATGTTTTTCCGCGAAACCACGCATTTTTAAAGATCTAAAAAATGTAATTAGAGGTCTTGCTATTTAATGATTTTTTATTTATTTTATAGCTAGTGGTGTACTAAATTATGGGTATAAAAATTGTATTTGTAATCTCGTGCTAAATGTGTTTTTTTTTGGACTCTTTATTCTTATAGTCGTTTGACGACAAAACACCTGACTTTAAAAAGACCAAAAAAATATATTTTAAATGATTGTTCGACCATAATTTTTTGTTTATTCAATTAATAAAAACTTAATGAATATTTGGTATAAAAATTATATTTATAATCGCATTGTAAATGTGTTTGTTTCTTCCCCGTCTTTGTGTAAGATTATCTTATTTTAATTAATCATTCAAATTGAATTAATCCATTTTTTTCAATAAATACATTATTTATTTATTTCTAAACTTTCATGATACTAAAGTCCACCTAAACCAAAGATTTTGCCGAATAGCAACATCAAAACATTTGGGGACCGCCGCGCGGTTTGTCTGCTAGTTTGTCTGCTAGCTTCAGCCTCATTTTGATTATGTTGCTGCCAGTACGGATGAAATTCAAAAAAAAGTCAAAACTCTATGATACAGTTTTATAATGTCCATATAAGCCAGTCATTAGAGATAATCAAGTCACATAAATGATAGAAGTTTTCAAACTTTGTTGGAATATTTATTAAATTGAAATAATTGTAAATTTAATTTTGCAACTTTTTCTGAGGTCCGAAACATATTAATAATTCCAAAAAAATAAAATTTATTATAACTTTCTTCAAAAAATTGAAAAGCAATATATACTGTATTATTTTCACGCGACGCACTTCTAATACCTCGCATGCATCTTTATATTGTACATTTGTCTTTTAGTTTCTATATATAAAGATTTTTAAAAATAAAATTGAATTAAATCGTCATAGTACGAATTCTTGATATTTGTTAATTTTTCAAGGTTCCGGACCTTGTCCGAGTTTGCAAATTTACCAGATTGTTAAGAAAAATAATATTAACATTTGAAACCAATTTTTAAAACTTTTGCATTTTTTTTACAAAATTAGAGGAAAATATAAAATTATTTTGATATTTTTACAAAAAAAATTATGTTCCGGACTTACAAAAAAGTTGCAAATCTGATATAATGTTGAAAATAATACAATATACAGAGTGGCCCAAAAGTCTGGAAACGGCCAATTATCTCGTAAATTGCTGGTCCTAATTGTACAAAATTTGAGGTACACCTATTTTGGGATACGATGATTTCAGATTTTATATTTGAAATGTTGCCAGATTTGCTGTTTTTCTTAAATTATTAGTCACTTTGGTTTTTCAAATTCATCACCCTGTATATTCAGTCATTATTGGAATCTCCTATTCAATACAAGCTCAACCATATGTAACACTTATGATTTTTTGTAGTCTGGAAGGTCTTAAATAAATAAAATAAGTCTGGCAACGCCTAATTGTTTCAATAAATTTTTTAATACAAACTATTTTCAACTACATTAAAACGTAACAATTGAAAGATTATAACATTTTTAACATAATGGTTACTTTACCAAGTGTTCAAAATGTGCTCCATTTGTGAGTTGACAGTACCCTAATGGATGGTAGAATGCGTCTACGACATTTCTCCACGATTGTTTTATTTATTTTAGACCTTCCAGACTACATAAAATCATAGGTGTTACATATGGTTGAAATCGTATTGAATAGGAGATTTCAATAATGACTGAATATACAGGGTGATGAATTTGAAAAACCAAAGTGACTAATAATTTAAGAAAAACGGCAAATCTGGCAACATTGCAAATATCAAATCTGGAATCACTGTATCCCAAAATAGGTGTACCCCAAATTTTGTACAATTAGGACTAGCAATTTACGAGATAAATGGCTTCAAGTTTGCAGACTTTTGCAATTATTTTCTCAACATTATAAACAAAAGTTCCATTTTGGTATAAATTAACTAGTTCCTTACCGTGCAAATGGTTGCAAATTTAAACTTAGTGTTATTAAAACTAGTTGATTATTATTGAAAAGTTTAAAAACTTTTCTAATTAATGTGAAATGTTCAAAATAGGATTTCTTTACTGACTGGCCTATACCTAGGAATTTTCTTTATACCTAAACATATTTTCATGCTTTTTTCCCTTACAACCCCTATATACAACTAACACAGATACAATATTGAAACACATTAAACAAAATTATGTTTAATTTTTTTAAAAGCTAAGTTTAAAATTATACAGATTTTTGTTTTATGAAAACACAATTTTATTTTGTATGTGATATATCACGTGACATAGCGGAAATATACAAAGTTAATACCATTTTTTACTTTCCTATCTGTATACAGATATAAGGAAAGTATAGGAATCATGATTTTTTTCGACCTCGAGTTTTCGACGGATTTTTACGTTTTGACCCCTGAATCCGTTTTGACTATTTTCGCGAATATGTGTGTGTGTGTGTGTGTGTGTGTGTGTGTGTGTGTGTGTGTGTGTGTGTGTGTGTGTGTGTGTGTGTGTGTGTGTGTGTGTGTGTGTGTGTGTGTGTGTGTGTGTGTGTGTGTGTGTGTGTGTGTGTGTGTGTGTGTGTGTGTGTGTGTGTGTGTGTGTGTCTGTGTGTGTGTCGCATAACTCATGAACCGATACACAGAAAAACACCAAATTTCAAACTTAAGCTTTGTTCCAGCGTCCAATGTGCTGATTAGATTTTGGGCAGTGTCGGAACATCTGGGGGTGTACTTTATGGGTATTCATTTGTTCAAATAAAAGTTATTTCTAATAATATTATCTATAATTTTTGCTTTATGTCAAAATTTCCTGAAATGGTCCGTATTCGAGAAATTTGACAAAATGTGCAAAATTCCGATTTTTATGAAAATTGTTGAAATAAAAGTTGTTTGCAATATCGATCTCTATACTTTTGGTTATACATGATTTTTCTAAAATGGACCGTAATGGAAAAATTGTAGGAAAAGTGCTAAATTTAAATTTTTCAGTATTTTCATTTTCAATGAATATCTATAGAAAAATGTTTCGAGGTAGATGTATGTGGAAAATGTATGTATTTATTTTATCCTCTAAACATTTATGGAGGTGCTGCAATAGGTTGTACAAAATAACCGGAAAAAGCCTGTAATAACTAGATAGGAAAGTCATGTGTTGGACACATCAGATTTTTAAGTATGTTCCTTTAACGATTTTGTAAAAAAAAATTGCGAAATTGTCACTGCCGCCGCCCTTAAGATATAATTAATTTATTCTTTTCATTTACACCATACTGTATATATATCCGGGTTCATTGTCCAAAATTCCTAGTGATTTACTTTTTTGATAAGTTTTAAAAATCGTTAAAATAATCACATTAAATTAGTAAAAGCGGATATCATTAGCAGAAAAATCTTTTAAATTGTTCTATATGTTTTTCAACCAGGAAATAAAATTTATCGGCATTTGATAATCTTATTTTTACCTTGATAAATAACCCTATATATTCGTAAAAAACTATTAAATCTAATATAATACGAATTTAAAAGCCACAAAAATGAAGTACTTCGTAGCTCTTGCCTTAATTTTTCTCGTTCTTGTAAATGGAATATTTTCATTACCAAGAGATGACTTCAAAGACTCCAAACAAGTTAGAGCTAAAGTAAGAATTTATTATTGAATATTGTAGCTCTTTTATGGTCTTTTGCCAATGATGACAAAATCCGTTTTTTATTGGTATCTAATTAAATATTTTTTTAGGGACTGGCATCACGACCTGCTCGTCAGTTATTTCCATATTGGGTAAGTTATCAATTCTATTCAAACTTTTGACTTTTAATGCGAAGCTAAAACTTTATTGCTGAATTTCTTATGTAGTTTTTCATTTTTTATTATGCCATAATGTTTAGCTAATTTATTACTCTTAGTTTAATTTTATTTCTTCTTCGCTTCATCGGAAAACCTGTAGCTTTGTTGGCATAATTGGAAGCTAGGGGCCACAGCCGTATTTTGTATTTTTTACTACGCTATAATTTTTATAGCTAATACGTTGCTTCTTCCCTTAATAAAAAAACTGTGGTTTTATTGGATACGTAGAAGCTAGTACGCCATATAAGATTTAGCTAATTTTTTAATATTTCTTTTATTTACTACACTATAATTTTTAGCTAATTTATTGCAATTTTTTTTACTACGCCATAATTTTTAACTGATTTATTACACTTAAAGGGTAATGGGAAAAACAGATGATGTCACAAAACTGACTTAGAAAATCGAGTTTATAATAATTAATATTATTACCAAATTTTATGTCACAGTCAAAGATATAAATAAAACTGCACATTAATATTTTTAACGTAATATTTTACTGTGTACAAAAGAATTTAAACGTTAGATTATTATATTACATAAAAAATAAACGTGACAAATAGCTTGTTAAAAAGGATTGATTTTCATTTTAAAACTAAACCTAAAATAAAGAGAATTTCACTGGTATAACAATTCGTTAGTATTTGGGTGATAAAATCATTTTAGTCCTAGCATAGTACTAGCAAATCGTTTTATTTAGCCTGGACAACGTCGTTTTCTTTTTCAGTATGATTATTTTTAAATGCCCCTTATTATTCGGACCTCGTTTGTTTTATTCGCTTACAATTTGGCATGTGTTTGGTAATCGGTTGGGTCCGATTACAATTAGAAGAACACTGCTACGTGCTACGTCATAACCATTCGAATTTCGAATACATATTTAGGTTTGTCCCAACAAGCGCGAAAGGGTTTACCATTTTCGTTAGCATTGATAGGGGTCTATTCTGTAACAATTCCTTTATATTTAACGGCCTTAAAAAATATTTTCTTCTTTACTTATGTCATTATTTAAACGGATCTTTAAAATACATTAGAGGACTATCTAAAAGAAATATGTTTAAATAATGACAGATGTATATTAACGAATACGAAAATATTTTTAAGGCCGCCAATATTTTTAAAGGTCGTTAAATATCAAGGAATTGTTACAGAATAGACCCCATATTCCGCTAAATGTATTAAAATAAATCTTTAACCAGCCTAAAGTATAAGGTTTGCAGAATGAAATCTCCTACTTTTTAGTTGTCCTGTTTATATACTGAATTAAAAAAAAATCATAAAAAGTGATTTTAAAACTAGAGCTAAAAAGTAGAATATTTCATTCATCATATTTTTCTAAGTATCCCGCCAAAATATTTTAAAATCTTATTGGGTATTTTTCAAATCTATGCGAAATTACGATTAAGAAATATTTGAGAAATGTATTTGTCACAGTAGAGATTTTCTATGAATACCTGTAATTGTCTAATACGTCCATTTTTAACACACTTTTATTAGCTTGGTATGTATGTATGTATGTATGTATGTAACAGAATTTTTGAATGTGATTTTCACCCTCTTCAAAACGTCGGATTGATTTAAAACTTTGCACATTTATCAAGAACCGATGACAATGCAATAATTTAAATAGTTTGTTCCATTATCCTGATCGGGATCTTCAGGATTAGAGATTTTCTAAATCCGATACCGTATGTTATCGCTGTGGTAATTTTTTATCAAATTTTATACAATGTTAGGGGTTGAAGGGAGAGGGGTGCATGTTTTACCATCTTTCAATCCTCTATTTATCCATGTACTCATTATTATGATTAGTCCCAATAAAAGCACAGCACAAGTTCGCTTTATATGCAGTTAGTTATCCCTGTGATTTTTTAGAAATATTATTAAACGATTCTGCCGATGTCACAGAGGTTGTATAAAATGGGGAAATCGGCGAAATCTTCTAATATTAAGGTGGATATCTGTCAAATCATTGAAATCATAAGAATTTTAGATGATTCCCGAAATACGGATGCGTTTTGACCTTAGTGGTTTACAACTGGATTTTCCATGAACGAACAATTTCAAAAAAGTTAAGCACGCATTTTTCAATTCAATTCAAACAAAACTGAATATATGGATGATTATATCCCTTATGCAAAGTATAACCAATTAGAAACGTTAAATTTGCACCACGTAACCCGTTTAGATAATCGATTAAACGCACAAGAGCAGTTTTGCTGCGGTTAAACTAATACCGTTGTATGAAGATAATACTTCATACAACGCTAATACCGTCTTTTTGCTTTGCTTTTAAACGAAATATGTGTGAGGAGGAACTAGTAGTTTTATTTAATATCATTTAGATAGCATAAAATAAGCATATACATATAAATATAATACAAAAACAGCTTTTAAAATAATTTTTGAATGATTTAGTTTTGACCTTTTCCGAGTTTATATTACAAATTTTAATAAAAATTACAAATCTAGGAGGTCGATGCAGGGCTGACAAGAGCGGGGGGTAGCCGGGACTAATTCCCGTGGCCCGGGCTCAAGTGGGAGCCCGGCAGCGGCATAAGGGGGTCCCGGCAACTTTGGTAAAGACGTTAGGACGTTTTTTACTTCTTCAGTAGTTCTTCGGCGGATGAAAAGTTTTTGCTTGAAGACCTTTTTTCAGAGAAATTCAACTAAAAAGAGGAGGGCCCGACATGGAGAACTGTTCCGGCGCCCGACCTGGCTCTCGGCGGCCCTGGGTCGATGCCTAAAACAAACTTTCGTGTTTTACATCTATCAACTTTAATTTTATTATTTTGACATTTTCAATAGTAGATAACAATTAATTTAAATATTTTGAACAGTCGAAATGTGCGAGACACAAAGATTTGTAGGTTTATGAACGGATAGGGTAGATGATGAAATTTTAAAAAATATTCCATATAATACTGTAAAAACCCATAAATCAATTTAGAACCATTTCATGTTGTTTTGCCAAGAAAAAAAGTACTAATTCGATGCAAATACACCTGTAGAGTATATTGCTTTAATATTAAAAGACTAAAAATTCTTTAGTTCAAGCTAATTTTTTTATTCGTGAAATAATCTTAGCATATACTTAAACATTATTTTTCGATCTACGGTCTCAGGAATGTATAAAATTATTGTACACTTAAGTCATTTACTAAGCAAAATTTTCAAAATAATGTTTTCGTATAAATTTTAATCGATTAAATTAGACGCACTTATGATATAACCCTTGAATATATCGTGTGCTCGCAAGCAAAAGGCATTGAGTCAAAAAATAGTTTTGAGTTATAAGTAATTTAAAATTTTAATGAAGTTCAATTTTTTTATAAATTATTTAGGGATTATCAACTGCTTTAAAGAAAATGTACATGCTTTGAGAATACCATGTACTGTTGTTATATCTATATGTCTACTTAAGTTGGAACCATATGGAAAACATTTTTATTATTGATTTTAGGAAAAAAAAGTTATTCCTGATAAAAAGTCCTGCATGACCCAAAACCTAAAATACAGTCATCACACATCAAATTTTTCAAGCCGTATACGAGGTTTGTCAAAAAATATGAATTTTGCTTAAGAGTAAAGTACGTTTATTTTTGACAAAATCGAAAATTTTCATTAAGAAAAGTTGATTAGAATTGAATATTACATTCAAATATGCAATTACACCTATCTATCTGAAAAAACAGATTTTCTTATTTTTTATAAACTCTACACATTGATTATAAATATCTGAAAACGTTATAAATTACGTTAGCTACTATAAACATGATACGCTTTCCTTTTGTTGATGTTTGTGAAGAATTTAGCAAATTTCTTAATGAAAATTTTCGATTTTGTAAAAAAATAATCGTACTTTACTCTTGAGCAAAATTCATATTTTTTGACAAACCTCGTATACGGCTTGAAAAATTTGATATCTGATGACTGTATTTTAAGTTTTGGGTCATGCAGGACTTTTTATCAAGAATAACTTTTTTTCCTAAAATCAATAATAAAAATGTTTTCCATATGGTTCCAAGTTAAGTAGACACACTGATACAGGGTGTTCCGAAATTAGACGGTCATATTTGAACAGCGTAATCTACATCTTAAAATAGGAGTAAAAGTTCATATAAACATAGGTCCGAAAACGTTTCGTTTTCGAGATACAGGGTGTTACAAGTGAAGTTCTGATGGCACATTTTTGTAAATATTTATAAAATTTTTGATTCCACAGGCCTACTAATTATTGGTACACTTTCGAATAAAATAACATCAACTTATCTGAAATTTTCAAATGCTTTTCTCTTGAAAATGGTGCTTCCTAGCGAGATGTAACGGAAGTAGCCTTAATATAAAGAAAACATTGGTTTTCCAAAATTTATAGTCAAAAATGTTAAAAACTGTCAACAAAAAAAAAACTTAGGCAATTTTACCCTAAGCCCCCCTAATTTACCCACCTATGAAGATGATCAAAAACTGGGGTTTATACCATTAAATATAGCGTAAAAAGGTAAGTATTTGTACCAAATTTCACTTAGTTATCTTTAAACGTTTAGAAAATATTTACAAAAGTGTGTCACCAGGACTTCACTTTTAACACCCTGTATCTTGGAAAAGAAACGTTTTCGGACCTTTGTTTATTTAAACTTTTACTCCTATTTTAGGATGTATATCACGCTGTTAAAATATGACCGTCTAATTTCGAGACACCCTGTATATAAAATTGTTTGTCCTGACTGACTGACCTATCAACGTACAGCCAAAACTACTGAGTCTAGAAAGCTGAAATTTGGAACATAGGTTTATTTTATAACGTAAGCATCCGCTAAGAAAGGATTTTTGGAAATTTTAACTTTAAAGGGGGGAAATGGGGGAGGGAGCTTTTAATTAAACTTTTTGTTCTTTAAAGTTAGAAACAAGAAAATTTAAATTACAGCTACTAAGCATAAATAAATAATGACGTGTTTCAGGGTTTTTGGATTTTCACATTTTAAGGGGGGAAAACATGGGGTGAAAATTTGTATGGGATAACACGACTGCATGCAAGCAAAGTCGCGAGCAAAGCCGCGGGCAACAGCTAGTGATATATAAAAATATAAAATCATTTTGACAAATTTTTGCTTGTAATCCCACAATATGCGGATGAAGGTATATTTGATAAAAAAGCAAACTAAAAAGTAGAAAATAATTTTCAATAAATTTAAATTAAGAGTAGTGTGATTAACAAAAAAAATTTTTTTTTACTACTAACCTGAGAAATTGCTATTATTCACTTCATTCCCCTAACGAGAAGTAATATTTCTCACCCTAGGTAAATAATGATAATAAAAAAACACCTAGGTAAATAATGAGAAAAATTCTATATTCTTAACGAAATTAACAGAAACACTTGTTAACGTAATTTTTCAAAAGCACAAAAATATATATTAACTAGGAAATTCAACACCGGCAATAGGCTTCAAAAATTATTAATTAATACCAATAAATCCATGTCACTAAAATATCAAAAATGCAATGGGATATTTCCTAGAATCATATCAAAATTTGACACATGCCAAATTTTTACATAAATAAAGCCAGTCTGATTAGAAACACGCTCCACTCTGCTTGATATTTCGAAATATTTAACAAATTGTTAGGAAATTACTTACGTCAAAATTAAAATTGCTAATATATTAATGTTAGTAGTAAAAAAATTCTATATATACCTCGGCTGAGAAAGCTATTATTTACCTCGCACATTATATCCCTCAGGATATAAAAGTGCTCGGTAAATAATAGCTCACTTCTCACCCTAGGTATATAATGTACTATTATCGTAGAAAAGCGTGGAATGCTTGATGTCAATTGTTATAATATTTTAATGACAGATATTGGTAAAAGTAGAGTCATTATGGAAATATCTTAAAAAGCACCCCACGCTTTTCTATAATAGTATAGTACATTACGAGTGTGGAAAGTGACATTTTTCACACGAGTGGAAAATATTGTCGCATGAGGAGCAAGCAAAATGCGATGTTCACACGAGTGTGGAAAATCACTTTTCACACAAGTGATGTACAATATTTTTCCTACGACCACAAAATAATGTCATCAAAAAAATATAAAACCAAGGTTATTATTACTATAATAATTAAAATGTATTTAAACAATAATCAACAATAATCATATTTATTCAATTTTCATATTTTCTAAACAAAAAGAAACTAAAAAAAAAACATAAATAATTCAAACATAATGTATTTGGTTAGTTTATGTAGTTGTATCCATTATCTAATTTTAGTATTTGTTAATCACTTTATTATATAAAATAAATAAATTTGAGTTTACATCGAAGTGTCGGTCTTAAAAAAAAAATATTGTACGTCACGCGACCGAAAATTAGTGTTAAGCAGGTCTCTCCAAGCTTCCATCTGCTTGACTCGACCTGCAAAACATTACTTTCCGGTCTTGTAACGTAATTGACTATTTTTTCGGTTTCCAAAATTTCTTTTGGAATTTCATTTTCTATGTCAGATAATTCAAAATCTGAATACGTATTTTTAAATTTGGGAAAACAAGTTGGACATAAACAACAAATTAAAAATCAACGAACTGTCACTTGGCAATGAATCGGAACGTTGTTACCATAGTAACGAAATCAAGGCAGACTTTTACTGGTTCCTAACGTCTACTTTCTGGTCTTGATAGGCAAAACGTTATTTTCTGGACGATAAATTGTTCAGAAAGTGTATACTTTCTGGTCGGTCTTTAAAAAATATAAATTATAACTCTATAAATTAAGTGAAATTTTATTTTTTATTTTATTTTAATTCAATTTCTTTTTTTTTACAAAAACGTATTATCTGAAATATTTATCAGCAATAATGTCATAAGTTTCATACACATAGTGTGTCTACGTATTGGCGGCATATGAAAAACTTTTATTATTCATTTTAAGAAAAAGTTCTGTATCTGTAACGTGTGAAGGGTGGGTACTCCCACGGCACTTAGGCCTCATTAGGGCCATTGTTCATCCTCCTGAGATGATAGGCACCTCCTAGCTCGTGAGCCAGCCTACAGATTTTATGTATTTGACAACGTCGCCAAGAAGTGCTTCTCTTATATCGGCCGGTGTTAGCCGATACTCGCCGAACACAAATCTTCTAATAAATAAGAGCGTCGGGCAATCGTAAAGTATATGCTCGATGGTCTCATCTTCTTGTTCGCACCCTCTGCAGAGTGCGGATTCTGACAGCCCTATGATATGGAGATGCTTTCGTACTTGGCAATGACCAGTCAGAATACCTGTGACTAGGCGCAGATTATGTCTAGTCATAGTCAACTATTTGTTTGCTGCAGTGTTGTCGGGATAACTTAAGAGCTCCCTGGCAACTCTGCAGTTTCTTGTTTCATCCCATCTTTCCTTGAATTTTACAAGGAAATGTTCTTTGATTAGGTCTGTCACTACCGATTTTGTCAGGCCAATAGAAGGGCCAGGTCCAAAAAGTATTTGGTTAGCTGCTTTCTTGGCTAGTGAATCAGCAAGACGGTTACCTTTCGATGTGGCGTGACCTTTGATCCATCTTAAGGTGACCACATTGTTGATGGATACTTCGGCCAAAGCTGCGTGACATTCTAGTACTAACCCTGAGTAAATTTGTGGTCTGTTCAGGGTGAGTAGTGCTTGTCTGCTATCTGTATAGATGAGCATGTTCCTTCCAGTGATATTGTTTCTGGTTATTTCTTTTGCTGCTATGAGAATACCTGTTAACTCTGTTTGAACTACACTGGCACTATTGCTCACAGCCCATTTTATGTTTAGGTTTAAGAATCTGGAGTATATTCCATATCCTAAGCCTTGTTTTGTTTTAGAACCGTCGGTGTAGATATGAATCGTACCTGCCACTTCCGGCTCTTCTATTTGTTCTATTATAACTTTATATGGCTTATGGAAGATATCTCTCGGAGACATGGAGTCCATGTTAGCTTGAAGTAGTGGGAGCGTATCGAGCGCCTCCTGCCAAAAGCGACGTCTCGCCTCACCAGATCCTACATCAGGTTATATTCCAACCGTGCTGAGGCGTGTCATTGTCGTCAGAGCAACCTCCTTGATGTAAATATCAAGGGGAGTGAGACTGAGAATGACTTCCATGGCCCTGGTCGGTGTTGTTTTCATGGCTCCTGTTATGTTGAGACATGCTGTTCTTTGAATTTGTTCTAGTTTACGCATAGCTGTTAATTTTTGGATTTTCGGTACCCAGACAATTGCACCGTATGTTAGCATAGGTCTTATGATAGCCGTGTAAGTCCGTGCGACGACTCTAGGGGAGACATCCCAGGTGCGCCCCACGGTTCGGCGGCATTGTTTATAAGCTCTTTTAACTCTAGTTTCTAAATGCGAGTTCCATGTTAACTTGCTGTCAAAGGTGAGACCTAGGTACTTCACCTCTGTTGCAAAGTTTAGTTTTGTGTTTAGGAGTTCTGGAGGTTTTAATTCCATTTTCATCCTTTTCCATGTGAAAAGGACAATTTCTGTCTTCTTAGGATTGATAGATAGTGAAGAGTCCTTGCAGCACTGTTCGATAATTTTTAGAGCTACTTGCATTCGTTCGCAGAGTATGTTCTCAAAATTCCCTGTTTGCAGAATGACCAGGTCATCTGCATATGCTATTGTGTAGTGACTGTCATTATTTAGGCGGCTGATGAGGGTGTCGAATACCATATTCCACAGTAGAGGTGATAACACCCCTCCCTGTGGACATCCCAACTAAGCCTCTTATATTCACATCTTCTGCACTTATGTTTACTACTCGCTTTGAGAGCATATTATGTATCCACCCACTAACCATTTGTGGAACATTCCTGTTGGTTAGTGAGTGTACTATCTTTGGAAAGGTGGTTTTATCAAAAGCACCTTCTATGTCTATAAAAACACCCAAGGCGGACTCCTTATTGTCCAGGGATCTTTCTATCCGACCAGCAACTAGATGAAGGGCTGAATCAGTAGATCTTCCTGAAGTGTATGCATGTTGGTTTGGGTATAACGGTGTGTTGTAATCACCGTATCCCTTATGTACCTTTCGCATAGCCTTTCCAATGTATTCATGGAAAACGATGTCAGACTAATTGGTCGGTATGTTTTTGGGACAGTGTAATCCATCCTTCCAGGTTTGGGTATAAATACCACTTTTACCTCTCTCCATTTTTTGGGGATATACCTCAAAGCCAACGAGGATCTGAATATACCCACCAGGTGCGGTGTGAGTTCTTCCAGAACCCACTGAAGTAGGGCTGGATAGATACCGTCAGGTCCTGGCGATTTAAATGGAGAGAAGCTGGATATTGCCCATCTAATTTTTTCATCGTCTACAATGTGTTTGGCAGTTTACCAATCATAGACAGATGGATTGTATTCTTCCTCTGCCCAGTCCGCCACGTGTATGATGACCGAGTCAGGGAAGTGTGTTGACAGCAGAAGTTTGATGCTATCTTCAAGGAAAAAGTTATTGTTAATAAAAATTTATGCACGGCCTAAAACCGAAAATGCAACCACTTGATAAGTTTACTATCACCCTTAAATTAATAAATTTATAACAACAAATACCTTTGAAATAACAATTTCCTATCCTGAATAATTTGTATTTGGAATGAAATATCTGCTTTAAAATTATAAAAACTAATTTATTATTTTTTTTTAGAAGAGAAGTGTCAGAAATACCAGAAATGCCAACGGTAAGTTAAAAAGATGATAAATAATATTTATGATTTGTATACTCGCCTACCGTAATAATATTTTTTTTTACTTCGTAATTATAGGAATAAATCAATAACAATTGAATAGTTTAAGAGAATTGTTTCTTTTGAGAATAAAAATGTTTGAATAATTGCATCGGGCCATCGAGAAAAATCATAATTAGATTTGGCTATGAAATTTAAATGTTTTAGATTTGGTAGGTACATTTAGCCACTTCCACATAATGACATTTATTATAAATACAACTATTGGTATCGGGACTATCAGTAATCACATAAATCCGATATCAAAATTTGCATTCAATAAATAATAAAGGGTCTCCCAGAAATATTTTCGTTTATTAATCCGTTCGCTGGCGCAATAGGCACATTCCCGAGAAAGGAGGCAGTTGACAGTTGGCAAACGGTAGTTGACACTGACAATGTGTAATGTTAGTTTTAGTTGCATCATAGATAAATTAATATTAAATTCTCACTATCGCTAATATCTCCGTTATTCTTCCACCTAGCCCTCTGACGATTTGCAAGTAATTTTGCGAAAAAATTGCATGTTTAACCCCCGACCCTTACTTTATACTTCTGACTGCCCGCCTCTCGCTATGTTGGTAACAATCGAAACTGTAAATAACAAAATTTTGACTTTACCGAGTCTTTGTGTCGCCAGCTCTCCGTCTAATAATGTTACATGCACAAAAATTTTTTCCTCGGCTTTTTTTTTTCAAGGCTGTTTGTCCAAATTTATTTCGGAAAAACACTGTTGAACATTAACTACCTCACTCATTTTCACTACTTATTTTAACTATATAGTACCGAAACCTCGACCAAACCGCAAAAACGTATCTTTCCTCTTGCTAAGATGCAACTACTTGTTGCTAAGGTTAGGGTCTTTAGGAAAACTAAAAAATCTTACAAACATTCTTACGAAATATTAGTATTATCATGTTTGTTCCCGAAACAGAAAACATTAATTTTTAAAGTCCATTTGGGAGCACAAAACCTTCCTTCATATTTAAAGCAAAACGATTTTCTAATATAAATTGCAACAGACTATAACACTGTCGAGTGTCGACTATAGACATCATATTGGGTCCTATGATTGAACGTTTACGTTATCCGTAACGTACATGTTAGGCCAAATTTTAAAAGTAACGAGGCAAGTTCTTATGATGGAAACCTGTTAAATTAGAACATAACAGGCGGAAAATAACAGTAATGTGTTGGAAAAAGTTTTCCATCGTACGAACTTGCCTTGTTACTGTTAAAACTCGGCCTAACATGTACGTTACGGATAACGTAAACGTTCAATCATACGACCCATAATCTAAGATAGACTCGTCCTTCACACTGTATAACCAATACACCTTCTGTCCGCTTGACATACCAGACGGAGAAAGGGGTATCGTACGTCGCACATAACCGTAGTTTTTCGGGAGGGTTTATTTAGATTTTATTAAAATTATTTATTGATCAAATCTTAATTACATATACACGTTCAATAGGTCTTCTGAATCAAAGGTAAATTTAAAGAAACAATTTTCAAAAAATCGTTCTGTATATTTTAATATAGCTTAAAATAGCAGCTCAAATTGGAGAAACAATTTTATTAGGATTTGAAACAACGACGAAAAACTACTAGACTAATCCACTCATTCAAAATTAAATCCTTATTTATTTCAATCATTCAGATTGTGTTTCATAGTACCCAGATCAAGCTATTGCATCGGCTGCCAAATTAGAAAGAACGAGACGGCTGCTAATTTGAGTGGGGATAAATAATTTATCTGAGGAGCGAGCATGCGTTTTATGAATACGTATATGACGCTTGCTTTACGCTTCACACCTCAAAAGTAATTGCGATTTTTCCTGGAAATCACCTTCAACTATGAGAAAAATACTTTAAACTAATAATAACTGGCATTAATAATGCAAACATACTTAGTTAATGTAATTTTTAAAGCCTTTTGTGCGTTTTAGAGCCTTATGTTAACTCAATATACCGAATTATAACCATAAATAATCATTGTAACATAACTCACACATACTCTTAATAATTTGACAACTACATGGCACCGTGAATGTTAACAATTCGATTTTTATAAACAAAATTAGTCCAGTAGTTGTTCGTCTTTGATTTGAAAGTGCTAAATTGTGAATTTGTTATTCTAGATCAGTGGTTTTAAAAATTTTTGGATGACGGAACCTTTTTGAAAAGCGAAATATTTGATGGAGCCCTAAACACATTTCTAAAAAAAAAAGTCCTCTGGAGCAAAATCCTCCTTGATCTAGCCTCTTGCCAGGTCCCTCCCGTTTCTTCGCGGAGCCCCCACAAAAAATCCTCAAAATCATATCATCCTTCCTCTGGCCTCTAAAAAAAATGGTCCTTGGCTTGACCAAGTCTCGTTGTAGCGATAGTACTGCTTTTTTTGTTATGACTATTATTTTCTTTGCGGGGCCCCCACAAAGGCTTTGCGGAGCCCCAGTGCTCCGCGGATCGCACTTTGAGTAACGCTGTTCTAGATAATTGTTAAAAAAATACATGAATAGCAAATAAAAATATAAAGCCATTTATTATTATTAATATTTTATACTCTTTACACATTAGTCTGTGAAGAGTATTATAGGTTTACTTTGTCTGTCCGTCCCATGTCACGTCTTTTGTCCTCACGATAAGTTAAAAACAAAAAATTATATCGACTTGCAATTTTTGGCAAAAATCAAGCTCTAAAAGGAAAATAAGACCTCTGATTTTGAAAAAAATCTTTAAAAATTGGGATTAAGGGGATCTGTTAAATAAGATTATAATATAGAATGCCAAGCATTATATATTTTATTTCTAGTTTTTACATCGGTATTGTCACGACTAGCTTTCTTTATGAAATAAAAAACATAAAAAACAGTAAAACAGTAAAACAATTTTATTTTAGATATAAATATACAAAAAGGATCTTACTAAAACATGCTCTTTGGATTTCACGTCACTCCTACTTTCAGAGTTGTCTGCATAACGGAATGACAACTTTTTTAGAACTGGTATCACTGACAATTTTATACATGCCTTTACAATGTTAAATAAATCAAGCCGTATTTACTATATATGCCTCCGTCTATGCTAACAAAACCTTACCTACGAGTATAAAATGACCCCATAACATTCTTATTACAAATAGTTTGGGACACTACACAATTCCTCACCATCCTAAATGTACTTATTAAACAGTTTAATGTTCAAATTATTCTCGAAAATCTTAAAAAACTACAAAAAAGCACAATAAAAATTAAGCTGTCACTTGACACACTCAACAAAATGTCTTACGTTGCCAAACTTAAAAGTTATAAACCAGAATGTTGAATATCCACATAAGATACACGTGTAAATGAGGATAAATAAAAACTCATTTTCAATTCTTTAGTTTTCTTTTTTTTTAATAGATTATATTAAAGGGAATAGTAACGTTTTAATAAAAATTTAATGCAGGATATTTGAAGGAAGAGATCTGACAACATAGGAAGAGCGTACTGTCAGAAAGAGGTTGCGGACAAACTCAATGTAAACAAGGGGGACAAACTCAATGTAAACAAGGGCTATTTATTCTATTATTAGATATCTTTGGTGTCGACCACCGTTTGTCAACTAACTCCTTTCTCGGGAATGTACCTATTGTGCCAGCGAACGGATTAATAAACGAAAACTTTCCTAGGACACCCTATATCACAAATAATTAACATAACTTGACTGCTCAATAATTTACAATTACATTACAGAAGCAATGACAAAACATGACAAGTTTCCCTACTAGAATATACAGCATTAATGTATCAAACATGTTTATCAGTTATTAGTATGATTATCGACTATTAATCAACTAAAAATATAGGGAATTATTACATTGTGAGTGATATTATCAAGGGTTATATAACGAGACTTTGATAAATAGTCGACTATTTTTATTGTATCTAAATTTTGAGTGTTCTTGTTATCAATTTGTCGAAACAAAATTTTGTCATTAATAATCTGACTAGAATCAGAGTGGTTTATCTCGAGGACTCTATTTCATTTTCGGTTCATTTTGAAAAGTTCCACGAGATATTAACTTGTACTCTGACAATAAATATATTATGTGACAGAAGCCGTTTATTAAATATTATACCTATACTTAAGTATACGAGTTGCTGTCAACATAGGTGAATATCAAGCATCATGCATGATAGATGATAGTCATGGAGATAGAATAAAGAGGAGAAACTAGGATGATACTAAAGTGCCTGCACCTTATTTGCATTACACTAATCAGTTTAAGTGAAAATAAATGCCATTTTTTTTTTAATAACTTTATTAAAATGATATAAAACCATTTTCATTCCGTCAATCTCCAAATATAAAATTATTGACTTCAAATTAATCAAAGTACGACTCCATTTGTATTACACATTTCCGTCAGTGTTGGCATCACTAAGTGCGTCCATCTGTCATATCGCAAAATAATGATTATGTCGTCTCTACTTCATTCTATATCGATGATGATAGTCGAAGTGAAAAATAGTCGAATTATTTGGTTCGGATTGGTTCTAACGATAATGTAAATTGCAATGTAATTGGTTAAAATGTCAAAGCTGATATTTGGTCTAGGGAGATAGTCATTGTAAACATAGTTTACCTAGAAATGCAATTTTGGAAGCATGAAAATAAAAAATCCCCAATTCCCCCTACGAAATTATGAAAATTATACCCTCCTGTGAAAAGAAACAAACAAAAAATGCAAAAGCTGAGAATTAAGAAAGAAAATATGAGTGCATCGGCCAGGAGTTGAACCCGGGACCTCGGACTTTAGCCGGCTGAAACATCCACAAGCTCTAGAATCCAGAAAGTCCTAGCTTTAAAGGATACTGCAAACCAGATAGAATCTCTTAAGAAAAATGAAACTTACACAAAAACATTCGAGGAAACGTCGACAGAAAATATGTAACTCATTGATTTATATTATGTTTATTATTGATAATCTTTATGAACTGGAAAGAAATTTTTAAATTAGTGTAATATAACAGACGTTTATTTCTTGCTGACAAGTACTAATAAGTATTGGTAATTTATAAAAGGAAATCTCCTTTTCTAAATTTTTGTTTCTTACACCTTTATTTATATTTTTTCCTTGTAGCTCTTGGGTTTTTAGCTGATGGTTGAGGAATGAAACTCGTGTATGTGGATAAAGTTTTCGGCACTGATCAGTGCCTTCTTCAGTAGTTTTTTTTTAATATTTGTACATTATTTTTACACAGTCAAAATTGTTCTTTAGTACACGTTGGGGTGTGTCAATATATTTGTTAAATGTTTGAAATCCTTTTTTTTATATTATTATTATGTAATTAATTTTTATCCTTGTCATGTCCGTTTTTTGGTGCTGTAGTATCCGTTGAGATTTTATGGGTGTTGTTACCCCCCTTTTTTCCGTTTGCGGGCCCTCATAGAGGTCCGGATTTCAAACTACCAAACCAAAAAGAAACCGTAAAACCAAATTAATTTTTTTAAATCCGGACCTCTATGAGGGCCCGCAAACGGAAAAAAGGGGGTAACAACACCCATAAAATCTCAACGGATACTACAGCACCAAAAAACTGACATGACAAGGATAAAAATTAATTACATAATAATAATATAAAAAAAAGGATTTCAAACATTTAACAAATATAATGACACACCCCAACGTGTAGGTACTAAAGAACAATTTTGACTGTGTAAAAATAATGTACAAATATTAAAAAAAAAACTACTGAAGAAGGCACTGATTAGTGCCGAAAGCTTTACCCACATACACGAGTTTCATTCCTCAACCAACATCTAAAAACCCAAGAACTACAAGGAAAAAGTACTAATAAGGACGAAACCGATCCATGAATGACGTTCTCCTCAGTAAGAAAAAAAAACAATGTTATATATCGTGTTGAAAATATTTTTTTACGGCTATAACACAAAATTAAACTTTAACTATTGTTGATTAAGAAAGGTGGACACATTTCCTTATTTAATAATTCTAACAACCCAATAAAATAATAATTTCCATATCATGCAAATCCTTATCTAATAACATAAAGTAGTCATTCCCTATAGTTAATTGAATAAAATCATGTTGGCCATAAAATGTCAAACATTAAACAATTATTTTGAAGAAAACTGTCATTTTTATTTTATAGTTAACTAATTAAAAATGGGTAGCAGCGTGATGTAGCCGTAGAAAAAGTATAGGAACGCTCTCTTCCTACTCGTATATTATAGAGCATTCTGCTTCTCGTAAGATGTGATGTGATTCCTTGAAAATTAAATAATTTATCACTACTAATTTCTTTGGATATAACTCAATAAATTTTGCCGTATTAGCCAAAGGAGTAGTTGTTTTCAAAAGGGAAAAGGTCGTTAGGTTTATTTTTTTATTTTGTTTTTCTTTTTGATGTTTTAATTAATTTCCTATTTACAATTTATTACAGATGATCAATTGGCACGTTTAAAAGCCCTAGTCATGTAGGATCAATGAGGTGGAAGGTGTATGACGTAATATGCATATGGTAAGGAAGAAGTAAATTATGCAACTTTTATCGCATCTTAAAATTATTATCGTGATACAAATTTAAGTAAATAAATAAAGTAAACCAAGTAGTTATTTACTTATTTTCAATAATTTTAAATACTCAAAAATATTGTTACGCAGCACCCTGTAGCGTGCTGCGATCGTCATAAATAAAGGTACGAGTAAATGAAGAAGATAGAATAGTCCAGAAATGTCTCGAAATGTCATTCCTTGTCAAAGAAAAGTCTAGATTGTTCGAGAAGGTTCTAGAAGGTCGAGGCAAGCTATACAAGTCGACGACCTGACGTCAGAGTTCAGTTTTATGATAGAAGTTAAACGTTAATGTTATCAGTTGGATAGTTATTGTTTAAATTGGATTGTAGTTATTGTAAAAGTTGAGTTAAAATAAATTGAGATACCAGAAACCTGCGTAACAATATTTTTCTGATTTTTACATATAAAGTGATGTTTTATTGTAATCGCAGCAAGTGTCAAAATGATCTACTTTACGCAACCAGTTGCATAAAGTTGAACAGCAGATTAAATGGCGCCACTTTATTGTTACATAAAAGTAACGCTAGGCACTAATGGGTTAACTAAATTTGTCTGACTACTTACTAGTTCTGGCCCAGCTTACTGTTACAATTACACCTATATAGTTTCTAACCATTTAAAATATTTTTATACTTTTTAGGACATCTACAGGAAGCATATGAATAGAAGATACGAAATGAAGAAGTTTATTCTATCATCAGTTGTTGTTGTTGTTGTTGTCACTTAATTTCTAAATATAAATAGGTAAATAAATAAAAATTCAAAAAAATCCAAATGTGTTTTTTAATAATAATTAAAAAGTATTGGAAACGAATGGTGAGATCTTAATTAATGGTGGATCTGAGTATTAAAGATGCCAATCTCCATTTCCGATTGTTTTGAGAATTTGTTAAAATTTTAAATAAATTGATAATTTTTTTTTATTTGTTTTCATCAGCATTTTTCTTCGGGTGAATTGAATACACATTTTTAAAAACAGTAGTGATGTTATTTTTAATCAGTTTTGAATTGGACGGAGAGTGGGCCATTTTATTAATAAATCCAAATGATTTTCTAAATCACTTTTAATCTGCTTATTACTATTCGCATCAGTTGTTCTTCTGTTGTATTGAGAGATGCATTTATAGATTTTAGAGATAAAGTTACGACGGTCATAATCAGAATCAATCTCCATGCTTTAACCCAGACAGCACACCAAATCCTTTGGATATCTACTGGACATCCCAATATCCACTGAATGTCCAGTCCATGGTGGATATCTATTTTATATCCATGAGATGTAATTTATAGACATGCAAATGTCCATAAATAATAGTAATTATATAGCAAATGATTAAAAAATTACGCCATTGTGCTCGCCATTGTGGCTAATAGTACCGTTCAGATATTTAAAATTAATTTTTTTAATGTGTATTCAATATCCCATGGACATCCACTAAATATATCAAAGTCTAGGCGCGAACGCAAACCATCGTGGATATTCACTAGATGTAATTTTTGATTTTGCTTACTAAGTATAGATGGCGATACCAATTTCGCATCTACTCATGCTTAACCCGCCGTAATTGAGTTCGATCGAAATTTGTGTGGCAATCAGACTCCATTAGAGACTGGAGTCGACAATTTCCATTTATTGCTGAAGAGTCCTAATAAGGATGACTTTCTCCTTAGTGGGCAAAATCAAAGGCAGAGTGTTGAAAATATTTTGAGTGTTGAAAATATTTTTTATCTCTATTTTCTTTCGACGTTATTCAATAATCATTGGTTACTTAAGAACCTTTACTAAAGATACCCAAAAAATATTTTGCTGAATATCCAAATATCTTCTATATCCTGGGATATAGACGGACATTTGATTGGATATCCATATTGGATATCCACAAAATATATTCTGTGGATATCTCTGGGATTTCTTGTATTGTCTGGAAGATACTCATTAGATATTCTGCTGGATATCCATAGAATATCTTCTATATTCTGGATATAGACGGACATTTGGATATCCATATTAGATCCACGGGATATTTCTGATATCCTCTGGATATATTGGATATCCACAAATCATATTCTGTGGATATCTCTGGGATTTGGTGTGTTGTCTGGGAAGGAGATTAGCCATAGTTCTAGGTGCAATTTGGCCGATATATATTTAAGATAATTTAAGCTCTATACTTTAGGTTTGGCAAAATCGTTACCATTAACTCTTAAGAGTTTGGCATTTTTTGCATACATGGTATTCAACCATGATGGTTATAACTCCAAAACAGCAAAAATGGAGATTGGCGCGCCACTTTAAAGCTCAGGTCCAGAATATATCTTCTAAAGAAACAATGTGAAAAAATAATTTGCTAACGAGACAAAGATCTTGCGATGCCACTAGGGTTGCCACCTGTCATTTTTTGAAACAGACAGTCCTTTTTTGAAGCCAAATTTCCTTGTGACTTTTAAAAGCTTAAAATGTCCTTTTTACGGCAAATGTCCTCTTTTACGACAAATGTCTTTTTTTTGACTGGCAGGACATATTTTTGGAAGGGACATGGTTTGTATTAGGCATTCCAACGACCTGTCAAACAATAGGTGCCAGTAGGAAATTCTGGTATATTTAAGGGGGTAGCGACATAGTCTTGCAACATGGACGCTATTTTTATTCGAAGTAGTACTCGCCAAGCCTGCCAATTTATGAAGAAATGTATAGGTAGGTTTTTTAAATATTATTTTTATTCTGTTTGACATAAAATATTTAAATGTAATCCATTATTCATGATTTTAAGTAAAGTAGATAGAATACACCATATGTCGCCACCCTTAGATATACCAAACCTGCCCACTGGTAATTCATTTGTTTGGAATGCCTAATTGTACGAGCAAGAGATATAGTGTGGCTTTAAAGCCAGCCGGCAACATACCAAAATAAACTAAGGAGACTGATACATCACCTTTAAATTAGTAGAGTAGATGGGATTAGCCAGTTCTGGACCAAGGTCAGAGGCAAGGTCAGAGGCAATTGGTGTAATTAGTAATTACCCTAAGTACCCACCCCCCACCCTTCGAGCAAGTACCCCCCACCCTTCGAGCAAGTACCCCCCACCCTTCGAGCAATTAGCAAGTACCCCCCACCCTTCGCGCAATTAGCAAGTACCCCCCACCCTTCGCGCAATTAGCAAGTACCTCTGAATTACTCTGTACACCATGTTATTGCATAGTGTAATGAGTGTAATTGCATAGTGTAATGAGTATAGTAAGTACCTCTCAGTACACATAGTGATGTAAGGACCAACCAATTATTCTGTACTGAGTGTAATTGCATAGTGTAATGAGCATAGTAAGTACCTCTCATTACACCATATGCATACCTCTCAGACAGTATTTACTGTGTATATCACGTAGTGTAATAAGTCTAAGTACTTCTCTTGTTTACTGTTGTAGCATAGGGGAAATAAGTCGGCGCCATGCACACCCTTGACTCTCAACCGCCATAGCTAAAGTGAATCACCGGTCTTCGGCAGACACGCGCGATGTAAATATTGTTGGAAGGGGTAGTATCCCACCCTTCGCGCAATTAGCAAGTGCCTCCCAATTATTCTGTAAATTATATACTTTAATGAACGTAATTGAGTAGTGTAATGAGCATAGTAAGTACATCTCATTACCTCCTAGTGATTACTATGTATTTAGAATTTACGTTACTCTATACCGAAGTAACAAGAATTGGAGCTGTTCCCGTATATTATGAATAGGGGAGGGGAGCATAGTGGAGGTGGGGATTTATTGAGAGGTATATAATATCACATCTATACGAATGAGATCAGTCGCGAGCTATAAGTGCGTTGGAAGTTTCATTATCTAATATCGAAATAATCATAAAAATAGTAGATATGTATAAGTGTAATTGCGGTTTAACATTTACAAGAGCAGATAATTTACGACGACATCAAAATAAAAGTTGTAATCTGATATCTAACCGCAATGGTGAATCAGCCAGCGGTACGAAAAGAACCGCCAATTCAAGCCCGGATGTTTTACCGGTAAAACAAGCTCGTGTAATGCGAGTTTCACATCGTACCGTAGACCCACAAGTTCATAAAAGTAGATGTGAATCATGTAATGTAGACATCGCAACCAATCAGATGACATCACATATGAGGAGTCTTAGTCATAAAGAAAAGGCATGCACAATTCATGTCGATGGTATATATTTAATTAAGAGTGCATTTAAGTGCAGAATCGCAAGTTATAGAGTCAAAAGTGATGAAAAACATATAGACTATATAACATTTTTTGAGGCTATAAAAGTGAGGGTATTGGAATTGTTGAAAGTTGTTCTGAGGGCCCATAATGCCATTAAAGTTAATGTAGAGGTCTTCGCTACATATGTATTGCAGAGCCAAGATAATTCTGAAATCAAATCTTTTAATAGCATAAATCGAATACTAGATTTGCCGACGGATTTGGATGTGGTATATGCAAACTTTAAGGACGCCTTGGTATCTCAAACCGTAGACTTCCAACATAAAGATTCAGGTATAGTAGTTATATAATACATAATATATCGGTAACTAATAAATTATTCATTGTTTCAGGTTGGTCATTACAGGAAGTACTATTTCTAGAAGTTAATATAAATAAGTACTCTCCGTTAGGAGGCTGCTCATACATAAAGCTGCCTAAGTTTATTGAAACCAAGAAGGGTGTAGTGAATGTGCAGAATAATGATGCGTACTGCTTTGCTTGGGCTATCACATCAGCTCTATATCCAGCCAGAGATCATGTTAGCCTAATGTCATCGTATCCACACTTCGAGACCGTGCTGAATGTTGATGGCATTGAATTTCCCATGAAGCTTAAAGACATTTCAAAATTTGAAGACCTCAATGATATAAGTGTTAATGTTTATGGCTTGGAACATAGTTATGAAAATGGTAAGGCTAAATTTGAAATAGTAGGCCCATTACGATATTCCCGTAGAAGGTTAGGGCATCATATAAATTTACTGCTAATAACAGAAGATTCCGGTAATAGTCACTATTGTTGGATTAAAAGTATATCCAGATTAGTTTCGAGTCAAATAACTAAAAATGGTCATAAAAAATTTTTTTGTGACGGGTGTTTACTTTATTTTCCATCTGAAAGCGTCCTATTACGTCATCAATTGTGCGATTGTAATCATATATATACCAGTACACCATCAGTGGAGCTTAAAAAAGACAAACGCGGTAATTATGTCCCCGAAAATATACTGAAGTTTCAAAATTATGGTAAGCAACTAAGAGTCCCATTTGTAATTTATGCCGATTTTGAATCGATCCTAAAACCTATAGATCATTGCGAACCAGATCCGGAAAAAAAATTCACCATCCCTACATACCAACATGAGCCATATGCTTTTGCATATCTGATTAAATGTTCATTTGATGATTCATTGACGAAATTTGTAACTTTTACCGGCGATAATGCAGCGAGCGATTTCGTAAAACGCTTAGAGGATGATGTATTAACTATTTATAATACTCATTTAAAAGACATTGTTCCAATGCAGCGACTGTCTAAAGATGAAATAGATGATTTTAACACATCGACTGTATGCTCTATTTGCGATGAGACCTTTCAAGAAGGCGAAGTTAAAGTAAGAGATCATTGCCATCTTACCGGTAAGAAAACACCCGGCGCCGCGCATAGCAATTGTAATTTAAATTATAAAATCCCGCAATTTGTCCCAATATTTTTCCATAATTTGAGTGGGTATGACAGCCATTTATTTATTAAAGAATTGTATGGGGAAGGTGAGAGAGCCGAAGTTATTGCCCAAAATAAAGAAAAATATATTTCGTTCACAAAACCATTGTACACCCATAGCTATGTAGATAGAGACGGTATTTTGAGAAAAAATTACATAAAACTCAGATTTTTGGATAGTTACAGATTTTTAGCGGATTCCTTGGTTGGGCTGTCGGAAAACTTGCCATCAGAATTTTTTGTTGAAACAAGGAAATGTTTTGCAGAAAAAGAAAAATTTGATTTGATGAGACAGAAAGGGGTGTTTCCATATAATTTCATGGATAATATATTGAAATTAGATCACCCAAATTTACCCTCAAAAGATGAGTTTTATGATAAGTTAAATGATTGTCACATATCCGACGAGGATTACGCGAGGGCCCAGAAAGTGTGGGATGTATTTAATTGCCAAACCTTGGGATCGTATTCTGATTTATATTTAAAATCAGATGTTCTAATGTTATGCGATATATTTGAAAATTTTAGAGATGTATCGCTTAAAGCATATAAACTAGATCCAGCGCAATATTATACATCTCCAGGTCTGTCATGGGATGCGATGTTGCGCTACACCAAGGTGGAGTTAGAATTGCTGACAGATATTGATATGATTAATTTCTTCAAAAATAGTATACGTGGCGGTATCAGTCAATGTGTGGAAAGAAAACATATTGCCAATAATCAGTATTTATCGGAATATAATCCCTTCGAGCCAAAGTCCTCTATACACTATATTGATGCCACAAATCTCTATGGGTATAGTATGAGTCAGCCACTACCCACAGGAGAATTTGCATGGTTATCGACCGAGGAAATTAATCAACTCGATGTAATGTCAGTTGATGATCTCGGGGATTATGGCTATGTATTAGAAGTTGATGTAACATATCCACAACACCTTCATGATAAACACGCCGATTTACCATTTTTAGTGGAGAATATAATTCCACCTAATTCCAAAACAGAAATCCCCAAACTGGTGCCGAATTTAAACCACAAAGACAAATACATACTACACTATAGAAACTTCAAGCAGGCCATAAATAATGGACTAATTGTAACTGAAATTCATCGCGCCCTCAAGTTTAAGCAGTCACGTTGGCTGAAAAAATACATAGATCTCAATACTAATATGAGAAACAATGCCAAGCACACATCTGAGAGAAATCACTTTAAGCGCATGGTCAATAGTGTGTACGGGAAAACTATGGAAAACGTGGATGACAGACGAGATATTTACCTTAAAACCCACTGGGTTAGTAAGAGAAATTCCCCAGGCGCAAACAATTTAATTGCTCGACCGAATTTTAAGTCTTGTTCTATATTTTCAGAACACTTTGTGGCTATACATATGGGTAGAACCAAAATATGCTATAACAAACCATTGTACATCGGTTTCACAGTGTTGGAATTGTCAAAAGTAAGGATGTACGATTTTTATTATGGAATATTAAAACAGCAATTAGGTGATCAAATTTCATTACTTTACACAGATACCGATAGTTTTGTACTTAAAGTTGATACAATTAATTTTTATGAATTTATGATGAGAAATATAGAACATTTCGACACATCTAATTATAAAACGGATAATAAATTTAACCTACCCGTAAGTAAACCAATATTGGGGAATTTCAAAGATGAGTATCCAAATCAGGCCATCAGCACATTTTTAGGGACAGGCGCCAAGGCCTACTATATTAGATCAGACGAAAAAGAGACCAAAGCCGCTAAGGGAGTAAAAAAATGCGTAATACAAAGCAGCTTAAACATGTCGGATTATCAAAAGATTGTAGAAGGCGGGGGTAAGATATTTAGAAAAATGAATACATTCAGGAGTAAGTTACATGATATATATACTGAAATGAAAAACAAAGTCGCATTATCTTACAACGATGACAAAAGGTTTATAATACCAAACACCGTGAAAACTCTACCGTGGGGACACAGAGATATTCAGGAATATCGTAATGGACCTCGAAAAACTGTAGCCGAATTCAAATATAATGTAGCCAATATTGTAAATAATGTTAGTGATGAAAATAGATTAGAGTTACTGTTAAGACTATTATTAGATGAAATGTAAATAGAAAATTAATGTATATGAAATATATATGTAACAAATTATTGTGACTTTTTTTTTACCAATATCAAACTATCTCTCCCCTCCACTCCCTACTCATTCCAACGGCTATAAATAGCGGATGCCCACAGTTAGATATTCATTCCACTCCAGCCAGTCCGCTCAGAAAATCAGCAAAAATGTCCATCAACATATCAGCCATAATTACCAGGGAGCAAGCTGATAAGGAGCTTGAGTGGTTGAATTCAAATTGGGGGAAGTTCCAACCAGAGGCGCAACAAATCAGTCAAGTGATGGTAAACGGGGCATCTGATGAGAAGAAGAAAGAAAAAAAAACGTAAATAATGGTATTTGAAGAGATGTAAATTTTAATAAATATATGTATGTGCAAATTTACTTTGAATAAATATTTATACCAATCCATGTATATCATTTCTCATTTTTCATTTTTTTAAAAGAAAAAAATTCTTCAAATAAAAGTTGTTTGTAATGTAATTCTCTATAATTTTTGTTCTATACATAATTCCCATAAAATCGACCGTAATCGAGAAATTTGACAAAAAGTGTAAAATTACCCCCACTCTCCATAAAAAAACATCTGTGTCGGCTTTATTTGAAATGCGATAGGGATCATATTATATGTATGTACAGAGAATCAAAAAAGGAATAAAAAAAATTTAGTTACCCCCACCCCCTCCCTAAAACAGCCGCCAACAATTGCATATCTCCGTAACGGTAAGAGATAGAATTTTTTCCTTGAGGGGGGGCCTATGGGGGGTGGGAGATGGGGGATGGGTTAGGGTGGGGGGTATGGGGTGGGAGATGGGGGATGGGTTAGGGTGGGGGGTATGGGGCGGGTTAAACTTTGGTCTTTTATTTTTTTTCCATTGGGTAAAAGGGGTCTAGGGGTCAAGATAAAAAAATTAGACGAAAAACATCTGTGCCGGGTCTATTTGAAATGCGATAGGGATAGGGATCATAGGGATAGGGATTATAAAAACAAAAAAGAAAATAAAAAAAAATTACCCCCACCCCTATAATTTTTTGATTTTTTTTTTGCTAGGGTGTTGGGGAAAAAAAAATTTAGGTATTTTTTTTATTTTGATTTTTTTTGATAGGGTGTTGGGGAAAAAATTTTTTAGGGGGTATATTTTGTATTTTTATTTTTTTTTTTGATAGAGTGTTGAGGTAAAAATTTTGGGCCCTGCGATGCGCGCGCAACACTCCCACTCCTCACAACACTCCCACTCCTCCCCACTCCTTTCGATTGATGTATATACCCAGCTACAGCGCATTATCATTCAGTCTGGTTCAGCTCACCACACCAGACAGACATGGCAGAAATCGCCGAGTGCGACTCTACAGATATGGTTGATATTGTTGACCTATTGTCAGCCGGGTGGGACACCGAGTTGAATGGTCCATGCGACTCCACATCGGGGTTCACACTGCAGCCGCCCGGTGTCTACGAAGTAGACACCGATCCGAACAGTGAGTCGGAGAGTGGCGACTCCTCGGACTGGTGGGATGACGACATCGACCCTCCGATCGACGACGACGACATCTCCGATTGGGATGCCGATGCCGATCCCGACATCGGCTTGGTGGTTTTTGACGATTCTGACTCGTAAAGACCACCTACCTTGGTCAGACAACGGCCCTTTTCAGGGCCATCAAAAAAATTCATAGTAAAGGCAGTGCCTTTAGATAAGTCTTAATGTTATACGCAGCTATTGACTCGCTTTCCATAGATGCGTGAGCGCATGATGTTGTGAGTGTCTCCCCTCCGCTTCCAATCTTTTCGATCACTATATATTCGGAGATCAGCGCTAGGAAATTCAGTTTACTTCAACTCGTTGAGTAACTAACATGGACGATATAATCGAAGTAGCCGAATGCGATTCGACGTCCGGAGTAGATACGAGCTGGGGTCAAATGACCGACTTGGATGGGGTGTGCGATACCACCCATGGTCTCCGAAGACCAAGGCGACCATCAACGCCACCCGGTCCATGCGACTCGCGCGTCCTGATATTGGACGTGCATGACGTGTGGTGTGGCACCGACACTGAGTCGAACACCGACTCGGATGCTGAGTCCGGGTCGGATGCCGATTCGGAGAGCGATTCTGACTCGCAATAGGGTATCTGCCCTCGTCAGAAAAAAAAACGGTTCTTTTCAGAACCAACAAAAAAACTATAAAAACGGTTCTTTTCAGAACCAACAAAAAACTATAAAAACGGTTCTTTTCAGAACCAACAAAAACTTATTACAAATAATTTGCCCCAAGAGGACAAACTATTTTATTTAGAGGTATGCACAGCCTTACACCAATATGGCTTAATAAATGATATATAGTACTTTATGAAATACCTCGTATTAAGATTGAATATTATTTAAAATATATTATGCGGTATTCCAAAAATGTATGAGCATCATGTTACAGTCGCAAGATGTTACCCTATGAAATGCCGAGTATTGCAATTTAATAATATATACTAATATGCCGTATACCCGAAATTTGTGCATTGTGTAGTTAAAAATATGATCATTGGTTCGATGCGCAATGGTCGTTATTTACATTATGAGGCTGTGAGAGTCTCCCCTCCACTCCCACCCTGACACTCTTCCCGATTTTACTATATATACGAGCAATCAGCGCTAAGAAATTTAGTTTATTTCAGCTAGCTGAGTGAACTACTAAACTTTTTCAGTTATTTTCAGTTATTTTCAGTTTTTAACATGAGTTGCAATGACGAGACAACCAATGCCATCAACAGCATCCTTATGGAGCCCAAGAGCAGACTGCATGATTGTATGACAGATGACGACTTTGATCTGGAGATGCTGCTAATGTCAATCGGACCCGTGTCACCTGTGTCGCGAGTAAGTGACATCCCGCTACCAGCCCCGGTACCAGCCCCCATTTCAGCCCCGGTACCAACCGCATTACAAACCTATGTAATTGACGATAGCGGGGATGAGTTTGAAGACTCGCCAAAGATTATCGTCCATACGGATATTCGTGTCCCTAGACTGCCGGCAGCGACAAAAAGATTGTCAGTGGTTGCACCTAAAACCAAGAAGCCGAGAGCCCCAAGGAAGCCGAGAGCCCCAAGGAAGCCGAAGGTCGCACCAGCACCAACATTGTTGCTGGTACCCTCGACAAGCGTGGTGGCTTCAACCAGCCGAGCCGAGCCGAGCATACCATCATCGCAGGATGAACTTAGTATGCGGCTCAATAAAGCAATGCTCGCCGTGATGAATCACCAGACGCGGTTAACGGCAGATAGGGAGCAGTTGGAAATAACCCGATCTACCTACAAAGAATTGAAGATGGAGGTGGATGAGGAAGAAAAGGCCATGGAGGTAGCCTCAGCGCCAATTCAGTATAGGCTGGACGAATTGGATGAGGAAAATAGTCGCATCCAACTACACATCGCCGACTTGCAGCGGCAGTTGGAAGAGGTCGTACATCGCCAACATGTTGTGCGCCAAAGCCAGGTGGATGCGGGTATTGAAATGTCAAGGGTCAAAGAGGCCCATCCGGGACATGAAGAGCGGAAGAGGGCTTGCGAGGCGATGAGGGTGAAATGCGATGAAGTGAGCGAACGGGCGCAGGCGACAAAGGAAGGCATTTCAAAGTGGTTAGATCACATCAATTCGGATCCGGGCGGCAGTTGATAAAATTAAAAAAAATGCAATGTGCCATACTAATACCTAGGCGATGGTGGCGTGGAAATTTAGTAAAGGGTTCTTTTCAGAACCGCTGAAATATTTTTAAATGAAAGATTAGATATTGCATCACTTGCAATAATATAATTTTAAGATATAACAGTTTTTTGTTGGGAGTCTCCCAATCTCCCACAATCTTTCAGATCACTATAAATACTCACCGCACACATACACATATAGTTCTTAAATAGATATTCAACCTACATTCTACTTGAAGACCTCGCGCTACTATGCATACTTTAAGCGATGATTGTTCTATGAGTAAGCGCCTCACTTGCAAGATTTGTACCGATAAGGAAGTGCAAATGGTTTTTATACCATGTGGGCATGCCGTATCTTGCAATAGCTGTAGTCGATCTGTAGTTATTTGTATTATATGCAGAGCGCCGATTAATGCTAGAGTAAAATTTTTTCTGACATCCAACTTTCCGGAACTAGATGCACCCTACTGAGCGTGATGTTATGCAGGGGAGGTGGTAAATTCGAGGGTTGGGAGAGTGGAGGTGGGAATACATAACCATATATAAGGAGGTCCCGACCACTTACCAGCATCAGTCACTTCGCTGTAGCTGACCACTAAGAATATTAGAAAGCCGAAAAAATAGCAAAGATGGATGGACAAATTGTTGTTGTTGATGTTGATGCGGTTGAGGAGATCGAGCGTCAGCTCTCCTTGTTGGCGCGTTTTGATGCCAACAAGCCAGGCATTGACGAATTTTGGGACGCCATAGAACGTGATGTAAGTTTTTAACTATTACCTTATGTTTATAAAATATCTAATTAATATGCTTATAAAATATCTAATCAATATACTTCTTTACAGGCTGCTGATGCCGCTGCTGCCGCTGCCGACGGTGATGGAGAAGGCGTGGCTGGTCTAGCGCAACTTGCCGACGAGGATTTGGGTGCTGTTGGTCCGGCACCACTCGTCGAAGAGGGTGAAGACGCCGTTGGTCCAGCCCCACCCGCCGATGAACCCGCCAGCGACGACGATGATGAGGGCATTGAGGCTGATTGCCCTGGATCACCGACTTCAATAAGAAGGGAGCTGGCTGTATTTCAGGCCAGAGGCGGTAACCACTTCTGCGTTACATCCAGCTCCGTTATTGTGAAGTTGGTTATTCCCGGCATGGAACGGAGCAAACGTCTGTGCAACCCCTGCTTTCTTTATTACGAGCAGATGGAGGTCGAAAGAAATCCAAATGCCAGGTACATACACGAGCATCAGCATTTTGTTGTAGAAGGGGGGGATTTGGAGGATCCGCAAACATGTGATGTATGCGCCCGATATATTTCCCACTTCTGCGACACAAATGTTTGCCCTGTATGCATCGGCGCTTGAAATAAAGGAGTCAGGGGTTGCAATACGGCGGCTTTGTTATGCATCCAATGACCCTCTATATATTAGTTTTAGATTTAATTTGTATAATTGTTTATTATTTAAGCTTTCTGTATATATTTAAGTGTAAGTTATTTTATTATTGTATATGTAGTAGTTAATAGGGAAATAAAACTTGTTTTTTTTAAATCTTTATTTCATTTAATATCCATACTAAACAATATCATTTATATTAATCCAAGAGTTTTCTTGCTGTGGGAATCCCAACCACTTCACCAAGGCTTTGTCCCCTTTTGTCCGAATGACCTTTTCCACTAAATAAACATCTTTCCAATTTGTTTTTAATAATTCCAACTCATAAAATGAGCCTTTAATCGATTGACCATTCATATCTTCTAGAATGTATGTTACGGGGTATGTGCTATTTATTTTTCTTATTTTGAATAATTCAGTTGTATAGTTAGCAGTATACCCTTTTTCAAATATGCTTTTATATTTACTTATTCTTACGACATCGCCGACACGATATTTCGGTTTTTTACGCCTTACTTTATTTTTGTTTTGCCTATATTGGTTGAGTTTAGTTGTCGGCAGGACATCTATTGGCTTCATACCTATGATTGAATGCGTGGTGTTATTATACTTATTAATGACACCGTCTATAATATCTATCCAATTGTATTTCCCTCTCATAGCCATTTTTTTATATAATAGGGATTTTATCGTACGAATCACACGTTCTGCCATTGACGCTTTCATTGTACTATAAGTCGAATAGTGATTTATATCATATGTTTTCATTACTTTCCCAAATTCCTTGTTATAATATTCTGTCCCTTGATCCGTTTGTAGATTTTTAGGATGATGTGCGCAATTTTGGAGTATATCTAAAAAGGCATTTCTAACATGTAAGCCTGTTTTATTTTTTAATGGTCTCGCCCACACATATTTCGTATAACAATCGATGACAATTAGAATATATCTGTAACCATCGTTTTCATCTTTATAACTTTGCATATCAGCCAAATCACTCTGCCACAAGTCGGCATATCCTTTTACAATAGTCCTTCTTCTGGGAAAATTTCGACGGGCAGATCGGTGGATTTCTTCAATTATTTGGTGCTTAGACATTCTTTCCAATTAAAATACAATTTTTTATTCAATCTTTTTGATCCTTTCTTCCAGTCCTACTATAATTTTCGATAAAACCGCTGTATTTTGTCCAATACTTCCTTTGACGCTTTCAAGGTCTCGAAGAATTTCCGTATTACACTTAAATGAATTTATCGGTAAGATCAGTTAAACGGTTCTCTAAAATTATAGTAAAATTTTTTATGCCTTTTATTTCACTTTCCAAAATATCAACTTTAGTAATAATTTTTAAAATATTACTTTTTGTAGTGGTAAGTATGTCCTCAAAAAATTCTCTATTGTGCTTCACTATTTGTAACATCGATTGGTATTTAACATTAACATCGCCAATACTATTGCTTGACACAGTTCGATGTTCAAATACTAATTTCTTAAGTTCACTCTGCTGATTTTCGAAATAAATAGTAGCTTCGCGTAATACGTTTTTAATGGATTCCGTTAAAGCTTTTAAAACGTGATCTTTTGCTTGCCTAGTAAGATCGTCAACATATCCAACCGTTACAGCGTCGGTCGATTGTTCTGGCTCTCCGAGGTTCACCAACCGTTTGGTTTGCATATCATAATTACCGTCACCTGTTAATTTGAATCCAAGACCCCTCTTTTCTCGAATAATTACGCGTTGATTTTTCTTTTTTCTTCCGAATTTATCTACAATGTTCCTTGAAGACATTCCGTTTACGACTGACCTCTACAGCGCATGTATTTAATATATTATTCGCTCTTCTCTTAATTCTTCAATTATAGATAAAATTTCATTATCGTGCCCAGTATGGCCGGCTTGCTTTGAACTCCATAATAAACGCAATCTAGCCACCAATTCTCTCGGCTTGTTCCAATAAACGTATGTGGGTTTAGAGGTCATTATTTTTTTGTATTTAGGTATTTTTGAAAACCCTCCACCCTTTATCTTTACCGGAGAGAACAATGGTCTAATAATTTTTCTCAATTTATTTACATTTTTGTTACTTAGCCCTTTGGACTCGTAATACTCCTTAAAGGCCGCTCCGGTAAGTTGTAATATTTCCTTATATGTATCCATAGTCGCATTACTTACCTTCTTAGGGCTTCGATAAAATAGTAGCTCATACAATTCCGGATTGCCGTGGTAGTCAGCAACTCTTCTATCCCCATCCCAAAACGAGATTTTGCCATCAGAAAATTTTACTTCTAAATTACCAACCATTGTTTTCATGTCTTTGTCCATATATACGCCGTACCGAGTATCATAGCGTTTATTACCTCGCGATATTTCTTCTAAATGCTTATTAATATATTTTTTATCATCATCATCATCATCATCATCACCATCACCGCAGTCGGATATTGCACTTTCAAAACTTTCTCCATATTTTGTCGAGTCCGGTGATATTGACGCAAGTTCCCTTTTCATGCCAGATCTTTCTTCTTTAGTGTTAGCGGGGTTTTCTTCTTTAGCGTTAGAGGGGTTAGAGGTTGCGGCTTTTGAAATTGTTTTCAACGGTTTCGTCAGCGGTTCATACATTTTTTCTAGAGCTTGCAGAGTTTCAACGCGCCCACTTTTTAAGGCATTAAATTTCTGTCTAACCGAATCGGAGACAGCGGCCAGCTCCGATTTGATGTCGAAATGTTTTTTATTGCTATACATTTTAATCGCTGAAACCACCTGCCGCCTTGGACGCTACTTGAAAAATAACGCGTATTGCATTGTTTAGGGGTATATGAAGCTATCGAATCCTTTCTTATATCTACCGGCGCTTATATCTTTATCTTTATCTATCACTAGAAATCCATGCTTTTCACCCCAACATTCCACACATATTTCTTGAAATTTTCTAAAAGACACGTCTGGAGCTACATGGTCTGAATATATGTGACGTAGGTTTAGGTCATCTTGTTTAAACATAATTATTAGATTTGCGTTGTCTCTAATCAATTGTTTCGGAATCTTCGAATACGTTTGAGCCAAATAAAAGCAATCTATATTTCTGTGTCGCCCCATACTAAAATATGATCTAATAACATCTTGTTTTTCACAAATCACATCATCAAATATAAATATGGAATTTGGTTTGGCGTCTACCGGTTGAATTATATCTTCATTATTGTTGAACGTAAAATAACCCAACCCTTTTATCGGAGTCAAAACTTCATGCAAGTACTCATACTTCTTCTGGTATAATGATTTTGAATAAATATATACATTTTCAAATCGTAGCCCATTTGGTTGAATGAGTAGTGATAACATAACATTTGTTTTACCGCAATTTGATGGTCCTATTAGAAGGCCGCGTATTGTATCGGGCAACAATGGGCCGTGTCTAGGAATCTTATTTTCACTAAGCCCATCACCAACTTTTTCATCTAAATTCTCCACACAGATACTATTTTGTGCTTTGACTATGCGCATCGTTTGACTGTCTTTGGCTATATAAACCATCGCTCATGTAACATTCATTTAAATGCCTAGCGTCAAACGAGTGCGATCTATCACTAAACGTTATTCAAAAAGAAAGTGTGGAAAAGGGTTTGTTAATTCCCTAATAAATAAATTACCATTTGAACTGCACATACCGGGGTACCAATATTGTGGGCCAGGTACGCGCTTACAAAAACGTTTAGCGCGTAACGACCCCGGAATAAATGAATTAGATAAAGCCTGTAAATTACATGATATCGCTTATTCTAAAAGTGCAAACGATTTGAAAGCTAGACATATTGCTGATAAGGACCTTCAAGAATTAGCTTGGACTCGGTTTAAAGCTAGCGACGCGTCAGTTGGTGAAAAAGCAGCTGCCTGGACTATCACAAATATTATGAAAACAAAGCGAAGTTTTGGTATGGGCCATAAATTACGGTCTAGAAAGCGGCGTCGCGGAACAAAAAGCAAAAAACGAATTGCTTTCGGTAGAGGAATTGTCAGTAAGATTAAAGGGGTATTAAAGACATATGGCGAACAGAAAATGGGGGAAAAAACACTCAAGAAGATGGCTGCATCATCTCTCATGGCTGCCCGAAAATATGTTAAAGCAGCTGGGGGAAAGAAAAAAATTATTATTCCCCGTATTATACCGATACCAAAAAAAGGTGGATTTTTACCATTAATACCTATTTTTGCTGGATTATCTGCATTGGGGAGCTTGGCAGGAGCGGCATCCGGAATCGTCAAAGCAGTGAACACCGCTAAAACAAATAGTCAACAATTAACAGAAGCTAATCGACACAATAGAACCATGGAAGCCATCTCTCTAGGAAAAAACGGTAAAGGATTATACTTAAAGCCCTATCGAAAGGGGTTGGGCCTTTACATGAAACCATATCGGCCAAAAAACTCGTAAGTTCACTACCTCGAAGACCTCTCAGTAATTTAGACATACAATCTTTTGCCAAAAGATTCAAGATTCCCTACTTTCGAGGTGTGTATATGAGAGATAATTTACCAAACTGCGGGCCACTAAAAAACGAATCAGCCATTGTAAATTTGGATAGTAGTAGCGGGCCAGGAACACATTGGGTCGCTTACAAGAAAAGAGATGCGTCCTCAATATATTTCGATAGTTATGGTGATTTACCCCCACCTTCAGATTTAATTAGTTATCTGTATAAAGGGCGTTGGCCGGTATCTGAAGTTCACTATAATTATAAACGCTACCAGAAGTTTGATACTGTCCTATGTGGACATTTGTGTTTGCAATTTCTTCTCTCTGAAGGATGAATACCCATGATGAAGAACAACCTAAGGATTTTTCTAAAAATGAATCTATCGACGTAAATGATGGTCCGACGGTATTTTCGAAACGTGGGTCAATTGACGTAACCAACGATCCAACACCAAAACACGTAATTTGTTGTTTTTGTAAAATTCGAGAACTGAAAATTTCCACTAAAAAGCGAGTTTATAATTTATGTAATCGAAAATAGATTTCGAAGTCAGTGTGACATACTTCTTAGCCATGTCAAGAACATTTCATTTGTCGTCCATAGCGTCAAGCATTCTCAGCAATGATTTTTTTCCGCCCATCGAATTGGATGTTAATAAACAGTATGGTCTTGGATTAATAGCATTTTATGCCTACCATTCTATCAAAAATATCACCTCAAAAAATAATATCATCTGTTTAGAGGTGGTAGACCCAGAAAAGTTTTGGGCAGATGTGGTGCAGCGAGAGAAGAGTTGGGCCGAGGAAGGCAGTGCACCGAAAAAAATTAATGTACGTGTGGCACCCGGCGCTTATGAGATTGATGAAATTAATAAGTTCGTCCAAAAAGCTATATATGACTATCTATATCCGGATACCAAAACTATTATAAATCAGGGAGAACTTGATGCTATGTTTAAATTGTCGGCGAACAACAACACTCTAAAATGTGAAATTTCATCTAAATTCATAATCAACTTTGATTGTGACAACAGTATAGCTAGCCTCTTAGGATTCAGTAATTCGAAGTGCCCGCCAAGGCCTCAAGCTTATGTTTCTTCAAGGCCGATTAATATTATGAACCTCCACCTTGTTCAATTGGATTGTAATATTATTTCTGGTTCCTATATAAATGGGAAAGAAGCCCACACCCTTTTTTCATTTGACATAGACGTTGAGCCAGGATACAAACTGACGAAGGAACCTCATAACATTATTTATCTACCAGTCATACCTGCCGGTCGGCAATACCTAGACAACATTACTATCCGAGTTGTAGATGATAACGGTGAGTTGATTGACTTTGGGGAGGAAACTATCAATATCACACTCGAGTTAAAGGAGATAAACTAATATGGGATTCTGCTTCAAACCACGACATTCAACTAGCACCCATTTAAATAATCATATAAATAGAATCGAAGGGAAAAACATGAACATTCGTCGAGTAACTGTAAAGCGAAGAAGACTTCTGTTGTCTAATAAAGATTATAAATTTCTTCAATCTATTGGATTCCATATAAGATATTAAATAATGGCTGTTTATGTAAGAAATGAGATGTTGGACGTATTTGAAAAGCCGATCGTCGATAACTCAATCAAAAGATGCGATGGATATATTCACCCGCCTACGGGATCGCCAAATTACAAACATTCTGATACAATCACCTTTACGATCAATAATATGGACCTGAATCTCTTAATTTGCGATAGTTACATCAATATAGTTGGAACATTTAAGCCAAAAGAGGCTAATAAAAAGTGCTATTTGGCCAACAATGCTCTTCCTGGCCTATTTGAAGAAATTAGATATGAAATGGGTGGACAAAAGATTGCTGAATGTCGAAAACCTATTATAACGACAGCAATAAAAAATATGGTGTCATATGGTGAAAAACATGCGAAATTATTAGAAACATCCGGTTGGGGTCTCAGCGAAGAGAATCAAGTTTTGGTTGATTCAACGAGTAATACATTTACAGGTAGAATCTTATTAAAACATCTATTTGGTTTTGCCGAATCTTACAAAAAAGGGATAATAGGTGTTAAGCATGAGATGACTGTAATAATTGCTCGAGCATTCGAAAATTGCTATATAGGAGAAGTCGATGCAGACATAACTATCACTAAAATGGATTGGATAGTCAAACACATTACTCCCGAAAATGATGCAGATGTTCTCATGTATAAAAAAATTAATGACAAACATTTGCAATCCATTAAAATACCGCACCATAAATGGGATCTTTATGAATTACCTACTCTAAGACAAACTTCTAACGACATATGGGCGATTAAAACCACTACATCCATGGAACGACCTAGATATGTAATTATTGGATTTCAAAATACTTCTTTTACTGAAAACAGGAAAGAAGATGTGACGGCGTTTACGGCTGCTGATATAAGCAATATCAGATTATATCTAAATTCTGAAGTTTACCCATTAGAGCGTTGGAATTTGGATGTTGGGAAAAAGTTGGATACTCCCGCTTATTATGCTTATGAAGATTTTCAGCGAAGTTACTATAAAAAGGAAAATCCTGAGCCGATGTTAGGCCTGAATGGCTTTAGAGCGAACCCTCTATTCGTAATTGATTGCAGTATGTATCCAAAACCAATCAAATCTTCAACTGTGGATGTCAAGGTTGAATTCGAAACACGTAAAATGCAGTTTCCCGCCAACACTAAAGCGTATGCGCTTATTATTCATGAAGCTCTTATAAGTTATAATGCACTAGATGGCACTGTACACACTGAATATATGCCATTGTAGTTCATATAATCTAATTTACTGTATCCAAACTTATACCTGTGTTCACTTTTAACAAAAATAAAAAGATTTAACCTTTTTTAAATAAAAAACAATTAAACTATGTATATTGTTTTATTTATATTTTAATCACAGATAGATAGATATATTATATAAGTAATCCCTAATCCATTTCGTCATCTGTCTCATCATCAGCCTCATCGTCTGCATCTTCATCTAAACCATGTTTACTCCTTATTTGCGGGGTGATGTATGGTAAGGCCTCGTTCAAGAAGCGTTTCAAACTTAGGGTAACCATCTTCTCACAGAATGTATCTAAGTCCAGCTCACATGCATTATATTCGCAGCAAAGACTGCTGCCTTTACAGTATTTCTCATAACAATCGTTTTGATAGGCCACAGCTTCTGGAAACAGCCATACCTCAGCGTCGTAATTGATGGAGTGTAACGCATCCATCGCCAGTGCGTCCAGTTCCTTTCCAAGCCTGCTTATTGCTGATTCTAAGTCGATGGCTTTAGGCCAGTGCTCTTCGGAATACATCATCCACATGTCGAAATAATCTGAAACAATATTTGGCCGTTATTAAATGAACAAATATTGGTCAAGTTATACTTACGATAAAATTGTGGAAATTCTTAATGAAATATTGCGTATATTAGATATCTATATGTGTTTAAAAGTAAAAAAATATTTACAGTGACTCTACCATGGATTTAACTAATTGATTGCTGGCCAACTAGATCGATTCTTATATGAGACCTAGTAGTTGAGTTGTAACACGGCTTTTCCCCTAAATAGGCCATGGCATATTGGCCAGTAGAATCATTTATCATAGCAATGACTTCGGGTGGCATTATTTCAAAAATGCGTCTCGGTAACCAACACTGGAAAAGCTCCTGTGAGTGCCGATCAATTAAATGAATAAGTAAACATTTACCATATCTGGTATCTTTGACCAATATCGTTTTAATAATATAAAGTTGACCTATAACCAATGACTTTAGTTCTCTTTGGTCCAATATTGTGGGCCAGTCTCCAAGTAATTTATTAACCGCATCAATTTGCGTTTGAGCCATAGTAGAATACAAATAAATATTTTTTTTACCTGTATAATACACAATACTACACAATACTACACTCAGTTATTATTTGAAACTTCTAAAGACTCTTAAAGCTTACGATTTTAAACTGATTCCATTTGGATATGAGGTCGCTATATATCCTCCCTAAAAATCCCCACCTCCACTATGTTTTCCTTCTCAATATTCATAGTATGTAATATAGAATACAATAGTAATCACTAGGAGGTAAATAGTAATGACTATTTAAGCGGTACTTACAATTACGTTCAATTACGTTCATTAAAGTATATAATTTACAGAATAATTGGGAGGCACTTGCTAATTGCGCGAAGGGTGGGATACTACCCCTTCCAACAATATTTACATCGCGCGTGTCTGCCGAAGACCGGTGATTCACTTTAGCTATGGCGGTTGAGAGTCAAGGGTGTGCATGGCGCCGACTTATTTCCCCTATGCTACAACAGTAAACAAGAGAAGTACTTAGACTTATTACACTACGTGATATACACAATAAATACTGTCTGAGAGGTATGCATATGGTGTAATGAGAGGTACTTACTATGCTCATTACACTATGCAATTACACTCAGTACAGAATAATTGGTTGGTCCTTACATCACTATGTGTACTGAGAGGTACTTACTATACTCATTACACTATGCAATTACACTCATTACACTATGCAATAACATGGTGTACAGAGTAATTCAGAGGTACTTGCTAATTGCGCGAAGGGTGGGGGGTACTTGCTAATTGCGCGAAGGGTGGGGGGTACTTGCTAATTGCTCGAAGGGTGGGGGGTACTTGCTCGAAGGGTGGGGGGTGGGTACTTAGGGTAATTACTAATTACACCAATTGCCTCTGACCTTGCCTCTGACCTTGGTCCAGAACTGGCTAATCCCATCTACTTAGTAGAGAGCATTCAAGAGATTGAGTATACTTATTTTATTTTTACTTCCCTCGATAAAAGAGAAGTATTGTACGAAAAATATGTTTTCCACATGCGCAAGCACCCAGAGCAATTTTAAACTGGGTGCGGAGCACCCATAGCACAACGTGGACAAAAAGTGCCAATAAGTGAAATAAAGATGTCGTGGCCCAAGTTGGTAGAGCGACAGGATGCCACGATGCGGCATCAGTTTTTAATTGTGAGCTGTGACGTTGCAGGTTGCGATATTCCTAATGCTAATGCAAAATATTAAAGCTTTTTTCTTTAGACCCAACTCAACTTTTTTTATATTAGAAAACGATTTTTCATTGGAAGTAATAAAAGAGTCACTTTAAATTTATAACTCTTAATGTCTGAAATTCGTAACACGATGAGTTTAATAAAACGTATGTCTCGAATTAGCACAGTTGCTTTTTTTAAATACTATAAAAAATGGTGGAAAGTCCATAACTTTTAAATATTTGTTAAATATCACTTATTAAAATATTATGCATTAAAAGTTAAACAAACTATAGACTTTCCACCATTCTTTACCGTAATCTGAACCCATTTTTAAAAACAATTTCTAAAAATATTATCGTTCGGAGCTGTATTTGTCATTGACAACGCGTTGAACTTGGACTTAAGAGTTTATTATTCTTGGTGTATAAAACCCTATGACGTCAAAAAAGAACGACTATAGTCTTTTTTTAAACTAGGAGGAGCGAATTAAAAAGACGCATTTACACAGGGAAAAGTAACCAGATTCGTTACTAAGAGCGTGTTCCAAAATATAGTCGTGTTCAAAATTTATGTAATAATTGTTATTATCGGCCCTAGGCGGCGAACAGCCAATCAGATATCAAGGAAAAAATAAATGTCATAGGAGTCGATTTTTGGTTCCAGACAACGGTCGTAAATTTCACATTATTGTGATCTAAAAAGTGTGTCTAAAACAAATTGTCACTGTCAAATGAAATTAATGCGCTAGTTCAGTGTGATGTCATTTTGCACATACTTTGATTACTATACGGGGCAAGAGAGAGGTCCGACACGCCCAACATAGGGTGCGGCCATTTTGAACCCTATGGCACAGTTTATAGCTAAAGAATCAGATCGCTCACTCTGCGTCGGCACTTTTTATCTCAATGTTCCAGTTTATACACTGCGCAACTCAGATAATACAATATATGACAACCGCCTATAATAAAACAGCAGTCTTCTGCGTATCCTGAATTTGTATCCCTGGAGTGAATGTTATTTTGGAACTTTCAACTGGTCCGAGCACATACTTTGATTACTATACGAGGCAAGAGAGAGGTCCGACACGCCCAACATAGGGCGCGGCCATTTTGAACCCTGTGACACAGTTTACAGCTAAAGAATCAGATCGCTCACTCTGCGTCGGTACTTTGGATCTCAATGTTTCAGTTTTTACACTGTGCAACTCGGATAATACAATATATGACAACCGCCTATAATAAAACAGAAGTCTTCTGCGTATCCTGAATTTGTATCCCTGGAGTGGATGTTATTTTGAAACTTTCAGCTGGTCCGAGTGAGCTAACTGATTCTTTAGCAATAAACTGTGACTTCAAAAATAATATTCACTGACACTGACAGCAGCAAGCAAAATATCAGGTGCGTTTTAATCATCCGCTTCTGCTTCCGGAATTGTCGATTTAGTCGTTTTAACCTGTCAGATTAAAACAAGAAAACCGACCATTCCGAAGCAGAAGTGGATGATTGAAACGCACCTATTAAAAATATTGCGCCAAGATGTAGGCAACACGTAATAAGGGTTCAAAATGGCGGAGTTTTTTATCTCCTTTTAAAAAGCACTCAGAAAGCTGCGCAGTGCGACCATTCTCCGTATAGTAAAAGAAAATCAAAGTATGTGATATTCACTGACACTGACAGCAGCAAGCAAAATATCAGGTGCGTTTTAATGATCCGCTTCTGCTTCCGGAATTGTCAGTTCAGTCGTTCTAACCTGTCAGATTAAAACAAGAAAACCGACAATTCCGAAGCAGAAGCGGATGATTAAAACGCACCTATTAAAAATATTGCGCCAAGATGTAGGCAACACGTAATAAGGGTTCAAAATGGCGGAGTTTTCTATCTCCTTTTAAAAGGCACTCAGAAATCTGCGCAGTGCGACCATTCTCCGTATAGTAAAAGAAAATCAAAGTATGTGTCATTTTGGTTCCACTGACATTTAATTCTAACCAAACTTTTAACAAAAACATCAATAAATTTGACATATACGTTTTCACTGTTTTTATTTTAATTCAAAATATTGTTTACGGGTCATAAAAAATAGTTTAAAGGTATGTAATTGGTAACTAAACGATTGTATATTTGATACATGCTATCTACTTGCTTTAGGAATATATTTATAAAAGTGAAAAAATGATATAAGTTAGGTAAACAAAACGAACAAAACGCACTCAAAAAATTTACTGTCACTTTAATTGTCAGTGGAACCATAATTACATCATCACTGAACTAGCGCATATGGTCGTTGATTTGTTGACGTTAGCAGAAATGTTTTTCTTGCCTTTGAAATCGACTTCTTGAGGATTGTAATTTTTAAAATGGATATTGAATATTTATGAAAATTGTTAAAAGAATATCAAGATGCAGGTTAGTATAAAACATAGAAATATGATCGTTTTACATTTTTAATGATTTAATTGTTATAGGTATAAATAAACTTAAGTAAAAGATAATCAGTGAACGGCAACTGGATCACACATTGACTGGAATTTATCCAATGAGTAATATGGAGATTGTAGCTAATTTGGTGTTAACGTATAGTTAAACACGCTACATAACACTACATATCAACATTATATCATTACTAAATTTTAACTTAATATTGTAGGTCCTTTCAACTCAAGTTGTAATTTTTACCTATATTTATTAATTTAAAGTGAAATATTCATACATACCTATACCTATGTATTAATGTTATACAGGGTGGGCCATTAAGTTGAGCGGATAAGAAAAAATCGTGAAAAATAAACAGAAAGTAATATCATAACGAGTGTATATTTAAATTAAAATACACAGATGAGAAATTATTTTTTAAAAATAACATCATACATATGTGCGCCATCTTGACACAAGCACTCTTCGAATCTGAACTTAAAATTTGAGAAAACTCGTTGACACATTGAGCGTGGAATATCAGTCATTTTCTCTCGAATATTCTCCTTTAATTGATCTACTCTGCGTGGCCTATTGGTGTAAATGCAACTCTTTAAGTATCCCTAAAGAAAAAAATCACAAGGAGTAAAGTCTGGACTTCTTGGAAGGCCAGAAAATATCCCCTCGGCGCGATATCAGTTTACCTTCAAATATCTCGTTTACGGCCATTATCGACTCACTAGACGTATGGCATGTGGCGTCAACTTGTTGAAACCATGTCCACACATTAAATGGTTCAAATTGATGAAGTTGCGGAAAGAAAAAATCGCGCAACATTGTTGTGTAACGGTCAGAATTTACCGTTACCGTCTGGCCTCACTTATCTTCAAAGAAATAGGGACCTATGATTCCTTGTGCCGAAATAGCCGCCCAAACTGTAACTTTGGGCGAATGCAGTGGCTTTTGATGTTTTTTTTTTGGGATTTTCTGCTGCCCAATAGTGACAGTTCTGTCTGTTGACATACCCACATACCCATTTAAGTGAAAATGAGCTTCGTCCGAAAACAGAATATTGTTCAGAGTTGGAAAGCGCTCCAACATTGTTTGAGCAAAAATACGGCGTAGGTTATGGTCATTAGGTTTCATCTCCTGCACTAATTACATTTTGTATGGATGCAGTTTTAGACCTTTTACCAAAATTCGACGCAGGGATGTTCTGCCGATCTCTTTTGGGTAGATAATCCGGGATCGCGTCGTAGGGAAGTCCTAACTTCGTTAACTGTTTCCTCTGTGTGTATTGACCTTGGGCGTCCTGCAGGCTTCTGATTAAGTGTGGAACCCCTAGCTTCGAACTTTCTGATCCACGACCTAATCACACTTTCACTGGGACACTGATTTAATTCATTTAATCCGTACTCGGCACGAAATAAACGCTGCACAACAGTACACGAGTCGCCATTTTTATAATAATGCTTTACGCAGAACGCACGTTGCGACTCAATTTCCGAACACCGAGTTAGTCACCCCCACTACTGACGCCTCGCTAAACAGTGCCGTTGGATTGAGTGGCGTTCTTAAAATCGTACGTCTTTCTGGCCCACCCTGTATTTTTAAAATATTTATTGTGGAAGTAATGTTAGCTCATTATGCTAAATTAAGAGTATCTTTAATGTAGTAGATGGTGTTTTAAATGTAAATAAACAATTTCGTAAATGGTTTTATTGTCTAATAAATAAAATTTACTTGAAAATTTAGTTACTTTTTAATCATTTTGGTAAGAAATTTATCAATTTTTAGTCTTAAAAAATCAGTGATAAAGTTGTTAGTTTTTTCTGGAATACTTCGGAATTCATCTCTTCATGGTAATCTCCTGTCTTTTGCTTTCAAAACCAATAATGTATTATCTACAAAATCTTCTTTAAAATCAGCATGTAAAATAATAAGTCGTCTTCCCCTTCTTATAGGGCTTTTCAGGAACTGCTTCGTTTAATAGTACTCGGTGGAGAAGAATCCATAATCGTAGAAATTCAATAAAACTGCTTACTGAAGTTTTAAAAAGAACTATTATTTACGACGTAAAGTAAAAAAACAGTAATAATGATGAGATCAGGATACACATACTAAAGGTATGCTGACTTTCGATTCAAAATTCGTCCAAACCGCGCATGACGTAATGCGGGACTATGGAGGGTAGAGGAAAGGAGAACAATCTCTGTATACAAAAAGTGTCCCTCAAAATGTATACAATTAAGATGGCGCTTCTGTGCCCAGGGGACGTCGACAGTCGATAATTCAGATCACACAATGACACCAATGATGTATATAGTAATAAATATTGCTCAACCATAAAAAACTAAAAATATGGAGGGTAGAGAAAAGGAGGACAATCTTATATGGATCTTTATATTAAAAAGTGGCCACCAAAATGTATACAATTAAGATGGCGCTCGTGTAGCCAGGGGACAAAATCCAATGCTATATAGTCATATAGATTGCTCATTCATAACGAAATCAGACAGGAAGCAGTAAATTGAGACCTCCGTGCCATTTTAATACAAGAATTATTTATTGTTTATATTATTATTTTTCAATAAAATTTGACTATTGTCGTGTATTGTCAAACTTTATCTACGATCACAGAACACTTACTCTTCTACGATCAGTCACTTTTCACGGTGTAGTTTTTAGTTTTTTATGGTTGAGCAATATTTATTACTATATACATCATTGGTGTCATTTTGTGATCTGAATTATCGACTGTCGACGTCCCCTGGGCACAGAAGCGCCATCTTAATTGTATACATTTTGAGGGACACTTTTTGTATACAAAGATTGTTCTCCTTTCCTCTACCCTCCATAACTAAAAACTACACCGTGAAAAGTGACTGATCGTAGAAGAGTAAGTGTTCTGTGATCGTAGATAAATTTTGACAATACACGACAATAGTCAAATTTTATTGAAAAATAATAATATAAACAATAAATAATTCTTATATTAAAATGGCACGGAGGTCTCAATTTACTGCTTCCTGTCTGATTTCATTATGAATGAGCAATCATATGACTATATAGCATTGGATTTTGTCCCCTGGCTACACGAGCGCCATCTTAATTGTATACATTTTGGTGGCCACTTTTTAATATAAAGATCCATATAAGATTGTCCTCCTTTTCTCTACCCTCCATATGCGGGACGAACTTTCAGTAGTGTAAAATAATTTAATAATTTATATGTTTTTGTGTTAGTAGTGACTGCATTTTCCTATATATAACAGGAAAGAACTAAATTAGTGTTTAAATCGCCGGGCTGCGCAGTGGAGATATTTCCAAATGCCAGAAAATATGGGTAAATTCTTATCGAAGAAAGGACAAACTTAATTGAAATTGCCCTATCCATTTTGAGGAAAGTAGTTGTGAGATTCGTTTTAAACATAAATGCAAGGAAAGGAAACTGAATTCCACCAGGTGCACGGGCCTCATTAAACAAAGAAAATAAATCGGTATTTTAAAATTTTAGCAGATAAAACAGTAGTTTCCTGTCCCAATACAACGGCCCTTTTGAAGTAGTGCCATGCATGAGCAGGACACGAACATATATAAGAATAAGATAAATGAACAGGAAAATTGGTTTTGAGTATTTTCAAAGTAAACTTGACAAAAAATGTTTAAATTTACCAAATAAAAAGTAATGTTTTTGTGTATTTACTTTTGTAAATAAATAATTTGTTTCTGCACACCTATTTTTATTTCACATAATAAGAAAAGAGATTGCAAGAGAACTACTATGCCCAGAAAGTACAAATTTCAGTCAAACTTATATTTTTAGTCTATATCTTTTACTTATCTTATAGCCTCGTCATGGATTTTGTCACAAAATACCTATAATTTATGAGAAAAATTAATATTTTTATTAGTATTATTTACCTTAAACCTTCATATTTGTAAACGAATATATTACAAAATAACCAATAAAGCTTAAGTAACTGCATAAAATCTAAAATTGGCAAAATATTGAATTTTAAACACTATCTCCCATTTAATGCTTATAATTCTATGTCCCACGTGACGTCACCGTCAGTCAGCTGTATGCGCAGGAACATACCGTTAGTGAGATATCAAAATATAATATGTCAGAACTGTCAAAAATGTCAATTATTATTAGCTGATGTTAATGCTAAAAAGTGATGTGTGAAACGGACTGCAATCTGACCAATCAGAAGTCTACAGAATTGCCAACTTAATTTTAAATCGCTCCTCCTACTTTAAAAACAGAGTATAATAACATTCTCAAGGCAAGAGCTCCGTACATATGTACATATGTACATATACTATCGAGCAAATGCTTGAGGGAAGAAGAGATAACATGTGGAAGTTGCTCCAGATTATCAAGCTTCGTTAAAAAAGAACGTTCATTTACAGATTGTGCTCGAGAATAACCCACGTCATTTACTTAAAAACGCTCTGACCCATCAATTTTTGATTTTAGGGGGAAACATTTTTTTGCCAGTTTCACCCCCTAAACGGAAACCCTCTAACGAGGATGAGACTCACCCTGTAATTCTCAAAGGAAAGAGGGGCCTTATTTTGAAGGTATTTTTACCTAGATTATAACCCCCGAGTTTTACGTAGCCCATACAGTGGCTCACCAAAAGTATAAAACCGATTTAACATAATTTTTACATTGTTATTAAAAAGAAACTTTTTGTAACAATTCTAGTTTTATTCCTGTGGCCTTCAATTATTGTTATCAGATGACATTCTTTGGTCGCCGTAAAGTAGTAAGGTTTAGTTTATTTCGTTGTAGAGTCGGATAAAAGTGGCATATCAGTGATAATGGTTTGCTCAATTGCTAAGAGGGTGTAAATAATTTCATTTTTTTGCGAACAATGAATGTGCTAATAGACTGTCTAACTGTTTAACAATGAACATCAACATCGACAAGTCCATCGAAAGTATATTTTGGAGTTAGTCCAAAAATTTTGCGAATCGGGATCAGTAGCTAACAAAAAACGTAAAATGGAAAATGTTTTAGAAAGTGAAGCTACAGAGGTGGAGATTTTAGGACATGTTGTTCAAGAACTCACATTGAGTACAAGATAGTTAGCGATAACATCTGGTATTAAGAGAAGTAGCATTCAGAAGATATTTAAAAAACACAAGTTTCATCCTTACAATATACATCTGGTACAAGAACTTAACGAAGACGATTTTGATAGGCGATTACAATTTTGAGAAATTATGACTGAACGGGCAATAAATGATCAGCAATTTCTTTTCAACATGTGTTTTTCTGACGAATGCAGTTTTTCCTAAATGGTACGGTAAATCGTCACAACTGTCGTTATTGGTTCGATTCAAATCCCAGAATATTTCATGAAGTGCATACGCAACATCCAGAAAAACTGAATGCGCTGGCATTTTTGGTAACCGTATACTGTTCGTCAGTATTTGGATCAAATGTTTCCAGGTCACTAGATCGGAAGAAGAGGAAGTATTGAGACCGTGGGAACTGGTTTCCGGATCTAACCCTGTTAGATTTTTTATGGGGCCACTTAAGGAGGTCCTTTCGCCACCAATGTTAAATAAAAAATATTAGATTATGACTAAAATTAATTTTCTTCTAATAGTAGATGTCCTTATTTATCTAATAGTGAACTTTTAACTATACCTTACCGTGCAAATTTTTGAGAATTTTTTTTTTAAAAATGTGTGTGTTTGTACAGTGTCTTATGAGAAAGTAAGACTTCAACAACAATTTTCGAATTATAATTAATTTTACTATTATTTATTGATTAGATGGAGTAGAAAAAAACTAAAAATAAGGTTTTTGAAATATTTAGGTTTTGTTTTTTACAATAAAATATATAGGTTACCGTGGAATTTATTGAGAAATTATTATTAAAAAATCACAAAAAATTTTTAATTAGGTTACTAGAAAATATTTTGTGATTTTTTAATATTAATTTCTCAATAAGTTCCAAGGTTTACTATATATATTTTATTGTATAAAACAAAATCTAAATATTTCAAAAACCTTATTTTTAGTTTTTTTCTACTCCATCTAATCAATAAATAATAGTATAATTCGAGAATTGTTGTTGAGGACTTACTTTCTCGTGAGGCACTGTACAAATACTCACATTAAAAAAAAAAAATTCTCAAAAATTTGCAAGGTAAGGTATAGTTAAAAGTTCAGTATTAGATAAATAGGGACTTCAACTATTAGAAAAAAATTAATTTTAGTCATAATTTAATACCTTTTTTTTACCATTTGAGGCGAGGGGTGTGGCGAAAGGATCTCCTTAAAAACTAAAATCAGCCAACATCACTGGAAATCTGCGATAATTGATGAATATCATCAAATCATGGCTAGGAAGACGGTAGCTATTTAAAACTCGGGGGTTATAATCTAGGTAAAAATTCCTTCAAAATATCATTCAACCCCTCTTTCCATTTAAGAATTTAGGGGTAAGTTTCACCCCACCTAGAGGGTTTCCGTTCAAGGGGAGAAACTGGCAAAAAATGTTTCCCTCCTTAAATCAAAAATTGACAGGTCCGAGCGTTTTTCCGTAAATGACCTGTGGTGCCAAATATTGGTTCTGTTTCGTTTTCAAATGTCCACCCTATGTATATACAATAATATACCTATATAATAATATATGTGCATAAATATCAAAAATCTCCTCCTAAATTCATGATAGTTAATGAACGTTTTATATTGTGTTTCTATTTATTTCATTGGAACTCCCGTCTTCCGCTTCAATCCTCAAAAACATTTTCATAAAAAACGCTTTAAAATGGCTATTAAAAAACCGGTGGTGACCATATATGGGTTGTGGAGGGGGGGGGGCACTTCTCGCATAGAGGCCGGGCGTAAGAGAAGGGATAGAGTGAAGGATTTTACGTAGTTTTATCAATGAATAACTGCCTGAGCTTATACTACATAACGTAAATTTCCATGCCGGTGTAAGCCCTGTTGCCACTTCCAATTTAACATCTCTAGGTTTTGGAATTTGTTGAAAATTATTACATCTAATTTAATGAAATTACATCTAATTTGGTTAAAAATGGCTATTTTTTGTTCTAATGCTCAATTAGGTCTTTGTAGAAAGTATTTTTTTTTTATAATTATTTAAAATCATTTACATTAGCCCTTATGGTCGAAAAAAAAATTTAAACGTCAATATCTCGGTTTCAACCGTCTACAAATTTGTATAAAAAATGTTCTTTTAGAAATATACTTCTCATTTGACGAAAAACGAAGGCATAAATGAAAAACAACTATTCTTTATAAAAGTTTCGCCTATATATTGACAAGGTAAAAGTACTTTCGTCATATTTTTTGCTTTTAAATTAACAAAAATATAGCAATAAACAATTAGTGATGTCATGGTTTTACTAGAAAGCAAACATTAAAGGCAGAGCCTCTCGACTCTTTATGCATCTATCTCAGTATTGAAATGTATGCAATCAGTTTGAATCTCTAACATTATTTTATACAGGGATTATTGATTTTTCCACTATGAATAATAGGGTGTATTAATTACTTCAAGATTTTTTTTTATTTTTGGTGGAAAATGAAAAATAAGAAAATATAAACTATTAAAGGTATTTATTGAAGTATCAATTATAAACAGTAAGGCTATTGCTTTGCAAAATACAATAAATCCCCAATATAAATAAATTATAATAATAATAATAATTGGAAGGAAGTATATAAAGCATAAATTAATAATATTAAAATTTATAATTACACGACTTTCAAACTAATCAGAATCAGATTCACCACACGAATCAACATTTTCCAAAACATTAGCGGCTGTGCCATACAAGTGCAGGAACCGATATAGCAAATATTTTTTTCTGCATTTGCAAATTTTGCTTCCACAGTCTAAAACAGAATATTATTGTTAGAATATTGTATAGTATCTTTTTTGCATTTGCATGATGTAAGTTCTGTTATGTCTGGTGGCAGGTCGGACAGAGTCTTAAAAGTGGGTATCAGACTTCCATCTTGATCTACTTTCCATCCATACTCTTCAACATTAGGAAGCTGCATCTGGGTTTAAAGAGGTTAGCCAAATATTTAGCTGGTAAAAACATCTTAAACAATGTAGTCTTAGGGCGTCTTCAGTCGGTGGCAATTTAGCGATGGTTTTTGAAGAGGCCAATAATCCCCCCAAAATGTTAATGGAAGTAACATTGGCAGTTTTGAATAAATTTTTATGAAAATTCTTTCAAGATTAGAGAATATGTTTTCAGAGTACTGATCAATGCCAAATCCATCCAAAAAGTAATGGTGTTAAAGGTAAGTTTTCCAACAGGTTCTTTTCCCAATGCTGGACAATTAGCTGGTTGTATTACAACCGGTCAGAGAATGAAAAGCAGGCACATTTTTTAGAAGGTTTTCATCCAAATTTAAATAATGTACTGCTAGAAATCGTCTTGAGTCTCCTCGCCCTGTTCTGAACCATATATCTTTAGTCAAAAACTTCTTAAAATAAATTAATAAGACATCTGTATCGTTGCAATAAATAATGCAGCGTGAATGCCCCGAATTTTTGGCTGACAATATGTGCAATAAGATACGATTATTAGCGTCTTCGTGATTTGAATTTAAAAAATCGTCTTTTGATGGTTTAAAATCTTTCCATATTTATTGATTATTGCGAGTTTTGAAGAAGTTGCTCTGGCAGAAAATGTGTTAAACGTCTTTTGTTAAATATCGAATGAATAAACAAGTTCTATTGTTGCGGAAGTAGAATATTGGGTCGGTCAATTTCTATATCAATTGATTTCTGAAATCCTCTCTTTTGACGTGTTGTATTTTTGATAGAATGTCCTTTATAATGATCAAATACCACATCTATCATTTGAGCATTAAATTTATTTCTAAAAATAATGTTTACAAATATATGAGCATATTCTTTAAATGATATGCAACTTTTGAGCTTTCCTATTTTGATATAATTTTTGTCTTTGCTACTTGTAGCAACAAATCCGTAATTAAAATTTTAAACGAAAACTTATGACTTACCCAAATATATTCAGCTGCAACAGGATGAATGTAGATATAATAAAGATGCAAAAATGTCTATATTTTTTCCCAATTTATTAGGTAATTTAATATATAACACATACACTTATTAATTCTGTAGTAAAAACAGATAACAATATGACACATTGCCCAATGGAACATAACGAGAAGTTTTATAATAAAAAAAATGAAAAATCCTACCATATCAATAATGTGATACATCAGCCGGCACGTAGAGAGAAACAGAGCTATGCTACGTTTGAAGGTGAAGAGAAAGATACACTAAGAGTTGATAAATTTGGCGGTGAGAATTAATAACAGCATAACCCTATGACATCTCTCATCGTTTATTGTTATATCTTTGTTAATTCAAAAGCAAAAGGGCCGGGCACACAAAGCAATTTATGAGTTCCTGCGCCTATGCGCATGCATCTTTATATTGTACATTTTTCGTTTAGTTTCTATATATAAAGATTTTTAAAAATAAAATTGAATTAAATCGTCATGGTACGAATTCTTGATATTTGCTAATTTTTCAAGGTTCCGGACCTTGTCCGAGTTTGCAAATTTACCAGATTGTAAAAAAAATAATATTAATATTTGAAACCAATTTTCAAAACTTTTGCATTTTTTTGACAAAATTAGAGGAAAATAAAAAAATATTTTGATATTTTTACAGAAAAAATTATTTTCGTGCAAAATAAAAGGTTGCAAAAACTTTTATGAGTTATGTCATCGGCTTGCAGAACTTTTGCAATTTTTTGTCCAAAAAAGTTGCAAATCTGATATAATGTTGAAAATAATACAATATGTTTTGCTTCAAATTTGCAGCACTTTTGCAATTTTTTTCTCAACCTTATAAACAAAAACTCCATTTTGGTTTAAATTAACTAGTTCCGGACCTTGGAAATGGTTGCAAATTTAAACTTAGTCTTATTTAAACTAGCCGATTATTATTGAAAAGTTTGAAAACTTTTCTAATTAATGTGAAATGTTCAAAATAGGATTTCTTTACTGACTGTGGATCGTTACGATCCTATATAATATTTATTTATTTATTTATTTATTTTTATTCTTTATTTTAATTGTATCCAAATAGGTTATTCGCGTCAAAATTGTTTTCACTTTACTCTTTATAAGTATATATTTGATGAACCTATTCCTAAACCTTATGACCCGCCTCTGGTTTTGCTTTTTCCGTTTTTATCATTTTTATCCAAAATCGTGCCTTCGAATATTTGATGGAAATAGCCGAAGGACAGTACGAGTTTTGCGACAATTGATACTACGTCGAATAGGAAATATCACCAATTGTGTTGGTTGCACGAGAGTTTTTTCCTATTTTCCAAAGAATCCGAACTATACCTTGATAAGTCAATGAAATATTAATTTAATAATACGATTTAAATACAATAACAAAAACAATTAATTAAACGCCACATGAATCAATTTCTCCTAACATAAAAAGCAGTCCACTTTCAATTTTTTACTTTGTAACGAACCAGACTGGCCTATACCTAGGAATTTTCTTTGTACCTAAACATATTTTCATGCGTTCTTTCCCTTACAACCCCTATATACAACTAACACAGATACAATATTGAAACACATTAAATTTCAAAATTATGTTTAATTTTCTTAAAAGCTAAGTTTACAATTATACAGGTTTTTGTTTTATGAAAACACAATTTTATTTTGTATGTGATATATCACGTGACATAGCGCAGCGGAAATATACAAAGTTAATACCATGTTTTAAGTATGTTCCTTTAACGATTTTGTAAAAAAAAAAAAATTGCGGAATTGTCACTGCCGCCGCCCTTAAGATATAATTAATTTATTCTTTTCATCATTTACACCATACTGTATATGCATCCGGGTTCATTGTCCAAATTTCCTAGTAATTTACTTTTTTGATAAGTTTTAAAAATCGTTAAAATAATCACATTAAATTAGTAAAAGCGGATATAATTAGCAGAAAAATCTTTTAAATTGTACTATATGTTTTTCAACCAGGAAATAAAATTTATCGGCATTTGATAATCTTATTTTTATCTTGATAAATAACCCTATATATTCGTAAAAAATTATGAAATCTAATATAACACGAATTTAAAAGCCACAAAAATGAAGTACTTCGTAGTTTTTGCGTTAATTTTTCTCGTTCTTGTGAATGGAATATTTTCATTACCAAGAGAGGACTTCAAAGACTCCAAACAAGTTAGAGCCAGAGTAAGAATTTATTTTTGAATATTGTAGCTCTTTTATGGGCTTTTGCCAATGATGACAAAATCCGTTTTATATTGGTATTTAATTGAATATTGTTTTAGGGACTGGCATCAAGACCTGCTCGTCAGTTATTTCCATATTGGGTAAGTTATCAATTCTATTCAAACTTTTGACTTTTAATGCGAAGCTAAAACTTTATTGCTGAATTTCTTATGTAGTTTTTCATTTTTTATTATGCCATAATGTTTAGCTAATTTATTACTCTTAGTTTAATTTTATTTCTTCTTCGCTTCATCGGAAAACCTGTAGCTTTGTTAGCATAATTGGAAGCTAGCAGAGCCACAGCCGAATTTTATATTTTTTACTACGATATAATTTTTAAAGCTAATACGTTGCTTTTTCCCTTAATAAAAGAACTGTGGTTTTATTGGATACGTAGAAGCTAGTACGCCATATAAGTTTTAGCTAATTTTTTAATATTTCTTTTATTTACTACACTATAATTTTTAGTTAATTTATTGCAATTTTTTTTTCTACGCCATAATTTTTAACTGATTTATTACACTTAAAGGGTAATCGGAAAAAAAGATGATGTCACAAAACTGACTTAGAAAATCGAGTTTATAATAATTAATATTATTACCAAATCTTATGTCACAGTCAAAGACATAAATAAAACTGCACATTAATATTTTTAACGTAATATTTTACTGTATAACAAAGAATTTAAACGTTAGATTAGTATATTACATAAAAAATAAACGTGACAAATAGCTTGTTAAAAAGGATTGATTTTCATTTTAAAACTAAACCTAAAATAAAGAGAATTTCACTGGTTTAACATTATTTCATAAAATTCGTTAGTATTTGGGTGATAAAATCATTTTAGTCCTAGCATAGTACTAGCAAATCGTTTTATTTAGCCTGGACAACGTCGTTTTTTTTTCAGTATGATTATTTTTAAATGCCCCTTATTATTCGGACCTCGTTTGTTTTATTCGCTTATAATTTGGCATGTGTTTGGTACTCGGTTGGGTCCGATTACAATTAGAAGAACACTGCTACGTGCTACGTCATAACCATTCGAATTTCGAATACATATTTAGGTTCGTCCCAACAAGCGCGAAAGGGTTTACCATTTTCGTTAGCATTTATAGGGGTCTATTCTGTAACAATTCCTTTATATTCAACGGCCTTTAAAAAATATTTTCTTCTTTACTTATGTCATTATTTAAACGGATCTTTAAAATACATTAGAGGACTGTCTAAAAGAAATCTGTTTAAATAATGACAGAAGTAAATTAACGAATACGAAAATATTTTTAAGGCCGCCAATATTTTTAAAGGCCGTTAAATATAAAGGAATTGTTACAGAATAGACCCCATATTCCGCTAAATGTATTAAAATAAATCTTTAACCAGCCTAAAGTATAAGGTTTGCAGAATGAAATCTCCTACTTTTTAGTTGTCCTGTTTATATACTGAATTAAAAAAAAATCATAAAAAGTGATTTTAAAACTAGAGCTAAAAAATAGAATATTACATTCATCATATTTTTCTAAGTATCCCGCCAAAATATTTTAAAATCTTATTGGGTATTTTTCAAATCTATGCGAAATTACGATTAAGAAATATTTGAGAAATTTATTTGTCACAGTAGAGATTTTCTATGAATACATACCTGTAGTTGTCTGATACGTCCATTTTTAACACACTTTTATTAGCTTAGTATGTATGTATTTATGTATGTAACAGAATTTTTGAATGTGATTTTCACCCTCTTCAAAACGTCGGATTGATTTAAAACTTTGCACATTTATCAAGAACCGATGACAATACAATAATTTAAATAGTTTGTTCCATTATCCTGATCGGGATCTTCAGGATTAGAGATTTTCTAAATCCGATACCGTATGTTATCGCTGTGGTAACTTTTTATCAAATTTTATTCAATGTTAGGGGTTGAAGGGAGAGGGGTGCATGTTTTACCATCTTTCAATCCTCTATTTATCCATGTACTCATTATTATGATTAGTCCCAATAAAAACACAGCACAAGTTCGCTTTAGATACAGTTAGTTATCCCTGTGATTTTTTAGAAATATTATTAAACGATTCTGCCGATATTACAGAGGTTGTATAAAATGGGGAAATCGGCGAAATCTTCTAATATAAAGGTGGATATCAGTCAAATCATTGAAATCTTAAGAATTTTAGATGATTCCCGAAATACGGATGCGTTTTGACCTTAGTGGTTTACGACAGGATTTTCCATAAACGAACAATTTCAAAAAAGTTAAGTACGAATTTTTCAATTCAATTCAAACAAAACTGAATATATGGATGATTATTTCCCTTATGCAAAGTATAACCAATTAGAAACGTTAAATTTGCACCACGTAACCCGTTTAGATAATCGATTAAACGCACAAGAGCAGTTTTGCTGCGGTTAAACTAATACCGTTATATGAAGATAATACTTCATACAACGCTAATACCATCTTTTTGCTTTGCTTTTAAACGAAATATGTGTGAGGAGGAACTAGTAGTTTTATTTAATATCATTTAGATAGCATAAAATAAGCATATACATATAAATAAATGCAAAAACAGCTTTTAAAATAATTTTTGAATGATTTAGTTTTGACCTTTTCCTAGTTTATATTACAAATTATAATAAAAATAACAAATCTAGGAGGTCGATGCAGGGCTGACAAGAGCGGGGGGTAGCCGGGACTAATTCCCGTGGCCCGGGCTCAAGTGGGAGCCCGGCATTGGCATAAGGAGGTCCCGGCAACTTTGGTAAAGACGTTAGGACGTTTTTTACTTCTTCAGTAGTTCTTCGGCGGAGGAAAAGTTTTTGCTTGAAGACCTTTTTTCAGAGAAATTTAAGTAAAAAGAGGAGGGCCCGACATGTGCTTTCAAGAAAAAGGCATTAAGTCAAAAAATAGTTTTGAGTTATAAGTAATTTAAAATTTCAATGAAAATCAATTTTTTTTTTAAATTATTTAGGGATTATCAACTGCTTTAAAGAAAATGTACATGCTTTGACAATACCATGTATACTGTTTTTATATCTATATACAGGGTGTTCCGAAGTTAGACGGTCATATTTTATGAGCGTAATCTACATCTTAAAATAGGAGTAAAAGTTCATATAAACATAGGTCCGAAAACGTTTTGTTTTCGAGATACAGGGTGTTGCAAGTGAAGTCCTGATGGCACATTTTTGTAAATATTTTCTAAAATATCTTTAGTCACTGGTTTTCCAAAGTTAAAAAAAAAATAAAATTTTTGATTCCACTACTAATTATTGCTACACTTTCGAATAAGATAACATCAACTTATCATGAAATTTTCAAATGCTTTTCTCTTGAAAATGGTGCTTCCTAGCGAGAAATAGCCTTATTATAAAGAAAACATTGGTTTTCCAAAATTTATAGTCAAAAATGTTAAAAACTGTCAACAAAAAAAACTTAGGCAATTTTACCCTAAGCCCCCCTAATTTACCCACCTATGAAGATGATCAAAAACTGGGGTTTATACCATTAAATAGAGCGTAAAAAGATAAGTATTTGTACCAAATTTCACTTAGTTATCTTTAAACGTTTAGAAAATATTTACAAAAGTGTGTCACCAGGACTTCACTTTTAACACCCTGTATCTTGGAAAAGAAACGTTTTCGGACCTATGTTTATATGAACTTTTACTCCTATTTTTGGATGTAGATTACGCTGTTAAAATATGACCGTCTAATTTCGGGGCACCCTGTATATAAAATTGTTTGTCCTGACTGACTGACTGACTGACCTATCAACGTACAGCCAAAACTACGGAGTCTAGAAAGCTGAAATTTGGAACAAAGGTTTATTTTATAACGTAAGCATCCGCTAAGAAAGGATTTTTGGAAATTTTAACTTTAAAGGGGGGAAATGGGGGAGGGAGCTTTTAATTAAACTCTTTGTTCTTTAAATTTAGAAACATGAAGATTTAAATTATAGCTACTAAGCATAAATAAATAATGACGTGTTTCAGGGTTTTGGATTTTCACATTTTAAGGGGGGGAAACGGGGGTGAAAATTTGTATGGGTCTATCGATTTTTTTTGTTCTCTTTGAAGTTATAAAAATGAAAATTGGAATTGCAGCTACTGACTACAAATTATTAATGACGTGTTTCAAGGTTTTTGGATTTTCACATTTTAAGGGGGGAATTGGGGGGTGATAATTTATTTGGGAGTATCCATGTTTTTGGTTCTCTTTAAAGTTAGAAACATGAAAATTGGAATTGCAGGTACTAAGTACAAATTAATAATGACGTGTTTCAGGGTTTTTGGATTTTCACATTTTAAGGGGGGAAAACGTGGGTGAAAATTTGTATAGAAGTATACATTTTTTAAACGTTGAAACTTGAACATTATAATTGTATCATAAATAAATAATGACGTGCTCTGTGGTTTTTAGATTTTTGTATGGTAGTATCATAAAAATAATTAATAAAAATTAATAAAAATTAATGAAAATGAATGAAAATCAATAAAACTAATAAAAATTAATAAAAAAGGAAGTCATGTATTTTTTTATATTAATAACACGACTACATGCAAGCAAAGTCGCTAGTAAAGCCGCGGGCAACAGCTAGTGATATATAAAAATATAAAATCATTTTGACAAATTTTTGCTTGTAAGCCCACGATATACGGATGAAGGTATATTTGATAAAAAAGCAAACTAAAAAGTAGAAAATAATTTTCAATAAAATTTAAATTAAGAGTAGTGTGATTAACAAAAAAAAATTCTTTTATTGTAGAAAAGCGTGGGGTGCTGTATGTCAATTGGTATAATAATTGTCGTTTTATGCGATAATTTTGGTGTTCTATACAATATACTATTGTAATATTAATGTACTTACGATAATTTCACAATTCTTTCTATAATTTGATTCAGACTCCATAAGACATCGATAATTCGGACGAATTTCATTTTAAAGTGGGTCAAATGTAGGAAAGGGGACGGAATTTTATTGTATTCCGATGTAATTTGGATCCGAATGACCTAGCAATACTGTATCGTACGCGAGTAGTAATTATCATTAGATTGCGTGACTTACCTTTCTTCAACTGAATGTTATTCTTCCTTTATTAGGAACATTTCTTTCTGAGTTAACACGATGACTGCCATGTGTATTTATTTTATGCATACCACACTTTCTCATCGCGCCATATGCATACATATTATTCACAAGCGATGCTTGATTTCAGACTACGTATCTATAAAAAATGCACATGTACCGTGCATTTATTTTGGAGAATCTATTGAATAGACGTGGAATTAACAATATTTAAGTTGGTCTGGTAATATTTTTCTATTTACGTTTGCTGTTACATAATGATATGTGACAACATTTTATTTCCGTTAATAAAGTATTTTTTTCCTATAATAAAAAACAAACTAAACAAATAAATAAAGGAAAATAAATGTACTACATTCATTTTACAGTTTATATGAGGCAAAAATAAAAATATTTTTAATTTTTTGTAAAAAATTATTGCGACAAAAAAAATAGTTTTTTTACCAACTAAACCAGATTTATCTACCAACAAAGGTCTTTTCTACATAGATTAGCACAGATATATAATGTGCACATACAAAAAATTAAGTTATTGACGACAGGGCCGTCCTTTATTACCTGCTTTTAAGGCGTGAATAGAATATATGCACGCACTGCGTATGTTTGTAATAATTTAAATCCCGCGCTGCGTGCATATGTTTTATTGGTGCTTCTATTGGATATTATAGATTATATAGGTATTAACTCTTAAACTAGTCTTAAAACGTAAAAACAAAATCTTTTTTAGAAAAACTACTTCGGCTCAGCGAATCCGACCACGAAATTCGCTGCGGCAGTCAACGTGTTTTAAATGCTCTTTTATCCATTTTTTTGTTTAATTTGTGGTTAGTTATTGTTATTAATATTTCAAAATACTGATTTTTTCTCATTGATTGACCGAAAATACACACGTAGGTAATTTTTATTATTAATAATTGAAAATAGTATTGTAATTTTGAATTGATAAAAAAAATATTAATAAAAACCTAATATGAAATAGTAATTTACGTTACATGACCGGAAAGTAGTGTGTTGCAGATCGAGACAAGCAGATTCTTGGAAAGACCTGCTTAACACTAATTTTCGGTCGCGTGACGTACAATATTTTTTTTTTAAGAGCGACACTTCGATGGGAACTCAATTATTTATTTTATTTAATGAAGTGATTAATAAATACTAGAATTAGTTAATGGATACAATTGCATAAACTAACCAAATACATTATTATGTTTGAAAATTTATGTTAAATGTACATTTTTTAAGACCCACCAGAAAGTATACACTTTCTGAACAATTGTTCGTCCAGAAAATAACGTTTTGCCGATCAAAACTAGAAAGTAGATGTAAAACTTTTACCGGTCCCTGTTTTTCATTTTTCCGACCGCTGTTTGATAATAGTCTGCCTTGATTTAGTTACTATGGTAACAACGTTCCGATTTATTGCCAAGTGACAGTTCATCGTTGATTTTTAATTTGTTGTTTATCTCAAACTTGTTTTCACAAATTTAAAAATATGTATTCAGATTTTGAATTATGTGACATAGAAAATGAAATTCCAGAAGAAATTTTGGAAGCTGCAAAAAAGTACATTTAATATAAATAAATTTGAGTTTACATCGAAGTGTCGGTCTTAAAAAAATATTGTACGTCACGCGACCAAAAATTAGTGTTAAGCAGGTTTCTCCAATCTGCTGGACTCAACCTGCAAAACACCTACGTAACGTAATAAACTATCTAGCGACTATTGTAGTTAGAATTAAAAAAAAATCGTAAATTATAAAACATTATTTTTATCACGGTAATGTAAAATTTTAAACACAACAGGACTTATTTTATCTTAAATGTGTCTCTAAAATATAGATAAAGCGCTAATTTTCAAATTACGGCATCGTATGTCAGTTGCGTAGTCACGGGGGGATCAGAACCCCCCATGGAGGGCCCTCGCGTCACCATCTCCGATATGGTATTGGCGCTGATCGCTATTGACTGTTTTTATTAATTTTCTTGATGGAACCTCCCATAGTTCTCAAAAATCCCTCCCATGAAAAATGTCTGGCTACGCCACTGGGGTATGCATTCCTCTTAACTTAAAGTATCCGAATAAAGAACCCGCACACTTGGATTTGAGTACATTTTTAGTGAACTTTTAAAAAGTATCCGGATACATTGTAAGTATCCGTATTCGATATTCGGATACTTTTTCCTGTATTCGACCCAACTCTGCTAATACAGCTTACATCGTAGTAAAAAATTAAAAATTCGTCTGTGGGTTTGCTAATTTTTACTTAGGCCCTAACAAAGTCATGTTTTTTTAATAAAGGGATGGAACGATAAAATTAAAATAAGGGTAATAAATTAGCTAAATATTATAGTGTAGTAAAAAATAAAAAAAATCGGCTGAGGCTTTGCTTAGGTATACTACATAAATTTCTTCTAGAAGAGTTTGTTTGATGGTTTCACTTAAAAATACCTTTGAAATAACAATTTTCTATCCTGAATAATTTGTATTTGGAATGAAATATCTGCTTTAAAATTATAAAAACTAATTTATTATTTTTTTTTTTAGAAAAGAAGTGTCAGAAATGCCAGAAATGCCCATGGTAAGTTAAAAAAATGATAAATAATATTTATGATTTGTATACTCGCCTACCGTAACAATAATCTTTTTACTTCATAATTATAGGAATAAATCAATAACAATTGAATGATTTAAGAGAATTGTTTCTTTTTACAATAAAAATGTTTGACTGAATAATTGCATCGGGCCATCGAGAAAAATCATAATTAGATTTGGCTGTAAAATTTAAATGTTTTGGATTTGGTAGGTATATTTAGCCACTTCCACATAATGACATTTATTATAAATACAACGAGTGGTATCGGTACTATCAATAATCACATAAATCCGATATCAAAAGTTGCATTCAATAAATAATAAAGGATCTCCCAGAAATATGTTCGTTAATTAATCCGTTCGCTGGCGCAATAGGCACATTTCTGAGAAAGGAGGTAGTCGACAGTGTACAGGGTTGCCAATCGTACGGTAATTACCGTACTTGTACGGTAATTTCGATTAATGTACGGTGTACGGTCCAAAGTCAATACCGTACATAAAAGTACAGTATTTACATAAAAAGTACGGTAAACGTACGGTATTTTGAACAGAATTAGCAAAGATTTTGAGTTGTGTAAGGGCCGATTCCACCGTTCACCGTTGGCTGTTGACCAGTTTGGCCCGCCTACGTCGAACTATGCGTTGTTCAGTAACAAACTTTTGCATTAAAGCCGATGCCTTTTTTTAGAAGCAGGAATTATACATCATAAGCTGACGACCTTTTTTTTGGGTAGAATTATAACGCGAGGAAATTTTTTTTCAGAATCTGAACAGACCACTATATGCTCAGACTTCACTTGGCCCTCGTTCACTTACGGTTTCTCAAACTGGCAGTTTGAAAATTTGAGTTGTGCAGGGCCTGGACTAGAGGTTGATTAAAAAAATATTAAATATAGTTTTTGTACAAAATAAAAGGTGTACGGTACTGGGAGGCCTTGTACCGTAATTCAAATTGCGCGGTACTGTAAATGGAATTTGAAAAGTTGGCAACTCTGACAGTGTGTTAGTGTTAAGTTTTTTTTTCTCTCCTGAGCTCGTCTGACTATGTGTCTCCGAATAACACTGAAGCCTATTGGCTTATTGTGTTTTACCCCATGTTAGTTCATAGCATCCACTCTATCACCTTTGTACCTTGTACAAGTTTGTACAGATCCTTGGGTGAGTGGGTTCTATACGTTGTTGGATCAACCTGGGGTTGTCCAAAAAGAGCCTGTCTTTTGCGATCTAGAGCTTCGCATTCGCACAGTATGTGTTTGGCCGTTTCTGGTTTCTTGTGACATAGTCGGCACATGAGTTCCCCATTGTACATGCCAATTTTGTTCAAGTGTCCCTTTACTGGGGCGTGCCCAGTCATGAACCCTGTTATCACTTTCAACTGGTTCCTATTTATTAAGAGTAGTTCTCCAGTTCTTTTGGGACATGGTCTGCCTATGAAGGCTTTTCCATGTGCCTGTTTTGGGGTGATTCCCCAATAGTTGATATGTTGTTCCCGAATCCAGTCATTTAAAAAACCCCGGAATGTACTTTTTGGTACTCCTGGGTTTGTGTCTGGTTCCGGTGTTTCTTCTGATTCTCTTTTCGCAAGTTCGTCAGCCTTTTCGTTGCCTTCGATCCCTTTGTGACCTGGCACCCAAAATAGTTTTACTCTATTTCGGTCTGCCAGTGTTCTTAGTTCTTCGATGCATTCCCATACCAGCCTCGACGTAACTTTCTGACTCGATATGGCCTTAAGTGCCGCTTGGCTGTCTGACATTATTTGAATATGCTGATTTTCGACAGCTCTTTCATTGTTCGTTTTTGCACATTGCAAAATTGCGTATACCTCGGCCTGAAATACCGGGGAATGTATTCCTATAGCATAGCTATGGTTAGTATCAGGGTTTTTGAAGAATACTCCTGCCCCAGTGCCTTCCGCAGTCTTAGACCCGTCTGTATAACAGGTTTGTTCCTGTCGTTGGGCATTGGGCTCCCTTATGGTGATCTCCGCTCTTTCCTGTATTAAAACCTCAAAGGGAGTAGTAAAAGAGTACCTCTTGGTTAAGTGATCTGATCTCATGTCTAGCACGTCTCCTGTCACTAACCTTGCGATACTCATGTGGCCTGGCCTAATGTCAAGATTTCCCAGTGTATTCCCTAATCTGTAAGCACCTAGTCTTGCCTCCCCTTGTATCACATAGTGAAGAGGTGGGAGTCCTATTAGTGCTTCCATTGCAGCAGTGGGGGTTGTTTTCATTGACCCCGTTATTCCGAGGCAGGCAAGACTTTGTACCTTGCTAAGCCTCGTTATTGCTTTCCTTTGCTGTGTCTTTGGCCACCACACCAAAGCTGCGTGTGTTATTATGGGTCTCACCACCATGTTATAAATCCAGTATACCATGTCTGGTTTTAACCCCCATTTTTTTCCAAACGATCGCTTTGCCATCATTAATGAGGTTTCCGCTCTCCTTGTGGTTCTTTCTAGATGCTGGTTCCAGGTAAGTCTCGAGTCAATCATAACCCCGAGATATTTTACCTCCCCCTTAAGCTGGATGCTTGCACCTCTTAGGTTTAGAGGCCCTAGTCCCTCCAATTTCCTCCTGCGGGTGAATGCAATTATGTCAGATTTGTTTGGGCTAATGTTTAGTCCTTCCGCCTCTGTCCATTTTGTTACTATATTTAGAGCCTCTTGCATTCGATCTCTTACTATAGTGTTGTATTTTCCCTGTGTCATGATCACTAGATCATCGGCATATCCCAGGGTTCTATGTCCCTTATCTTTGATAGCCCTAAGCAGCCCGTCCACTACAAGGTTCCACAGGAGTGGAGACCGCACTCCACCCTGTGGACATCCTCTCACTACCCGTGCCGCTGTTGTCTCTCCCATAAGGGTTGTGTGTATAGTTCTCCCCCTTAACATAGAGTCGATCCAGGACACGCATGTAATAATAATAATAATAATAATAACTTTATTCGCATAAAATAAGAAAAATATATATATAAATTGTATAATAAATACATCAATAATAATAATAATAATAAATACATCGACATCAATATAAACAATTTATCGAATAAAGTGATAAGGCCGATAAGTACATGAGTACTTGTTTCGGCTGATTAAAAACATACAACAATAAAACTAATAGTAATATGAATAAAACTTCTTAGCAATGTGTGTTAGGTACACTATTTCATAGAAAGTGAAAAGAATTAAATAACATTACATTGTCAATAGCAAAAAAGTTTCTATGAAATTAAAATCAATTATTTAATGAAAATACAATACAATATAAAAATTAATATATCACATAACAAAACATATCATAAATTTAATAAAATAACAAAATTTTTATTCACTTTAGAAGTGACATTATTAATTAAAATTCAAGAAAAATATCCACCATATTCAGCGGTTTCCTACGCAAATATTCTTTAACGTTTTTTTTAAATAAATTTTTGTTATTAATTATTTTAAATTCGTTAGGTAGGGAGTTGTATAATTTTAAGGACATATATCCATATGATCTTTGCGTGCATGTTTTTAGCATCGTTGGAGGAATATACAAATGATTTAGGCGGGTAGAGTACGAGTGAATTGGAAGCATAGCCTCGTATTTTGTTTTATTGTGAAATAAAGCACAGCAATTTAAAAAATATAATTGTCTAATAGTTAAAAGTTTTGTTTCTTCAAAGAGTGCTTCTGTATTATACATACGTTCTTTTCTGTAAATTATTTTTAAAGCCCTTTTTTGAACTACTTCCAATGACGTTAAGTGAATTTTTAAAGCGCCACCCCAGGCACATATACCGTAACGAAGATGACTTTCCATTAATGATAAATATAACATCCGCATGTATTCAAAAGGTAATATGTCTTTTAATATATTAAATTTATACAAAATACATCGCAGTTTATTTACAATGTGTTCTATATGTAGGTTCCACTTTAGTTGAGAGTCGATAATAATTCCTAAATATTTAATTTGTTTTACAGGAGCAATCAAAAAAGATTCATGCTCACTGTCCACATTAATATTAAAATTAGGTAAATCAGATGTTATGCAGCTAAAGGGCAAGTAGTGGGTTTTTAGCTTATTTACAGTCAGTAATTTAAAATCAAGCCATTTTTTTATTATACTAAAATTTTTTTCAGCCTTTTGTTTCAGGTTATACCAATTGTCAGCTTCAAAGAAAATGGCAGTATCATCTGCAAAACCAATAATTTTCCCATTGCACTTTAAAGAAAAAAGATCATTAACGTATAAATTAAATAACGTTGGTCCCAACACAGACCCCTGTGGTACTCCATATTCCAAGACCCTTTCGCTGCTGAGTACATTATCGACTTTTACAACCTGAGTTCTATTACTTAAGTAAGATTTAAAGAGGTTTAGTACATTATTTCTAATGCCGATATCATTTAGTGATTGTAACAGTAGTTGATGACTCACAGTATCGAAGGCCTTGGACAGGTCTATGAATATGCACAGACATTGTTTACTTTTATTAAGGGAATTAGTTATTGTCGATGTCAAAGCTAGTACAGCATCTTGTGTAGAAGTATTTTCCTTAAAACCAAATTGATTTTGAGATAATACATGGTATTTTTTTATATATGACGAAAGACGTTTTTTAATTATTTTTTCAAATACTTTAGACATATGAGAAATAAGTGAAATAGGTCGATAATTACCAACATTTGTGTCATCCCCTGTTTTGTATATAGGAATTACTAGACTTTTTTTAAAAATAGTTGGATATATACCTTCCTCCACACATCGGTTTAGAACATAAGTAAACGGTTCTAGGATATAATTAGTAATACTTTTTATTGTTTCACTCCGTAAGTTATCCGTACCGGTTGCTTTTTTCCTCGATTGTTCCTCGATTGTTCCTCGATTCCTCTGTGTTTGAGAGATCTAATGATCGATTCAACGGAGGTATTTTCATTTGGTTTTGGACGTTTTGGTAGTAATGTACTCTCAAACCATTTTTCAAAAACAGTACTTTCTATGTCCTGGTGGTAGTCCAAACTACTATCCCGTACATCCTTTGCAGGCAGCTCCTTCTACCCAACCTGATTCTCCACCACAATGTAAAATGCTTATTCTTTTTCCTCGAGATGGAGGAGTGTCTACATTACATTTAATATTTCCATCAGTCCACCCTTTTATTATGATGTCGTGAGTGTCGAACCAGGTTTCATCTAAAACATGAATGTTTCTGCCCTCTCGTCGATACTTTGTAATTAAATCGAGATATTCTTTTCTCCATTTAACTAAACGGTTGGATTCCATAATTGTTTGTCTTTTATTAATGGTTTTAAATTTAAAGCCGTTAGATTTTAAAAATCTCCATAATGTCGTTTTATGGCAGTCTTCTATTAACGTTTTTTATTTTAGACGTAAAAATAACGTGTTTAAAGTAGGAAAATTATTTACAGAGAACATTTCATAAATTGTTTCCCTAACCGGTTCTTAAAAAAACTGTGGAATGGAACGAGATGAACCAGAATATTTTCGCACCTTCCTAGGTGGTGTCCCTTCCTGTAAAATTTTGTATACAGTTAACTGTGGTACTTTTGTCAAAAAACAGTCTCTTTTAGGGCTTCGGAGGAAGACAATTCATTTTTTAGACCTGTTAATAAGACTCAGTGTTAAAATCCAATATATGTTTTTAGAAAATTGGCATTTTTATATATTTTGACGTGTTGTTTGTCGATTTTCCACTTTGCGGCCTCGTATCTTTGCCGCTCGCGCCCAAAAATAGTTTTTTGAAAATATTACCTTTTAAACTAGAGAAAATTTCCTACAATTTATGTGGTTATCTCTTTCTTGTAAAATGAATAGTGTTAACGCAAGAGCGCCCATGATTAAAAACTGTAATAAAAAGGTAAAGATTTCAGTATTTTAATTTTCTGAATTTGTTTTAGTAAAAATTAAAGAATTTTCACGTTTTACTAAAAACTGCGTTTTAAGTAGTTTTTCATTAATAATTCCATTCAAAATTTGCGAAAATTTGGTAATAGTAAATATAATTACATATACTTTAGTATTACAAAATTTTCGCATTTTCTTTGGCTTCGTCTTTACGAAAAATGAAAAAAATATAATTTTTTTTGCAAAAGCGACCTTAAATTAAAATAAATCAAAAAATGTTAAAGAATAAAAGTTGTTTTAAATTTAAATGAATGAATGAATGCGATTAAATAAAAAATAGGAAATGTATTTTATAAAATTATTATTATTAAAAAAAAAAACCATTTAAAACGCAGTTTTTAGCCAAAATTCTTTTGATTTGTACTAAAACTAATTCAGAAAATCAAATTGTGGAAATCTTCACTTTTTTGTTACAGTTTTTAATCATAACCAATTATTGTTCAATTTTGACATAGATATACTGAATATAGTAGACTTTGGTTCGCTTTTGCGCTAAAACATTTTACATTTTACAAAAAAAAAACAACAAAAATTTTAGAAAATTTTCTCTAGTTTAATTTGTTACAAAACTATTTTCATAAAAATAAAATGAGTCGGAAAGGAGATAATTTGAAAATACTGTTTTTGGGCGCTATTTTTCGTTAAACCCCGTATAAACTATGTGTATATCGTCTAAGAGCTGGCGACACAAAAGTAGGGGTAAAGTCAAAATTTTGTTATTTACCGTTTCGATTGTTACCAAAATAGCGAGAGGCGGGCAGTCAGAAGTCACCCTGGAAGTATAAATCGTCGGCTTACTTTGAAAACCTCTTAAATCCGTTTTTTACTGTTTACGAGGTTTTCATACAAGCAGATTTAAAATATTATTATGTAACATCCTGCAAAAGCTTCTAAATTTTAATTTGATTGTAGCAATATCCATTGGACGATATTGAAACCTTCTAAGTTATTGCAGGATGTTAAATAATAATATTTTAAATCTGTTTGTTTCAAAACTTAGTAAACAGTAAAAACAGACTTAGGAGGTTTTGAAAGTAAGCCGACGAAATAAAGGATAGGGGGTTAAACATGCAATTTTTTCGCAAAATAAGTGATAAGGTTCAGCTCTGAAAATTTGCAGTATTATCGGAGATAGTATAAGAAAGTAGGAAAAAGTCTAGGTGGAAGAGAAAAAGTCGTCAGAAGGCGCTCGTGTTGCGAAAAATTTAGCAACAATGATGTCATTAGGTACACTTTACAAATAATTAAAATAACTTGACTGCTCAATAATTTACAATTACATTACAGAAGCAGTAACAAAACATGACAAGTTTGCCTACTAGAATATACAGCATTAATGTATCAAACATGTTTATCAGTTATTAGTATGATTATCGACTATTAATCAACTAAAAATATATGGAATTATTACATTGTGAGTGATATTATCAAGGGTTATATAACGAGACTTTGATAAATAGTCGACTATTTTTATTGTATCTAAATTTTGAATGTTTTTGTTATCAATTTGTCGAAACATAATTTTGTCATTAATAATAATCTGAGTAGAATCCGAGTGGTTTATCTCGAAGACTCTATTTAATTTTCGGTTCATTTTGAAAAGTTCCACGAGATATTAGCTTGGACTCTGACAATAAATATATTTGACAGTAGCCGTTTATTACATATTATACCTATAATTAAGTATTCGAGTTGCTGTCAACAGTGTCAACGTAGATGAATATCAAGCATCATTCATGATAGTCATCGAGATACTAAAGTGCCTGCACCTTATTTGCATTACACTAATCAGTTTTAGTGAAAATAAATGCCATTTTTCTAAAATAACTTTATTTAAATGATATAAAACCATTTTCATTCCGTCAATCTTCAAATATAAAATTATTGACTTCAAATTAATCAAAGTACGACTCTTAAAGTCGCCATTTTTATTACACATTTCCGTCAGTCTTGGCATCACGTGCGTCCATCTGTCATATTGCAAAATAATGATTATGTCCTCTCTACTTCATTCTATATCCATAATGATAGTCGATATTCTCACCTCTTTCCAAAAAACCAGTAAGAAATATTCCGAGCATGTTAAGCCTCGGCGTTCCTACCCTTAAGGACTTGAGAGTCCCAAAACCGCTCGACATATGCTATTAAGGGATGTTTTTTTTTTTGTATTTTTATTATTTTCTTTTATTATTTTATTTTGCCACTGGCGAATGGATGTTCCTTCAGGACTCCAGGACCCTTTGGCTGGTGACAACGCTGCTCTAATCCCTTAATAGTATAATGACAACAGTAGCTACAGACCTATCAGTAGTTGCAAATGGTCTTTAGGTATGCTGGTTGTTACATTTGGTCGATTTATTTGGTTCGGATTGGTTCTAACGATAATATAAATTGCAATGTGATTGGTTAAAATGTCAAAGCTGATATTTGGTCTAGGAAGATAGTCATTGTAAACATAGTTTACCTCGAAATGCAATTTTGGAAGCATGAAAATAAAAAATCTCCAATTCCCTCTACGAAATTATGAAAATTATACCCTCATATCACCCATGTAAAAAGAAACAAACAAAAAATGCAAACGCTGAGAATTAAGAAAGAAAATATGGGTGCATCGGCCAGGAGTCGAACCCGGGACCTCGGACTTTAGCCGGCTGAAACATCCACATGCTCTAGAATCCAGAAAGTCCTAGCTTAAGAGGATACTGCAAACCAGATATAATCTCTTAAGAAAAATTAAACCTACACAAAAACCTTCGAGAAAACGTCGACAGAAAATTTGTAACTCATTGATTTATATTATGTTTATTATTGATGAGCTTTATGAACTGGAAAGAAATACGTTTATTTCTTGTTGACGAGTACTAATAAGGACGAAACCGATCCATGAATGACGTTCTCCTCAGTAAGCCAAAACAACATTAGCCCAAACAAATCTGACATAATTGCATTTACACGCAGGAGGAAATTGGAGGGACTAGGCCCTCTAAACCTAAGAGGTGCAAACATCCAGCTTAAGGGGGAGGTAAAATATATCGGGGTTATGATTGACTCGAGACTTACCTGGAACCAGCATCTAGAAAGAACCACAAGGAGAGCGGTAACCTCGTTAATGATGGCAAGGCGATCCTTTGGAAAAAAAATGGGGATTAAAACCAGACATGTTATATTGGCTTTATAACATGGTGGTGAGACCGATAATAACATACGCAGCTTTGGTGTGGTGGCCAAAGACACAGCAAAGGAAAGCAATAACGAGGCTAAGCAAGGTACAAAGACTTGCCTGCCTCGGAATAACGGGGGCAATGAAAACAACCCCCACTGCGGCAATGAAAGCACTAATAGGACTCCCACCTCTTCACTATGTGATACAAGGGGAGGCAAGATTAGGTGCTTACCGATTAGGAAATACACTGGGAAATCTTGACATTAGGCCAGGTCAAATGAGTATCTCAAGGTTAGTGACAGGAGACGTGCTAGACATGATATCAGACCACATAACCAAGAGGTACTCTTTTAATACTCCATTTGAGGTTTTAATACAGGAAAGAGCGAAGATCACCATAAGGGAGCCCAATGCCCAACGACAGGAACAAACCTGGTATACAGACGGGTCTAAGACTGCGGAAGGCACCGGGGTAGGAGTATTCTCCAAAAACCCTGATACTAACCATAGCTATGCTATAGGAATACATTGCTCGATATTTCCGGCCGAGGTATACGCAATTTTGCATATTCAAATATTGTCAGACAGCCAAGGGACACTTAAGGCCATAGCGAGTCAGAAAGTTACGTCGAGGCTGGTATGTGAATGCATCGAAGAACTAAGAACACTGGCAGACCAAAATAGAGTAAAACTATTTTGGGTGCCAGGTCACCAAGGGATCGAAGGCAACGAAAAGGCTGACGAACTTGCAAAAAGAGGGTCAGAAGAAACAACGGAACCTGACACAAACCCAGGAGTACCAAAAAGTACAGTCCGGGGTTTCATAAACGACTGGATTCGGTAACAACATTGGGGAAGCACCCCAAAACAGGCACATGGGAAAGCCTTCATAGGCAGACCATGTCCCAAAAGAACTGGAGAACTACTCTTAATGAATAGGAACCAGTTGAAAGTGATAACAGGGTTCATGACTGGGCACGCCCCAGTAAAGGGACACTTGAACAAAATTGGCATGTACAATGGGGAACTCATGTGTCGACTATGTCACAAGAAACCAGAAACGGCCAAATACATACTGTGCGAATGCGAAGCTCTAGATCGAAAAAGACAGGCTCTTTTTGGACAACCCCAGGTTGATCCAACAACGTATAGAACCCACTCACCCAAGGATCTGTACAAACTTGTACAAGGTACAAAGATGACAAAGTGGGTGCTATGAACTAACATGGGGTAAAACACAATAATCCAATAGGCTTCAGTGTTATTCGGAGACACATAGACGAGCCCACGAGAAAAAAAGCCAAAACAAAGTTATATATCGTGTTGTAAAATTTTTTTACGGCTATAACACAAAATTACACTTTAACTATTGTTGAATAAGAAAGGAGGACACATTTCCTTATTTAATAATTCTAACAACCCAATAAAATAATAATTTCCATATCATGCAAATCCTTATCTAATAACATAAAGTAGTCATTCCCTATAGTTAATTGAATAAAATCATGTTTGCCATAAAATGTCAAACATTAAACAATTATCTTGAAGAGAACTGTCATTTTTATTTTATAGTTATAACTAATTAAAAATGGGTAGCAGCATGATGTAGCCGTAGAAAAAGTATAGGAACGCTCTCTTCCTACTTGTATATTATAGAGCATTCTGCTTCTCGTAAGATGTGATGTGATTCCTTGAAAATTAAATAATTTATCACTACTGGATATAACTCAATGCCTTTTACCGTATTAGCCAAAGGAGTAGTTGTTTTCCAAAGGGAAACGGTCGCTAGGTTTATTTTTTTATTTTGTTTTTCTTTTTGATGTTTTGATTAATTTCCTATTTACAATTTATTACAGATGATCAAATGGCACGTTTAAAAGCCCTAGTCATGTAGGATCAATGAGGTGGAAGGTGTATGACATAATATGCATATGGTAAGGAAGAAGTAAATTATGCAACTTTTATCGCATCTTGAAATTATTATCGTGAAACAAATTTAAGTAAATAAATAAAGTAAACCAAATAGTTATTTACTTATTTTCAATAATTTTGAATACTCAAAAATATTTTTCTGCTTTTTACATATAAAGTGATGTTTTATTGTAATCACAGCAAGTGTCAAAATGATCTACTTTACGCAACTAGTTGCATAAAGTTGAACATTATGAAATTGGTTTCGAAAAATGCTTTATGTCACCAGTTGCGAAAAGAAAACAAATAGACTCATAAAAATAGAATTTGGTTAAACTTACAACCTAGCAATAGTGTTGCTTGGGTCCTTATTTTCCATTCTAGGCACTACTGCGTTTTGTTCGTTTTGTTTACCTAAATTATATCGTTACTTAAATTTTATAAATATATTCCTAAAGTAAGTAGATAACATGCATCAAATATACAATCGTTTAGTTACCAATTACATACCTTTAAACTATTTTGTATGACCTGTAAAAAATATTTAGAAATAAACTAAAAACAGTAAAAACGTATACGTCAAATTTATTAACGTTTTTGTTAAAAGAATTAAATGTCAGTGGAACCAAAATGACATCACACCGAACTAGCGCATAGGTTAACTAAATTTGTCCGACTACTTACTAGTTCTGGCCCAGCTTACTGTTACAATTACACCTATATAGTTTCCAACTATTTAAAATATTTTTATACTTTTTAGGACATCTACAGGAAGCATATGAATAGAAGATACGAAATGAAGAAGTTTATTCTATCATCAGTTGTTGTCACTTAATTTCTAAATATAAATAGGTAAATAAATAAAAAGTTAAAAAAATCCAAATGTGTTTTTTAATAATAATTAAAAAGTATGGAAAAGAATGGTGAGATCTTAATTAATGGTGGATCTGAGTATTAAAGAGGCCAATCTCCATTTCCGATTGTTTTGAGAATTTGTTAAAATTTTAAATAAATTGATATTTTTTTTTATTTGTTTTAATCAGCATTTTTCTTTGGGTGAATTGAATACACATTTTTGAAAACAGTAGTGATGTTATTTTTAATCAGTTTTGAATTAGACGGAGAGTGAGCCATTTTTTAATAAATCCAAATGATTTTCTAAATCACTTTTAATCTGCTTATTACTATTCGCATCAGTTGTTCTTCTATTGGATTGAGAGATGCATTTATAGATTTTAGAGATAAAGTTACGACGGTCATAATCAGGACCAATCTCCATGCTTTAACCCAGACAGCATACCAAATCCTTTGGATATCTACTGGACATCCCAATATCCACGGAATGTCCAGTCCATGGTGGATATCTATTTTATATCCATGAGATGTAATTTATAGACATGCAAATGTCCATAAATAATAGTAATTATATAGCAAATTATAAAAAAATTACGCCATTGTGGCTAATAGTACCGTTCAGATATTTAAAATTAATTTTTTTAAGGTGTATTCAATATCCCATGGACATCCACTAAATATATCAAAGTCTAGGCGCGAACTCAAACAATCGTGGATATTCACTAGATGTAATTTTTGATTTTGCACTAAGTATAGATGGCGATACCACTTTCGCATCTACTCATGCTTAACCCGCCGTAATTGAGTTCGATCGAAATTTGTGTGGCAATCAGACTCCATTAGAGACGAGTCGAGAATTTCCATTTATTGCTGAAGAGTCCTAATAAGGATGACTTTCTCCTTAGTGGGCAAAATCAAAGGCAGAGTGATGAAAATATTTTGAGTGTTGAAAATATTTTTTATCTCTACTTTCTTTCGACGTTATTCAATAATCATTGGTTACTTAAGAACCTTTACTAAAGATACCCAAAAAATATTTTGCTGAATATCCAAATATCTTCTATATCCTGGGATATAGACGGACATTTGGTTGGATATCCATATTGGATATATTGAATATCCACAAAATATAGTCTGTGGATATCTCTGGGATTTCTTGTATTTTCTGGAAGATACCCATTAGATATTTTGCTGAATATCCATTAGGATATCTTCTATATTCTGGATATAGACGGACATTTGGATATCCATATTAGATCCACGAGATATTTCTGATATCCTGCGGATATATTGGATATCCACAAAAGATATTCTGTGGATATCTCTGGATTTGGTGTGTTGTCTGGGAAGGTGATTAGCCATAGTTCTAGATGCAATTTGGCCGATATAGATTTAAGATAATTTAAGCTCTATACTTTAGGATTGGCAAAATCGTTACCATAACTCTTAAGAGTTTGGCATTTTTTGCATACATGGTATTCAACCATGATGGTTATAACTCCAAAACAGCAAAAATGGAGATTGGCGCGCCACTTTAAAACTCAGGTCCATAATGTATCTTCTAAAAAAATAATTTGCTAACGAGACAAAGATCTTGCGATGCCACTAGGGTTGCCACCTGTCATTTTTTGAAAAGGACAGTCCTTTTTTGAAGCAAAATGTCCTTGTGACTTTTTAAAGCTTAAAATGTCCTTTTTACGAAATGTCCTCTTTTACCACAAATGTCTTTTTTTTGACTGGCAGGACATATTTTTGGAAGGGACATGGTTTGTATAGTACGAGCAAGAGATATAAGTGTGGCTTTAAAGCCAGCCGGCAACATACCAAAATAAACTAAGGAGACTGATACATCACCTTTAAATTAGTAGAGAGCATTCAAGAGATTGAGTATACTTATTTTATTTTTACTTCCCTCGATAAAAGAGAAGTATTGTACGAAAAATATGTTTTCCCCATGCGAAAGCACCCAGAGCAATTTTAAACTGGGTGCGGAGCACCCATAGCACAACGTGGACAAAAACTGCCAATAAGTGAAATGAAGATGTCGTGGCCCAAGTTGGTAGAGCGACAGGATGCCACGATGCGGCATCAGTTTTTCATTGTGAGCTGTGACGTTGCAGGTTGCGATATTCCTAATGCTAATGCAAAATATTAAAGCTTTTTTCTATAGACCCAACTCAACTTTTTTATATTAGAAAACGATTTTTTATTGGAAGTAATAAAAGACGTCACTTTAAATTTCTATCTCTTAATGTCTGAAATTCGTAACATGATGAGTTTAATAAAACGTATGTCTCGAATTAGCACAGTTGCTTTTTTTTAAATACTATAAAAAATGGTGGAAAGTCCATAACTTTTAAATATTTGTTAAATATCACTTATTAAAATATTATGCATTAAAAGTTAAACAAACTATAGACTTTCCGCCATTCTTTACCGTACTCTGAACCCATTTTTAAAAACAATTTCTAAAAATATTATCGTTCGGAGCTGTATTTGTCATTGACAACGCGTTGAATTTGGACTTAAGAGTTTATTATTCTTGGTGTATAAAACCCTATGACGTCAAAAAAGAACGACTATAGCATGGCATAAGAAAAAATCGGCAGGCTAACTTGTCTTGGCGGCAACGCTACGCGCACATCTACGCGCACACCGCCATTTTCGGGTCCAACCTCTCAATCAAGCCAGTGGCGTCACTGTCGTCGTTTATATCGACAAAAACAAACAAGTTGCAGCAGCTCGGAATCAGTAGCGTGTATCTTAAATTTATTTTGTTTGTGATGTTTGTATTATGTACTTATTGTTATTTTTTTAGAATTATAGATATTTTTTGACACTTTTTATATAGTAGTTGTTTTACAGTGTTAATTTGTTAACTTTTAAGTGTTTTACCAAAGTATATTAATTATTGAGTAGCGACAGCTGGGAAACCGAATTCTAGTGCGCCGACGCGAAATAGAGAGGCGAGACGTCATCTAAAGATGTAAACAACGCCTTTCACTTTAGTCGGGCAGCTGATATAGGAATTCGTTGTTGTGGATTTATTATTGATCTTTTATTGTGTTTTTGTTAAGATTTTTTGGGGTTTTGTGGGTTTTTCATTATGCCAGGAAATGCATGTACTTTTCGACCTTGCTCGACAAGGTCTGGTTAACAAATCACTGTTTTCATTTCCAGAAGAATATGAGAGGTAAGTACCTTGAACTACACACTATATTTGATATTTATCAAATAATAATCTTATTTTTATTGGAACTTATTTGTGAAAATTTGATGTGATAAGGCCTATTTCGTATATTTCCTATAAAATCTAGAGGATATACAGCATATGTACCAGGTATAACAATTATTATAAATGGGTTTTTCGAGGGTTTCTTGTTTAGAAAAGGGTTCGTTTTATACCTGTCATCAGATTTTACACTGACTTCCATATTGTTGTATGAATAACTTGTCAAATCAGATACCTCTGTAAAACACTTTAAACGTGAATTAAAAGTTTTGAGTAACGGGGCGCATTATTAGTAAAAAATTGTATTCAGCGACATGTTTAAACAAAGCGAAATTTAAAGTTTGAGACAACTCGATTAATAAATAAAAAGGTCCATAAGTAATAATTTTTATTGTTATCAAAAATCAAAACCCTGTGCACCTACCAACTTTCAAGTATCTAGCTCATCCGGACGTAGGTAAAAAAATTGAAATTTATCAATAGTAGTTATATATATGTTTATATTTACTACATAAGTTAAATACTCATAAATATAAAACTGCCTAATAACCAAACCTTTATTATAAATGTAAACTACAAAAGAGTTTTACTTCAAATTACGTTGAGCAGTGTAAACATCACATTCAAGACCAGTTCATAATTCGAGCAGTGTTTTACTGTGTCCTTCCGTCAATAACGTCAAAAAAGAGAAAGAAAATTTGCACCACCCAAGATCAAAGGTACCGATGCTTTATGTCGCTACTCAATGGTTAATATACTTTGGTTTTACTATGTCTGGGCAAAGTTGTGCAGCAAAAAACTATATGAATAAACTGTATTAAAATATTTTTTTCGGTTTCTTAAAGATCTTTTTAGGTAGGTATGTATGTACTTTAAAAAAAATCCTAGTAAGATGTAGGTAGGTGCCTAGTTAACGTCACGTAAAGTTTAGCGTCAATTTATATTTACTTATGTAGGTATATTATTAAGATTCAAAGTAAAATGTTATATTTTAAACATCTCCCGTATGGAGTTGACAAAATGGAAAAATCTTTATTTTTATTTTAAGGAAAAAGTCATTATAAAAAAAATATGTTTGACGAAAAAATAGGTTTACTATATTAATATGTTAGGTCAGGTGTACATGGTCTTAATAAATAAAGAAACTTAAAATTGACAAAAGGAAACAATCTGTATTACCTATTGATTTTACGAAGAAAAGTCACAGTTTTGCTGTCGGTTTTCCTTCATAACTTTAAAAGGAAACTTTTTCTTGTAATTTTTTCAACAAGCAGAATTTTTTGTACGGAATGACTTTTTTTCTGAAAAAAATGAATATTAATCGTAATTGTGTTATCCCCAAATATTGAAATGCTTAATAAAAATTTAATTCTGATATTCATTTTGATAATTATTTTAGATATTATGTGAATAACAAAGCTTTATGATCTTGATAAATCTAAAGTATTTTCATTACAAAAAGCAAGAAAATCTTAATTAGCCATTAAAGAAATTATAAGTAGTAAATTTAAAATTAGTAATGAGTCACATACAATCAAAATCATGTGTCTTAAACAGTGCTATTAAAAATGTAAAATTCTTATATTTTGTCGAAGTAAATTCAAAAGCCCGCCAATTTTCAAACTAAAATAGCATTTCATCTTTCTATATTACCGACTGAGTATTAATTGCACAAAACTATTCCATATGTCGCTGAAGGTAAACATGCTGCCAAATTTCTGTGAGGAATTTGCAACTCTTAATTATCCTTCCTCCATGATGGTAACTGTGTAAACCCTACATCGGTCCAATTTCAAAGGACGTTCAAAAAATTGCAATGTTTAAATTTATTACATTCTGGAACTGAAAACTTCGAAACAGGTGGGGATGCTTTACTTGTAAGGCTGCATGAAATTCGTAGGACTAATAAGGATGAGCCATTTTCCAAAATCGCGTGTAATGGTGGCAATATTGTCGAAAATGTAAATATAAACAAGCATATTAATGAATTGCATGCACAAAATATTAATATTTTTTAAGAAAATTTTATTATATATGCGGATTTTTAATAAAAAAATGTCTTAAAATTCAACGTTGCGATGTATGTACACAATATGCCTTACCACACGAAGACTTGGATACAAGCTCCATGTATTGTTATTATAAAGCATACAAAAAAAGCAAATGAAGATATTTTTGGCAATTTAAAAATGTCAAATAATAGTTTTGTATGTTTAATAACAAAAATTGAAATAATTTTTTAATTAATTACGAGATAACATTTGACGCTCCTTGTCCCCGATTTCCATAAATATATGTTATTAAGGGTCGATTCCACCGTTGTGTTAAACGGAGATTAAAATGACATTGTTAATGTAAAAATGTCATTTTAAACTTCGTTTAACACAACGGTGGAATCGGTCCTAAGTTATATTTAAGGCTGCTCATATATTACACTTTAAAAATATTAATAGAAATTTTAAGACCATCAATAAAAACAAGCTAATTATTTGGCGCAATCTGTAGAGCTTTTTTGTTTTAATACGATCCTGCCTATCAATACCTTATTTTATTACAAAATCTTTAAATACGCTTTATTCCGACCCTGACTAAGACCCCGAATGGCGCCGCCAAGGTCAAATTTTCTTAGTATAATATTTGTATGCGATCAGCGGCAAGTGAGCCTGCCGATTGTTTCTTATGCCGTGACTATAGTCTGTTTTTAAACTAGGAGGAGCGAATTAAAAAGACGCATTTACACAGGGAAAAGTAACCAGATTCGTTACTAAGAGCGTAATTTATGTAATAGTTGTTATTATCGGCCCAAGTCGGCGAACAGCCAATCAGAGATCAAGGAAAAAATAAATGTCATAGGAGTCGATTTTTTGATTGGTTCCAGACAACGGTCGTAAATTTCACATTACTGTGATCTAAAAATTGTGTCTAAAACAAATTGTCACTGTCAAATGTGACGTTAGCAGAAATGTTTTTCTTGCCTTTGAAATCGACTTCTTGAGGATTGTAATTTTTAAAATGGATATTGAATATTTATGAAAATTGTTAAAAGAATATCAAGATGCAGGTTAGTATAAAACATAGAAATATGATCGTTTTACATTTTTAATGATGTAATTGTTATAGGTATAAACTTAAGTAAAAGATAATCAGTGAACGGCAACTGGATCACACATTGACTGGAATTTATCCTATGAGTAATATGGAGATTGTAGCTAATTTGGTGTTAACGTATAGTTAAACACGCTACATAACACTACTTATCAACATTATATCATTACTAAATTTTAACTTAATATTGTAGGTCCTTTTAACTCAAGTTGTAATTTTTACCTATGTTTATTAATTTAAAGTGAAATATTCATACATACCTATACATATGTATTAATGTTATACATGGTGGGCCATTAAGTTGAGCGGATAAGAAAAAATCGTGAAAAATAAACAGAAAGTAATATCATAACGAGTGTATATTTAAATTAAAATACACAGATGAGAAATTATTTTTTAAAAATAACATCATACATATGTGCGCCATCTTGACACAAGCACTCTTCGAATCTGAACTTAAAATTTGAGAAAACTCGTTGACACATTGAGCGTGGAATATCAGTCATTTTCTCTCGAATATTCTCCTTTAATTGATCTACTCTGCGTGGCCTATTGGTGTAAACGCAACTCTTTAAGTATCCCTAAAGAAAAAAATCACAAGGAGTAAAGTCTGGACTTCTTGGAAGGCCAGAAAATATCCCCTCGGCGCGATATCAGTTTACCTTCAAACATCTCGTTTACGGCCATTATCGACTCACTAGACGTATGGCATGTGGCATCAACTTGTTGAAACCATGTCCACACATTAAATGGTTCAAATTTATGAAGTTGCGGAAAGAAAAAATCGCGCAACATTGTTGTGTAACGGTCAGAATTTACCGTTACCGTCTGGCCTCACTTATCTTCAAAGAAATAGGGACCTATGATTCCTTGTGCCGAAATAGCCGCCCAAACTGTAACTTTGGGCGAATGCAGTGGCTTTTGTTGTTTTTTTTTGGGATTTTCTGCTGCCCAATAGTGACAGTTCTGTCTGTTGACATACCCACATACCCATTTAAGTGAAAATGAGCTTCGTCCGAAAACAGAATATTGTTCAGAGTTGGAAAGCGCTCCAACATTGTTTGAGCAAAAATACGGCGTAGGTTATGGTCATTGGGTTTCAACTCCTGCACTAATTACATTTTGTATGGATGCAGTTTTAGACCTTTTACCAAAATTCGACGCAGGGATGTTCTTAATATGGCAAGCTCTGCCGATCTCTTTTGGGTAGATAATCCGGGATTGCGTCGTAGGGAAGTCCTAACTTCGTTAACTGTTTCCTCCGTGTGTATTGACCTTGGGTGTCCTGCAGGCTTCTGATTAAGTGTGGAACCCCTAGCTTCGAACTTTCTGATCCACGACCTAATCACACTTTCACTGGGACACTGATTTAATTCATTTAATCCGTACTCGGCACGAAATAAACGCTGCACAACAGTACACGAGTCGCCATTTTTATAATAATGCTTTACGCAGAACGCACGTTGCGACGGAATTTCCGAACACCGAGTTAGTCACCCCCACTACTGACGCCTCGCTAAACAGTGCCGTTTGGATTCAGTGGCGTTCTTAAAATCGTACGTCTTTCTGGCCCACCCTGTATTTTTAAAATATTTATTGTGGAAGTAATGTTAGCTCATTATGCTAAATTAAGAGTATCTTTAATGTAGTAGATGTTGTTTTAAATGTAAATAAACAATTTCGTAAATGGTTTTATTGTCTAATAAATAAAATTTACTTGAAAATTTAGTTACTTTTTAATCATTTTGGTTAGAAATTTATCAATTTTTAGTCTTAAAAAATCAGTGATAAAGTTTGTTAGTTTTTTCTGGAATACTTCGGAATTCATCTCTTCATGGTAATCTCCTATCTTTTTGCTTTCAAAACCAATAATGTATTTTCTACAAAATCTTCTTTAAAATCAGCATGTAAAATAATAAGTCGTCTTCCCCTTCTTGTAGGGCTTTTCAGGAACTGCTTCGTTTAATAGTACTCGGTGGAGAAAAATCCATAATCGTAGAAATTCAATAAAACTGCTTACTGAAGTTTTAAAAAGAACTATTATTTACGAAGTAAAGTAAAAAAACAGTAATAATGATGAGAAATCAAAATATAATATGTTAGAACTGTCAAAAATATCAATTATTATTAGCTGATGTTAATGCTAAAAAGTGATGTGTGAAACTGACTGCAATCTGACCAATCAGAAGTCTACAGAATTGCCAACTTAATTTTAAATCGCTCCTCCTACTTTAAAAACAGAGTATAATAACATTCTCAAGGCAAGAGCTCTGTACATATGTACATATACTATCGAGCAAATACTTGAGGGAAGAAGAGATAACATGTGGAAGTTGCTCCAGATCATCAAGCTTCGTTAAAAAAGAACGTTCATTTACAGATTGTGCTCGAGAATAACCCACGTCATTTACTAAAAAACGCTCGGACCCGTCAATTTTTGATTTTAGGGGAAAACATTTTTTTGCCAGTTTCGCCCCCTAAACGGAAACCCTCTAACGAGGATGAGACTCACCCCATAAATCTCAAAGGAAAGAGGGGTCGAATGATACCTTATTTTGAAGGTATTTTTACCTAGATTATAACCCCCGAGTTTTACGTAGCCCATACAGTGGCTCACCAAAAGTATAAAACCGATTTAACATAATTTTTACATTGTTATTAAAAAGAAACTTTTTGTAACAATTCTAGTTTTATTCCTGTGTCCTTCAATTATTGTTATCAGATGACATTCTTTGGTCGCCGTAAAGTAGTAAGGTTTAGTTTATTTCGTTGTAGAGTCGGATAAAAGTGGCATATCAGTGATAATGGTTTACTCAATTGCTAAGAGGGTGTAAATAATTTCATTTTTTTTTGCGAACAATGAATTTGCTAATAGACTGCCCAACTGTTTAACAATGAACATCAACATCGACAAGTCCATCGAAAGTATATTTTGGAGTTAGTCCAAAAATTTTGAGAATCTGGATCAGTAGCTAACAAAAAACGTAAAATGGAAAATGTTTTTGAAAGTGAAGCTATAGAGGTGGCGATTTTAGGGCATGTTGTTCAAGAACTCACATTGAGTACAAGACAGTTGGCGATAACATCTGGTATTAAGAGAAGTAGCATTCAGAAGATATTTAAAAAACACAAGTTTCATCCTTACAATATACATCTGGTACAAGAACTTAACAAAGACGATTTTGATGGGCGATTACAATTTTGAGAAATTATGACTGAACGGGCAATAAATGATCAGCAATTTCTATTCAACATGTGTTTTTCTGACGAATGCAGTTTTTCCTAAATGGTACGGTAAATCGTCACAACTGTCGTTATTGGTTCGATTCAAATCCCAGAATATTTTATGAAGTGCATACGCAACATCCAGAAAAACTGACAGCCGTATGCATAGTCGATCGCCAGCGACTCGCCAGAGATTCAGTTCGGCGTATCGCCAGCGATTCGCTGGCGATCCGCCGGCGAAAGCCCAAAAAGCTGGCGACTCGCCGGAGATTGTCACCGGAATGTCATTTCACGCAAGTTTTCATGTTCTTTTATAGGGAAAAATTTGATATTCGTTCATTATTTTTTGAGTTTCAAGAAATGAATCATGAATAAAATGCGAGAGATACCGGTGATAATCCCTATAAAAGAAAATAAAAACTTGCGTGAAATGACATTCCGGTGACAATCTCCGGCGAGTCGCCACCTTCTTGGGCTTTCGCCGGCGGATCGCCAGCGAATCGCTGACGATACGCTGAAATGAATCTTTGGCGAGTCGCTGGCGATCGACTATGCATACGGCTGGCATTTTTGGTAACCGTATACTGTTCGTCAGTATTTGGATCAAACGTTTCCAGGTCACTAGATCGGAAGAAGAGGAGGTATTGAGACCGTGTGGGCTGGTTAGTAGTTGTGATTGGCCAGTTCTGGACGGGAGGTAATGAGAGGTAATTAGTAATTATCATAAGTACCCACCCCACCCGTCGCGCAATTAGCAAGTACCTCCCAATGAGCGTAATTGCATAGTGTAATTGCATAGCGTAATTGCATAGTGTAATTGCATAGTGTAATTGCATAGCGTAATTGCATAGTGTAATAAGTGTAGTTACTTCATACGCATATAGATATAAGTATTTACTATGTATATCGAGTAGCGTGTAACGAGCATAGTAAGTACCTCTTAGATAGTAATTGCTATGTATATCATGTAGTGTAATGGGTTTAGTTCAAGTACGTATGAGTGATTACTATTGTAGCATAGGGGAAATACGTCGGAGCATACCTAACATCCTCGACTCTCAACCGTCAGAGCTAGAGTGAAGCGCGACTAGCGCGAGTCTCCAGCAGACAAGCACGACGTAAACATCGGTGGAAGGGATAGTTCCCCATTCTTCACACAATTAGCAAGTGCCTCTCGGACTTGTATATTATGAATAGGGTAGGGGATCATAGTAGAGGTGGGGATTTTTAGAGGATATATAGTAGCGCTTCTTTCCAAATGAAATCAGTTTGAAATCAACTTAAAATCGTGAACTTTAAGAGTGTTAAGAAATCCTAAATAATAACCGATTGTAGTATTGTGTGTGTTTTACAGGTAAACAAATATTTGTTTGTATTCTACCATGGCTCAATCTCAGATAGATACACTAAATAAGTTAGTTGGCGAATGGTCCACAATATTGGATCAGCGGGAACTAAAGTCATTAGTTGTAGGTCAACTTTATATTATTAAGACGATATTTGTCAAAGATACTAGGTATGGTAAATGTTTACTCATTCATTTAATTGATCGGCTTACACTTGAGCTTTTCCAGTGTTGGCTGCCAAGACGCATTTTTGAAATAATGCCACCTGAAATCATTGCTACGATTAATGCTACTGCGGGCCAATATGCATTAGTCTATTTAGGGGAAATACCGTGTTATGGCTCAACTACTAGATCTCATATAAGGTTCGATTTAGTTAGTCAGCAATCAATTCATTCATCTGTGGTAGAGTCATTGTAAATATTTTTTTACTTTTAATTACATATAGTATACACATTATTTCATTAGGAATTTCTATAATTTTATTGTAAGTATAACTTGACCCATTTTTGTTCCTTTAATATCGGCCACATATTGTTTCAGATTATTTCGATATGTGGATGATGTATTCCGAAGAGCACTGGCCTAAAGCTATCGACTTAGAATCATCGATAAGCAGACTTGGGAGGGAACTGGATGCACTAGCGATGGATGCTTTACACTCCATCAACTATGATGCCGACATATGGCCGTTCCCGGAAGCCGTAGCATTACAGGATGAATGGTATGAGAAATACAGTAAAGGTAGCAGTCTTTGCTGTGAATATAATGCATGTGAGCTGGACTTGGATACATTCTGTGAGAAGATGGTTACCCTAAGTTTGAAGCGTTTCTTGAACGAGGTCTTACCATACATCACCCCGCAAATTAGGAGTAAACATGGTTTGGATAGAGAGCCACAGTCAGACGATGAAAATGATTAAGGATTACTTTTATAATATATAATATATGTGTAATTATAATATAAATAAAACAATATACATAGTTTTAATGTTTTTTTATTTAAAAAAGGTTGTTACATGTTATTATGTATTCAGTAAATACTTCTACTACTTATTAGGCCACACCCATTAAAAGGTTAGGTTATTATGTATAAAGTAAATAACGCTACTACCTATTAGGCCACCCCCATTACACCCGTATGCAACGCAAACATGTATATGTTACGGGCAGTGTTGTAAATTGGGCGTAACATATATATTTTATAAATCGAATGCTAGACCATGGCTAATATTAAAATAATAATTTTTCTATGTTGGAATTATAGTTGGCGGTGATCTATTAAATTCTAAAATTTGACTACTAATTAGGCATTACGTGTTTGAATGTTTTTTTGTTAAAAAAGATTATATTATATTTTTTAAAGTGATTGAAAGTATGTATAGTAATATATTACATTATTTCTAAAATGTATTTATTTTTTTATCAATTTCCACTCATTGATAAATAGCCCATATATTTATTATATATTTTATAAAAATTGTAAAATAAAAAAAAAATAAAAAAATTGACCGCACAGCGGAGGAACGAACCCGCTGATTTCCTCGTGAGCACATTGCAAGCTTTTCGCTTAGCCTCGCGCTCACGAAGGCGGCCACATAATGTTCATCGAAAGCTGGTTATAAAGAACCCCGAACCATTGGGATGCTAGCTCTGTCCGATTTTCACCATCCCTACGCCGGCCGTAAGGCCCGTAAGCGATGTCCGAACCATTTGAATCGGGTACATGGTTCTCGCTCGACGGGTAGCTTGGAGGCCCGCATATTTAGTGTTGTTTTTCGATTTTAGTCAAAAAGGCGTGACGATTTTCAGTTTAATATAAAGTTCCGCGAAGAAGTTCAACAGTATGAAACTTTATACGATTATAAACGATCGGATTATTGCAACAGAAGTGGACAAAATAGCAAAAAAATTCAATGTAAATGGTAAGTACTTTTTTATTAACTCTTATTAACTGCTCATATTAATGATTAAAAAGAGGATAAAAATTTCCTGGTCGTATTAGAATTTATAATAAAATTTCCTTGCTTTTCTCAACCAAAGTTTATATTTATTTATTTAGCGCGACATATATTCGGAATACGAGTTTCCATCGTCTGGCGCAGTCAGTTAAAATAAAATAACATTAAGGACATAACAAACAGTTTAAAATTTTCGTGATTGAAAACCACGTCTTTTTGTTTCCATCGTGTAAGCGTATTCCTGTACGATGTTTTATAACCGCCCCACAGCACCAGATCTGTTCTGTGTGAATTGCGTCTAACAATAATGTACGTCTGTATAATTATATTATATAATTACATTTATTAATATAAAAGATGGAATTTAATTTAGAAAATATACCAGATGCACGGCTTATTGAGTTTTTTATAATTAATAAAATAACGAGAAATAATATTGCACCTAAATAGATATTTTGTCCACGACTACTTAATAATAAATCAATATTCTACCTCCTAACTAAAAGCATATGGTACTCATATATCACGGAGTGAATTATGATAATTCACGCTTTTGTAATTCTGGCAAATTCCGGTAAATAACTAAAGATGGGCGATACTTTTTATAACGATATTTTCTAGATCGAAAAATCGAAAAAGTGAAAAATCGAAAAATCAAAAAATCGAAAAATCCAAAAATTGAAAAAAAAAATCGAAAAAATCGAAAAATCGAAAAATCGAAAAAAAATCGAAAAATCAAAAAAAATCGAAAAATCGAAAAAAATAGAAAAAAAAGAAAAAAAAAAAAAAGAAAAATCGAAAAAAAAAAAAGAAAAATCGAAAAAAAAAACGAAAAATCGAAAAAAAAAAAACGAAAAATCGAAAAAAAAATGAAAAATCGAAAAAAAAATCGAAAAAAAATCGAAATAAAAATCGAAAAATCGAAAAAACAACAGTTAGTTACCTATGTTTAATACAAACTTTCTATTCTACACTTCACTTTTATTTAATAAAGAAACCATAATGGTCGTGGACAAAGTATAGTATTAGTCTCGCAATTTATGGCCATTATTCACTCGGGTGACTTGCGTGAATAATGGCTACCATAAATTGCTCGTTTAATAATATACTATTATTGCCAGCGCTCCAGTAGTTAATATTTTATATTATATAGAAGTATTTTTGACCCCATTTTTGAGCGCCTGACATTTTATATTTCTGAATTTTAAACATTCACCTATTATTTTCCATTATTGTATAACTGTTTGTATTATAAATTTGGTCTATTCTGTATACATCCAGTATAAAATAAATTATGTTGCACTCGGTTTTCTTATATCTTATATCTATATGTGCAATTAAAATATAAATAATACAATATACATAGTTTAAATGTTTTTTATTTAAAAAAGGTTACATCTTCTTATTTTTGTTAAAAATGAACACAGGTATAAGTTTGGATACAGTAAATTAGAGTATATGAATTACAATGGCATATATTCGGTGTGTACAGTGCCATCTAGTGCATTATAACTTATAAGAGCTTCATGAATAATAAGCGCATACGCTTTAGTGTTGGCGGGAAATTGCATTTTACGTGTTTCGAATTCAACCTTGACATCCACAGTTGAAGATTTGATTGGTTTTGGATACATACTGCAATCAATTACGAATAGGGGGTTCGCTCTAAAGCCATTCAGGCCTAACATCGGTTGGGGATTTTCCTTTTTGTAGTAACTTCGCTGAAAATCTTCATAAGCATAATAAGCGGGAGTATCCAACTTTTTCCCAACATCTAAATTCCAACGCTCTAATGGGTAAACTTCAGAATTTAGATATAATCTGATATTGCTTATATCAGCAGCCGTAAACGCCGTCACATCTTCTTTCCTGTTCTCAGTAAAAGAAGTATTTTGAAATCCAATAATTACATATCTAGGTCGTTCCATGGATGTAGTGGTTTTAATCGCCCATATGTCGTGAGAAGTTTGCCTTAGAGTAGGTAATTCATAAAGATCCCATTTATGGTGCGGTATTTTAATGGATTGCAAATGTTTGTCATTAATTTTTTTATACATGAGAACATCTGCATCATTTTCGGGAGTAATATGTTTGACTATCCAATCCATTTTAGTGATAGTTATGTCCGCATCGACTTCTCCTATATAGCAATTTTCGAATGCTCGAGCAATTATTACAGCCATCTCATGCTTAACACCTATTATCCCTTTTTTGTAAGATTCAGCAAAACCAAATAGATGTTTTAATAAGATTCTACCTGTAAATGTATTACTCGTTGAATCAACCAAAACTTGATTCTCTTCGCTGAGGCCCCAACCGGATGTTTCTAATAATTTCGCATGTTTTTCACCATATGACACCATATTTTTTATTGCTGTCGTAATAATAGGTTTTCGACATTCAGCAATCTTTTGTCCACCCATTTCATATCTAATTTCTTCAAATAGGCCAGGAAGAGCATTGTTGGCCAAATAGCACTTTTTATTAGCCTCTTTTGGCTTAAATGATCCAACTATATTGATGTAACTATCGCAAATTAAGAGATTCAGGTCCATATTATTGATCGTAAAGGTGATTGTATCAGAATGTTTGTAATTTGGCGATCCCGTAGGCGGGTGGATATATTCATCGCATCTTTTGATTGAGTTATCGACGATCGGCTTTTCAAATACGTCCAACATCTCATTTCTTACATAAACAGCCATTATTTAATATCTTATATGGAATCCAATAGATTGAAGAAATTTATAATCTTTATTAGACAACAGAAGTCTTCTTCGCTTTACAGTTACTCGGCGAATGTTCATGTTTTTCCCTTCGATTCTATTTATATGATTATTTAAATGGGCGCTAGTTGAATATCGTGGTTTGAAGCAGAATCCCATATTAGTTTATCTCTTTTAATTCGAGTGTGATATTGATAGTTTCCTCTCCAAAGTCAATCAACTCACCGTTATCGTCTACAACTCGGATAGTAATGTTGTCTAGGTATTGCCGACCGGCAGGTATGACTGGTAGATAAATAATGTTATGAGGTTCCTTCGTCAGTTTGTATCCTGGCTCAACGTCTATGTCAAATGAAAAAAGGGTGTGGGCTTCTTTCCCATTTATATAGGAACCAGAAATAATATTACAATCCAATTGAACAAGGTGGAGGTTCATAATATTGATCGGCCTTGTAGAGACATAAGCTTGAGGCCTTGGCGGGCACTTCGAATTACCGAATCCTAAGAGGCTAGCTATACTGTTGTCACAATCAAAGTTGATTATAAATTTAGATGAAATTTCACATTTTAGAGTGTTGTTGTTCGCCGACAATTTAAACATATCATCAAGTTCTCCTTGATTTAAAATAGTTTTGGTATCCGGATATAGATAGTCATATATAGCTTTTTGGACGAACTTATTAATTTCGTCAATCTCATAAGCGCCGGGTGCCACACGTACATTAATTTTTTTCGGTGCACTGCCTTCCTCGGCCCAACTCTTCTCTCGCTGCACCACATCTGCCCAAAACTTTTCTGGGTCTACCACCTCTAAACAGATGATATTATTTTTTGAGGTGATATTTTTGATAGAATGGTAGGCATAAAATGCTATTAATCCAAGACCATACTGTTTATTAACATCCAATTCGATGGGCGGAAAAAAATCATTGCTGAGAATGCTTGACGCTATGGACGACAAATGAAATGTTCTTGACATGGCTAAGAAGTATGTCACACTGACTTCGAAATCTATTTTCGATTACATAAATTATAAACTCGTTTTTTAGTGGCAATTTTCAGTTCTCGAATTTTACAAAAACAACAAATTACGTGTTTTGGTGTTGGATCATCGCTTACGTCAATTGACCCGCGTTTCAAAAATACCGTCGGACCATCATTTACGTCAATAGATTCATTTTTAGAAAAATCCTTAGGTTGTTCTTCATCGTGGGTATTCATTCTTCAGAGAGAAGAAATTGCAAACACAAATGTCCACATAGGACAGTATCAAACTTCTGGTAGCGTTTATAATTATAGTGAACTTCAGATACCGGCCAACGCCCTTTATACAGATAACTAATTAAATCTGAAGGTGGGGGTAAATCACCATAACTATATATATATATATATATATATATATATATATATATATATATATATATATATATATATATATATATATATATATATATAAATATATTAATGACGCATCTCTTTTCTTGTAAGCGACCCAATGTGTTCCTGGCCCACTACTGCTATCCAAATTGACAATGGCTGATTCGTTTCTTAGTGGCCCGCAGTTTGGTAAACTATCTCTCATATACACACCTCGAAAGTAGGGAATCTTGAATCTTTTGGCAAAAGATTGTATGTCTAAATTACTGAGAGGTCTTCGAGGTAGTGAACTTACGAGTTTTTTGGCCGATATGGTTTCATGTAAAGGCCCAACCCCTTTCGATAGGGCTTTAAGTATAATCCTTTACCGTTTTTTCCTAGAGAGATGGCTTCCATGGTTCTATTGTGTCGATTAGCTTCTGTTAATTGTTGACTATTTGTTTTAGCGATGTTCACTGCTTTGACGATTCCGGACGCCGCTCCTGCCAAGCTCCCCAATGCAGATAATCCAGCAAAAATAGGTATTAATGGTAAAAATCCGCCTGTTTTTGGTATCGGTATAATACGGGGAATAATAATTTTTTTCTTTCCCCCGGCTGCTTTAACATATTTTCGGGCAGCCATGAGAGATGATGCAGCCATCTTCCTGAGTGTTTTTTCCCCCATTTTCTGTCCGCCATATGTCTTTATTACCCCTTTATTCTTACTGACAATTCCTCTACCGAAAGCAATTCGTTTTTTGCTTTTTGTTCCGCGACGCCGCTTTCTAGACCGTAATTTATGACCCATACCAAAACTTCGCTTTGTTTTCATAATATTTGTGATAGTCCAGGCAGCTGCTTTTTCACCAACTGACGCGTCGCTAGCTTTAAACCGAGTCCAAGCTAATTCTTGAAGGTCCTTGTCAGCAATATGTCTAGCTTTCAAATCGTTTGCACTTTTAGAGTAAGCAATATCATGTAATTTACAGGCTTTATCTAATTCATTTATTCCTGGGTCGTTACGTGCTAAACGTTTTTGTAAGCGCGTACCTGGCCCACAATATTGGTACCCCGGTATGTGCAGTTCAAATGGTAATTTATTTATGAGGGAATTAACAAACCCTCTTCCACACTTTCTTTTTGAATAACGTTTAGTGATAGATCGCACTCGTTTCACGCTAGGCATTTAAATGAATGTTACGTGGGCGAGGGTTTATATAGCCAAAGACAGTCAAACGATGCGCATAGTCAAAGCACAAAATAGTATCTGTGTGGAGAATTTAGATGAAAAAGTTGGTGATGGGCTTAGTGAAAATAGGATTCCTAGACACGGCCCATTGTTGCCCGATACAATACGCGGCCTTCTAATAGGACCATCAAATTGCGGTAAAACAAATGTTATGTTATCACTACTCATTCAACCAAATGGGCTACGATTTGAAAATGTATATATTTATTCAAAATCATTATACCAGAAGAAGTATGAGTACTTGCATGAAGTTTTGACTCCGATAAAAGGGTTGGGTTATTTTACGTTCAACAATAATGAAGATATAATTCAACCAGTAGATGCCAAACCAAATTCCATATTTATATTTGATGATGTGATTTGTGAAAAACAAGATGTTATTAGATCATATTTTAGTATGGGGCGACACAGAAATATAGATTGCTTTTATTTGGCTCAAACGTATTTGAAGATTCCGAAACAATTGATTAGAGACAACGCAAATCTAATAATTATGTTTAAACAAGATGACCTAAACCTACGTCACATATATTCAGACCATGTAGCTCCAGACGTGTCTTTTAGAAAATTTCAAGAAATATGTGTGGAATGTTGGGGTGAAAAGCATGGATTTCTAGTGATCGATAAAGATAAAGATATAAGCGCCGGTAGATATAAGAAAGGATTCGATAGCTTCATATACCCATAAACAATGCAATACGCGTTATTTTTCAAGTAGCGTCCAAGGCGGCAGGTGGTTTCAGCGATTAAAATGTATAGCAATAAAAAACATTTCGGTTAGACAGAAATTTAATACCTTAAAAAGTGGTCGCGTTGAAACTCTGCAAGCTCTAGAAAAAATGTATGAACCGCTGACGAAACCGTTGAAAACAATTTCAAAAGCCGCAACCTCTAACCCCTTTAACGCTAAAGAAGAAAACCCCGCTAACACTAAAGAAGAAAGATCTGGCATGAAAAGGGAACTCGCGTCAATATCACCGGACTCGACAAAATATGGAGAAAGTTTTGAAAGTGCAATATCCGACCGCGGTGATGGTGATGATGATGATAAAAAATATATTAATAAGCATTTAGAAGAAATATCACGAGGTAATAAACGCTATGATACTCGGTACGGCGTATATATGGACAAAGACATGAAAACAATGGTTGGGAATTTAGAAGTAAAATTTTCTGATGGCAAAATCTCGTTTTGGGATGGGGATAGAAGAGTTGCTGACTACCACGGCAATCCGGAATTGTATGAGCTACTATTTTATCGAAGCCCTAAGAAAGTAAGTAATGCGACTAAGGATACATATAAGGAAATATTACAACTTACCGGAGCGGCCTTTAAGGAGTATGACGAGTCCAAAGGGCTAAGTAACAAAAATGTAAATAAATTGAGAAAAATTATTAGACCATTGTTCTCTCCGGTAAAGATAAAGGGTGGAGGGTTTTCAAAAATACCTAAATACAAAAAAATAATGACCTCTAAACCCACATACGTTTATTGGAACAAGCCGAGAGAATTGGTGGCTAGATTGCGTTTATTATGGAGTTCAAAGCAAGCCGGCCATACTGGGCACGATAATGAAATTTTATCTATAATTGAAGAATTAAGAGAAGAGCGAATAATATATTAAATACATGTGCTGTAGAGGTCAGTCGTAAACGGAATGTATTCAAGGAACATTGTAGATAAATTCGGAAGAAAAAAGAAAAATCAACGCGTAATTATTCGAGAAAAAAGGGGTCTTGGATTCAAATTAACAGGTGACGGTAATTATGATATGCAAACCAAACGGTTGGTGAACCTCGGAGAGCCAGAACAATCGACCGACGCTGTAACAGTTGGATATATTGACGATGTTACTAGGCAAGCAAAAGATCTCGTTTTAAAAGCTTTAACGGAATCCATTAAAAACGTATTACGCGAAGCTACGATTTATTTCGAAAATCAGCAGAGTGAACTTAAGAAATTAGTATTTGAACATCGAACTGTGTCAAGCAATAGTATTGGCGATGTTAATGTTAAATACCAATCGATGTTACAAATAGTGAAGCACAATAGAGAATTTTTTGAGGACATACTTACCACTACAAAAAGTAATATTTTAAAAATTATTACTAAAGTTGATATTTTGGAAAGTGAAATAAAAGGCATAAAAAATTTTACTATAATATTAGAGAACCGTTTAACTGATCTTACCGATAAATTCATTTAAGTGTAATACGGAAATTCTTCGAGACCTTGAAAGCGTCAAAGGAAGTATTGGACAAAATACGGCGGGTTTATCGAAAATTATAGTAGGACTGGAAGAAAGTATCAAAAAGTTTGAATAAAAAATTGTATTTTAATTGGAAAGAATGTCTAAGCACCAAATAATTGAAGAAATCCACCGATCCGCCCGTCGAAATTTTCCCAGAAGAAGGACTATTGTAAAAGGATATGCCGACTTGTGGCAGAGTGATTTGGCTGATATGCAAAGTTATAAAGATGAAAACGATGGTTACAGATATATTCTAATTGTCATCGACTGTTATACGAAATATGTGTGGGCGAGACCATTAAAAAATAAAACAGGCTTACATGTTAGAAATGCCTTTTTAGATATACTCCAAAATTGCGCACACCATCCTAAAAATCTACAAACGGATCAAGGGACAGAATATTATAACAAGGAATTTGGGAAAGTAATGAAAACATATGATATAAATCACTATTCGACTTATAGTACAATGAAAGCGTCAATAGCAGAACGTGTGATTCGTACGATAAAATCCCTATTATATAAAAAAATGGCTATGAGAGGGAAATACAATTGGATAGATATTATAAACGGTGTCATTAATAAGTATAATAACACCACGCATTCAATCATAGGTATGAAGCCAATAGATGTCCTGCCGACAACTAAACTCAACCAATATAGGCAAAACAAAAATGAAGTAAGGCGTAAAAAACCGAAATATCGTGTCGGCGATGTCGTAAGAATAAGTAAATATAAAAGCATATTTGAAAAAGGGTATACTGCTAACTATACAACTGAATTATTCAAAATAAGAAAAATAAATAGCACATACCCCGTAACATACATTCTAGAAGATATGAATGGTCAATCGATTAAAGGCTCATTTTATGAGTTGGAATTATTAAAAACAAAGTGGAAAGATGTTTATTTAGTGGAAAAGGTCATTCGGACGAAAGGGGACAAAGCCTTGGTGAAGTGGTTGGGATTACCACAGCAAGAAAACTCTTGGATTAATATAAATGATATTGTTTAGTATGGATATTAAATGAAATAAAGATTAAAAAAAAAAACAAGTTTTATTTTCCTATTAACTACTACATATACAATAATAAAATAACTTACACTTAAATATATACAGAAAGCTTAAATAATAAACAATTATACAAATTAAATCTATATATAAAGGGTCATTGGATGCATAACAAAGCCGCCGTATTGCAACCCCTGACTCCTTTATTTCAAGCGCTGATGCATACAGGGCAAACATTTGTGTCGCAGAAGTGGGAAATATATCGGGCGCATACATCACATGTTTGCGGATCCTCCAAATCCCCCCCTTCTACAACAAAATGCTGATGCTCGTGTATGTACCTGGCATTTGGATTTCTTTCGACCTCCATCTGCTCGTAATAAAGAAAGCAGGGGTTGCACAGACGTTTGTTCCGTTCCATGCCGGGAATAATCAACTTCACAATAACGAAGCTGGATGTAACGCAGAAGTGGTTACCGCCTCTGGCCTGAAATACATCCAGCTCCCTTCTTATTGAAGTCGGTGATCCAGGGCAATCAGCCTCAATGCCCTCATCATCGTCGTCGCTGGCGGGTTCATCGGCGGGTGGGGCTGGACCAACGGCGTCTTCACCCTCTTCGACGAGTGGTGCCGGACCAACAGCACCCAAATCCTCGTCGGCAAGTTGCGCTAGACCAGCCACGCCTTCTCCATCACCATCGGCAGCTGCAGCAGCGGCATCAGCAGCCTGTAAAGAAGTATATTGATTAGATATTTTATAAGCATAATGATTAGATATTTTATAAACATAAGGTAATAGTTTAAAAACTTACATCACGTTCTATGGCGTCCCAAAATTCGTCAATGCCTGGCTTGTTGGCATCAAAACGCGCCAACAAGGAGAGCTGACGCTCGATCTCCTCAACCGCATCAACATCAACAACAACAATTTGTCTATCCATCTTAGCTATTTATTATTGTTTCGGCTTTCTATTATTATTAATGGTCAGCTACAGCGAAGTGACTGATGCTGGTAAGTGGTCGGGACCTCATTATATATGGTTATGTATTCCCACCTCCACTCTCCCAACCCTCAAATTTACCACCTCCCCTGCATAACATCACGCTCAGTAGGGTGCATCTAGTTCCGGAAAGTTGGAAGTCAGAAAAAATTTTACTCTAGCATTAATCGGTGCTCTGCAGATAATACAACTAACTACAGATCGACTGCAACTAACACAAGATACAGCATGTCCGCATGATATAAAAACCATTTGTACCTCCTTATCGACACAAATCTTGCAAGTCAGGCGTTTACTAATAGAACGACCATCACTTAATGTATGCATAGTAGCACGAGGTCTTTAAACAGAATGTGGACAACTATATATCTGAGGCTGGATGGACTCTTTTATTAAAAGGTTTTTGGATAGATGTTGAGTGGAGGCCAATTACAATTAGCGCAAAATTATACTTTTTCGCCCACTGGCGGTCTAGTTATTTAGAGTTTTTTGTTTGTTGATTCTGATTAGGGAGTTCGTTTCCACACCATCTTATATATTACAACTAGTCTATCAACATAAACTATTTATAATATAAGGAGATAGAACTCACGGCGCGTTGCTATTTTTAACGTGGTAGCTCCCCTGTAGGCCTATGACCACGAATACACAAACAAAACAAAAATCCTCTACGTACCCTGCCACGAACATATGTTATCTACTAACTTTTGATAGTCCGCCCTCCGAGCGCGCCCCTGTTCAGTAATTTCATCATAGCGCGTCTTTACAATTTCAGCGGCCCTCTTCTTTGACTGATACTCAGAATGGGACTCTTTGATCCTACCAATCTCGATGCCCACATCCTTCTGCCTTCGATGTACAACACCCTGATGGTGGAGGATTTCATCCATCTGCCTGTTTAAATCACCTAATCGCAGTTTGATGCGGGCATCTTCGTCTGTAAATTCTTCAGACTCATACTGAAGTGGCGCTAAGGCTACCTCAATATCCTTTTCCATATCGTCCACCACCATCTTCAGTTGCTTGTATGTGGATTCGGTGATTTCAATCTGATCTCTATCGGTCTTTAACCGCATCTGCATATTAATTATGGCGATGTTGACGGAGCTAAGATCCTTCGCCATATCGCCGTCATCAATCAGCATCGGAATTGGTGTAGCCCTACTTGTGGGAGTCACACTTGTTGAGACTACTGCCTTTAACTTCTTCGCCTGCGTTGTCTTCGGCTTCTTCGAAGCCCTCGGCTTCTTACTTTTCGGCACAACCACCCTTGGTCTCGTGGGTTTCGACCTACAGGGCCCATCGTTGGTTTTGCCGACACGTTTTGCATTTTTCGTCATGACCGGTACTGGCAATGTAGGGACAAGCACATTGCTAAGAACATGAATCTTCTTCGGTGCCTGAAACTCATCCTCACTGTTGTATACCGGTAACGGGGCCACTACCGGGGCCGGTGATGGAGTCGGTAACGGGGCCGGTAACGGGGCCGGTAACGGGATGTCGCCCACTGACTGCGACAACTCCATCGGAGATACCGGTGAAGGAACTGCGTTAAACAGTAGCATCTCGTCAAAATCAAAATCCGCCACATCAAAGTTATAAGTGTCGGCTTCCCCCATTATCGACAGGATGCTGTTGGTAGCTGACGTGGTTTCTTCGTTTGAAGGCATCTTAAGTGAGAGTTGGTTCGGTTTACTAGAAAAATAGCACAGAAAGTTAGGTAGTTTATTCAGCGAGCTAAAATAAACTGAATTTCTTACCGCTGGTCCCCGTATATATAGCGATAGGTGAAAGAGTGGGAAGTGGAGGGGAGATAGTGGGAGTCTCTCACGGCCTCATGTTTTAAAAAACGAGCATCGCGCATCTAGGGCAATACTTTACGGGGCATTTAGTCGAGTACATTTTTATTGACTACCAAATGCAAATGATTTGTTAGGAGTTTTTTTGTTGGTTCTAAAATGGATAATTTTTTTTTGTTGGTCCTGAAAAAGGCCATTTTTGGACGAAGGCCGCCGACCTATTGCGAGTCAGAATTGTCGTCTGAGTCTGACACCGATTCGTCGGACATTGAGTCATCCGACTCAGTGTTCGGCTCGGTGTCATACGACCATTCGTTCAGAATTAGGAAGCGGGAGTCGCATGGGCTGGACGGTGACGATGGCCGGCGAGGTTTTAGACCCGTAGTTGAGTCACATCGGCCATCGGAATCTACTCCTACTCCCCCTGTTATAATTTCGGTTGTAGAGTCGCATTCTGCTACTTCAATAACGTCGGCCATGACTGTCGTCGGTAGTTATTTAGGGCAGACTGAATTTTAGAGCCCGGGCGCTGGGTATGTATGGTACACAAGGAGAGTGGGGAGAGTGGGAGAGAGTGAGGAGAGCATAGACGAGGCTTTTTCATCGAAAAAAAAAGTAGAAAGGGGAAAAAAAAAATATATATATATAATATATTACAAACTTTCAATTTACATTTATTCTAATAATAGTTTTAACAGTTAATCTAATATATTTTCTTCGATGTTGCTTTGTTGCAGCTATTTTGCTCTGGTTGGAACTGCCCCCAGGTTTTATTCAGCGTCGCATGGTCAATAATGACTTGTTCTCTGGCGATTATGGTTGCTATGTTGATAGACATTTTTACGGCTTTTATAGTTGGGCTGGATGAGGCAGAATGAATATCTGACCATGAGCACCTACTATTTATTGTGTTAGGAATGAGTATGGAGTGGAGGGGGAGATAGTTGGAAATTTTATAAAAATAAATTTTTTTTTGTTACATATATATTACAAACTTTCAATTTACATTTCTTCTAATAATAGCCTTAACAGTAAATCTAATCTATTTTCATCGCTACTATTATTTACAATATTGGCTACGTTATACCGTAATTCGGCTATAGTTTTTCGAGGTCCATTACGATATTCCTGAATGTCTTTGTGACCCCACGGTAGAGTTTTTACGGTATTTGGTATTATAAACCTTTTCTCATCGTTGTAAGATAATGCAACTTTGTTTTTCATTTCAGTATATATATCGTGTAACTTACTTCTGAATGTATTCATTTTTCTAAATATCTTACCCCCACCTTCTACAATTTTTTGGTAGTCCGTCATGTTTAAGCTGTTTTGTATTACGCATTTTTTTACGCCCTTAGCGGTTTTGGTTTCTTTCTCATCTGATCTAATATAATAGGCCTTGGCACCTGTCCCTAAAAATATACTGATAGCCTGATTTGGATACTCATCTTTGAAATTTCCCAATATTGGTTTAGTTACTGGTAAGTTAAATTTATTATCAGATTTATAATTAGATGTGTCGAAATGTTCAATATTTCTTTCCATAAATTCATAAAAATTTATTGAATTAACTTTAAGCACAAAACTATCGGTATCTGTATAAAGTAAGGAAATTTTATCACCTAATTGTTGTTTTAATGTGCCGTAATAGAAATCATACATCCTTACTTTTGACAATTCCAACACTGTGAAACCTACGTACAGCGGTTTGGTATAACATATTTTAGTTCTACCCATATGTATAGCCACAAAGTGTTGTGAAAATATGGAACAAGACTTAAAATTTTGGTCTAGCAATTAAGTTGTTTGCCCCCGGGGAATTTCTCTTACTAGCCCAGTGAGTTTTAAGGTAAATATCGCATCTGTCATCCACATTTTCCATAGTTTTCCCGTACACGCTATTAACCATACGCTTAAAATGATTTTTTCTGATGTGTCCTTAGCGCTGTTTCTCATATTTGTATTGAGATCTATATATTTTTTCAGCCAGCGAGATTGCTTAAATTTGAGAGCTAGATGAATTTTAGTTACAATTAGCCCATTATTTATGGCTTGCTTAAAGTTTCTATAGTGTAATATGTATTTGTCTTTATGATTCAAATTGGGAACCAGTTTGGGTATTTCTGTTTTTGAATGGGGTGGAATTATATTCTCCACTAAAAATGGTAAATCGGCATGTTTATCATGGAGGTGATGCGGATATGTTACATCAACTTCTAATACATAACCATATTCCCCGAGATCATCAACTGACATAACGTCGAGCTGATTAATTTCCTCAGTCGATAACCAAGCAAATTCCCCTGTCGGTAGGGGCTGACTCATGCTATACCCATAGAGATTTGTCGCATCAATATAATGTATAGAAGACTTCGGCTCGAAAGGATTATATTCGGATAAAAATGGATTATTGGCAATATGTTTTCTTTCCACACATTGGCTGATATCGCCACGTATACTATTTTTGAAGAAATTAATCATATCTATATCCGTTAGCAATTCCAACTCTATCCTGGTGTAACGCAACATCGCATCCCATGACAAACCTGGAGATGTATAATATTGCGCTGGATCTAGTTTATATGCCCTAAGTGATACATCCCTAAAATTTTCAAATATATCGCAAAACATTAAAACATCTGATTTTAAATATAAATCAGAATAGGATCCCAAAGTTTGACATTTAAATACATTCCAAACTTTCTGAGCCCTCGCATAATCCTCATCGGATATATGGCGATCATTTAGCTTGTCATAAAAATCCTCTTTTGAAGGTAAATTGGGGTGATCTAATTTCAATATATTATCTATGAAATTATATGGAAACACCCCTTTCTGCCTCATTAAATCGAATTTTTCTTTTTCTGCAAAACATTTTCTTGTCTCTACGAAAAATTCTGATGGTAAATTTTCTGACAACCCAACCAAGGAATCAGCTAAAAATCTGTAACTATCTAAAAATCTAAGTTTTATGTAATTTTTTCTCATCATACCGTCTCTATCTACATAGCTATGGGTGTACAACGGTTTAGTAAACGAAATATATTTTTCTTTATTTTGAGCAATAACTTCGGCTCTCTCGCCTTCACCATACAATTCTTTAATAAATAAATGACTATCGTACCCACTCAAATTATGAAAAAATATTGGAACAAATTGCGGGATTTTATAATTTAAATTACAATTACTGTGTGCGGCACCAGGGGTTTTCTTACCGGTAATATGGCAATGATCTCTTACTTTAACATCACCACCCTGAAAGGCCTCATCGCAAATAGAGCATATACTCGATGTATTAAAATCATCTATTTCATCATTAGACAATTGGTGCATAGGAACAACATCTTTTAAATACGTATTATAAATAGTTAGAACATCGTCTTCTAGCCGTTTCACGAAATCGCTACCGGCATTGTCACCAGTAAAAGTTACAAATTTCGTCAATGAATTATCAAATGAACATTTAATTAAATATGCAAAAGAATATGGCTCATGTCGGTATGTAGGGATAGTACATTTTTTTTCCGGATCTGGTTCGCAAATATCTATAGGTTTTAAGATCGATTCGAAATCGGCATAAATTACAAATGGAACCCTTAGCTGCTTATCATAATTTTGAAACTTAAGTATATTTTCAGGTACATAATAACCGCGTTTGTCTTTTTTTAGCTCTACTGATGGCGTGCAGGTATATATATATGATTACAGTCGCTCAATTGGTGCCGCAATAGGATGCTTCAAGATCGAAAATAAAGTAAACATCCATCACAAAAAAATTTTTTATGTACATTTCTAGTTATTTGACTCGATACTAATCTGGAAAGACTTTTAATCCAACAGTAGTGACTATTACCCGAATCAGCCGTTATTAGTAGTAAATTTATATGATGGCCTAACCTTCTACGGGAATATCGTAATGGGCCTACTATTTCAAATTTTACCTTACCGTTTTCATAACTACGTTCCAAACCATAAACATTTACACTTATATCATTTAGATCTTCAAATTTTGAAATGTCTTTAAGCTTCATGGGAAATTCAATACCTTCAACATTCAGCACGGTCTCGAAGTGTGGATACGACGACGTTTCGCTAACATGCTCTCTCGCTGGATATAGTGCCGATGTGATGGCCCAAGCAAAGCAGTACGCATCATTATTTTGCACATTAACTACGCCCTTCTTGGTTTCAATAAACTTGGGTAGCTTTATGTGCGAGCAGCCGCCTAATGGAGAGTACTTATTTATATTTACTTCTAAAAATAGTACTTCCACTAACGACCAGCCTGAAACAACGAATAATTTATTAGTTAACGCCCTATTATACACTATAAAAACTACAATACCTGAATCCTTATGTTGAAAGTCTGCAGTTTGAGATACCACCGCATCCTTAAAGTCCGCATATGCCGCATCCAAATCCGCCGACAAATCTAGTATTCGATTTATGCTATTAAAAGATTTGATTTCAGAAATATCTTGACTCTGCAACACATATGTAGCGAAGACCTCTACATTAACTTTAATGGCATTATGGACCCTCAGAACAACTTTTAACAATTCCAATACTCTACATTTTACCGCATCAAAAAATGTTACATAATCTATATGTTTTTTATCACTTTTGACTCTGTAACTTGCAATTCTGCACTTAAACGCACTCTGAATTAAATATATACCATCGGCATGAATTGAGCAGGCTTTTTCTTTATGGTCAAGGCTCTTCATATGCGATGACATCTGATTGGTAGGGATGTCTACATTACATGATTCACATCTCCCATTACGCGCTTTTTTTACAGGTAGAACATCAGGGCTGGAATTGGTAGATCTTTTCGTACCACGCGATGATTCACCGGTGCGATTAGATATTAGCTTACAACTTTTATTTTGATGTCGATGTAAATTATCTATCCTTGTAAATGTTAAACCACAATTACACTTATACATGTCTATTATTTTTATGATAATTTCGATATTAGATAATGGAACTTACAACGCGCTTAAAGCTCACGAGTTTTGTACTGATTTCATTTGAATATGGGTGCTACTATATATCCTCTCTAAAATCTCCACCTCTCTTATGCTCCCCTCCCCTATTCATAATATACAAGTCTGAGAGGCGCTCGCAAATTGTGTTAAGAATAGGGTACTATCCCTTCCACCGATGTTTTCGTCGTGCGTGTCTGCTGGAGACTTGCGCTTCACTCTAGCTATGACGGTTGAGAGTCAAGGATGTGTTTCGGTATGCTCCGACGTATTTCCCTTATGCTACAATAGTAATCACTCATATGTACTTGAACTAAACCTTACACTACATGATATACATAGCAATTACTATCTAAGAGGTACTTACTATGCTCGTTACACGCTACTCGATATACATAGTAAATACTTATATCTATATGCGTATGAAGTAATTACACTTATTACACTATGCAATTACACTATGCAATTACATTATGTAATTACACTATGCAATTACACTATGCAATTACGCTCATTGGGAGGTACTTGCTAATTGCGCGAAGGGTGGGGGTGGGTACTTATGATAATTACTAATTACCTCTCATTACCTCCCGTCCAGAACTGGCCAATCACAACTACTCTGGTTTCCGGATCTAACCCTGTTAGATTTTTTATAGGGCCACTTAAAAACTAAAATCAGCCAACATCACTGGAAATCTGCGATAATTGATGAATATCATCAAATCATGGCTAAGAAGACGGTAGCTATTTCAAACTCGGGGGTTATAATCTAGGTAAAAATACCTTCAAAATATCATTCGCCCCCCTTTCCATTTAAGAATTTAGGGTTAAGTTTCACCCCACCTAGAGGGTTTCCGTTCAAGGGGAGAAACTGGCAAAAAAAAATGTTTCCCTCCTTAAATCAAAAATTGACAGGTCCGAGCGTTTTTCCGTAAATGACCTGTAGTGCCAAAAATTGGTTCTGTTTCGTTTTCAAATGTCCACCCTATGTATATACAATAATATATATAATAATATATGTGCATAAATATCAAAAATCTCCTCCTAAATTCATGATAGTTAATGAATGTTTTATATTGTGTTTCTATTTATTTCATTGGAACTCCCGTCTGCCGCTTCAATCCTCAAAACTACATCAATTCGACATTTAATAATACCTTTTTTTTTTTTCAAAAACTTCTCGCATAGAGGCGGGGCACCCAAAGCAATTTATGAGTTCCGGCGCCTATGCGCATGCATCTTTATATTGTACATTTTTCGTTTAGTTTCTATATATAAAGATTTTTAAAAATAAAATTGAATTAAATCGTCATGGTACGAATTCTTGATATTTGCTAATTTTTCAAGTTTCCGGACCTTGTCCGAGTTTGCAAATTTACCAGATTGTAAAAAAAAATAATATTAATATTTGAAACCAATTTTCAAAACTTTTGCATTTTTTTGACAAAATTAGAGGAAAATAAAAAATTATTTTGATATTTTTACAGAAAAAAATATTTTCGTGCAAAATAAAAGGTTGCAAAAACTTGTATGAGTTATGTCATCGGCTTGCAGAACTTTTGCAATTTTTTTGTCCATGATATAAACAAAAACGCTATTTTACAAAAAAAAAAAAATTATGTTCCGGACTTTCAAAAAATTGCAAATCTGATATAATGTTGAAAATAATACAATATGTTTTGCTTCAAATTTGCAGCACTTTTGCAATTTTTTTCTCAACATTATAAACAAAAGCTCCATTTTGGTATAAATTAACTAGTTCCGGACCTTGGAAATGGTTGCAAATTTAAACTTAGTCTTATTTAAACTAGCCGATTATTATTGAAAAGTTTGAAAACTTTTCTAATTAATGTGAAATGTTCAAAATAGGATTTCTTTACTGACTGTGGATCGTTACGATCCTATATAATATATAATAATTATATTTATTTTTATTCTTTATTTTAATTGTACCCAAATAGGTTATTCGCGTCAAAATTGTTTTCACTTTACTCTTTATAAGTATATATTTGATGAACCTATTCCTAAACCTTAGGACCCGCCTCTGGTTTTGCTTTTTCCGTTTTTATCATTTTTATCCAAAATCGTGCCTTCGAATATTTGATGGAAATAGCCGAAGGACAGTACGAGTTTTGCGACAATTGATACTACGTCGAATAGAAAATATTATCACCAATTGTGTTGGTTGCACGAGAGTTTTTTTCCTATTTTCCAAAGAATCCGAACTATACCTTGGTAAGTCAATGAAATATTAATTTAATAATACGATTTAAATACAATAACAAAAACAATTAATTAAACGCCACATGAATCAATTTCTCCTAACATAAAAATCTGATGTGTCCAACACATGACTTTCCTATCTAGTTATTATAGGCTTTTTCCGGTTATTTTGTACAACCTATTGCAGCATCTCTATAAATGTTTAGAGGATAAACTAAATATATACATTGTCCACATACATCTACCTCGAAACATTTTTCTATAGATATTCATGGAAAACGAAAATACTGAAAAATTAAAATTTCCTACAATTTTTTCATTACGGTCCATTTTAGAAAAATCATGTATAAACAAAAATTATAGAGATCGATATCGCAAACAACTTTTATTTCAAAAACTTTCATAAAAATCAAAATTTTGCACATTTTGTCAAATTTCTCGAATACGGACCATTTCAGGAAATTTTTACATAAAACAAAAATTATAGATAATAATATTAGAAGTAACTTTTATTTGAAGAATTTTTTTCTCCAAACATCAATAACAGATATATTCCATAAAATATAAAAGTGGCCTCCCATAAAGTACCCCCCCCAGATGTTCCGACTATGTCTAAAATCTAATAATTTCACGTCAGGCCGAAATAAACCTTAAGTTTAAAATTTAATGTTTTTTCTTTATCCGTTTTTGAGTTTTCTTCAAAATTCGAAATTTACACATTTTCTCAAATATCTCGAATACGGTCCATTTTAAAAAAATTTTGTGTAAATTTCGAAATTTGAAGAAAACTCAAGAACGGATAAAGAAAAAATCAATAAATTTTAAACTTAAGTTTTATTTCGGCCTGAGACGTGAAATGATTAGATTTTGGACAAAGTCGGAACATCTGGGGGGGGGTACTTTATGGGAGGCCGTTTATATATTTTATGGAATATATCTGTTATTTATGTTTGGAGAAGAAAATTGTTCAAATAAAAGTTACTTCTAATATTATCTATAATTTTTGCCTTATGTAAAAATTTCCTGAAATGGTCCGTATTCGAGAAATTTGACAAAATGTGCAAAATTCTGATTTTTATGAAAATTGTTGAAATAAAAGTTGTTTGCGATATCGATCTCTATAATATTTGTTCATACATGATTTTTTTTAAATGGACCGTAATGGAAAAATTGTAGGAAAAGTGCTAAATTTAAATTTTTCAGTATTTTCATTTTCAATGAATATCTATAGAAAAATGTTTCGCGGTAGATGTATGTGGACAATGTATATATTTAGTTTATCCTCTAAACATTTATAGAGATGCTGCAATAGGTTGTACAAAATAACCGGAAAAAGCCTATAATAACTAGATAGGAAAGTCATGTGTTGGACACATCAGATTTTTATGTTAGGAGAAATTGATTCATGTGGCGTTTAATTAATTGTTTTTGTTATTGTATTTAAATCGTATTATTAAATTAATATTTCATTGACTTACCAAGGTATAGTTCGGATTCTTTGGAAAATAGGAAAAAAACTCCGCGTTCTTTCCCTTACAACCCCTATATACAACTAACACAGATACAATATTGAAACACATTAAATTTCAAAATTATGTTTAATTTTCTTAAAAGCTAATTTTACAATTATACAGGTTTTTGTTTTATGAAAACACAATTTTATTTTGTATGTGATATATCACGTGACATAGCGGAAATATACAAAGTTAATACCGTTTTTTAAGTATGTTCCTTTAACGATTTTGTAAAAAAAAAAATTGCGGAATTGTCGCTGCCGCCGCCTTTAAGAGGAAAATTTACATTACAAACTGAAAGACCTGCGGGGCAACGGTAGTTTAGTAGGTATAAAAATTACAACTTTAGGGTGGAGCCTAAATACTACAAAATTACTTCAGAGACTAAACAAAATCCGCATTCATTCATAATTTTAACAATTGCCTGTAGATACGAGAGATACGTATTCCAAACTCTAACGCGCGAAATTAAGACAAAGGAACCGAAAAATCCTAACACGGAGTGAGTCAGAGTTACCTAAATTAGGGGAACCAGAATCGTATTTGCTTTCCTCGGTGCATTGCGAGATATTGTTATAACGCAGTTCGATTTATTAGAGGGTTTTACATTATTTTTATATTTTAATTTAGAATAGGTTTAGTTAGATTAAGTTACATTTATGAGTATAGAGGTGTGAAATATAAATACAAATAACGAAAAAATAGACGATTGGTTCGAATAAGGTAATATCAATTAATACAGGGTATTTATTAATTGAGTGCCGATACTTAAGGGTGTGAATCCTTGGGGTGTTAAGTTTTAAGAAAAAAAAAATAACTATTTTATCATAAGTTTCTTATCACTCTAGATATTTTTATGAAATTTTTCCCAAAAAAAGTGTTTCTACTCATGGTGGGTTCCTATCAAATTTCAACAAAATATCAAAAGCAGTTTCAATATACTGGTTTTCATTTTCTTACCCGAAAAGGGTGCTTCGTACGAAAGTACGTCATAAACCAAATTTGCTCCAAAATATATAAGAATTTTAAAGATAATTTTGGTTTTTAGAAAAAGCAGTGGTGCACCATATTTTTTTTCAAAAATATTCAGTTCAAACCCGGCACGGACGTCACTGGTAAAAATTTAAAAGTCTTTTACGACAAAAGGCGAGATTGAAAGTGAAAGTTTAGTCTGTTGGTACATAATATACTATATTTATATATCTAATTTTTATTATTACACTGAATGTGACATGGCTTTTTTTTTGCCTTTTTTGGATCAACAAAATATTATTTTAATGATTTAAAATAAACTGCCAGTAATAATAATAATTATCTGTACTTAAACATATGCAAAAAGAAATCATAAAACGACGCATCAAGAAAGCACCAAATTATTAAACTTTTAATTTACGTAAGATGTATTGAAATTAATTTTAAAAAACCGACTTTAAAATCGTGCAGATGTCATCACCACATCTGAATCAAATTTATATGGGACCACCCCTGAGGTACCCCCTTACTAACGAAAATAATTATAGAAATCGGACGAGGTGGTAAAGAATTATCGCTAAACATACATAAAAAATGAAAAGTTTGAGGATTTTCCCATTGACCCAATTATTAGATTTTGACCAAATTTATATGGGACCATCCCGGAAGTACCCCCTTTCCAGCAAAAAGAATCATTTAAATCGGACATTGTGTTAAAGAATTATCGCTGAACATACATAAAAAAAAATATACAGACGAATTGAGAACCTCCTCCTTTTTGAAGTAGGTTAAAAAGGATATAATAATCTATATTATTTGTAATAACTAAAAAACTACTATGTGGAGTTATATACATCTTCTTAAATTAATCTTATATGTAAAAATGTGGGTTCGGTTCCTAGAAGAGTACCTAGTTCACTGTGCAGCCAAATTTATATTTATGGTACAGAATTTTTTGAATAAATAAAGTTTTAGTTTTATTAAACACTAAGTTTTATCAGGAATAACATTTTCTGAAAAAAGTAACATAAAAAGCAGACTTTTTGCGAACCACTATATATATTTTAGAGGACAATCCATATTATTTTAGAAAAATAAATTAAAGTTTTGTATAATCACATAAATGTGATTTATCTTTTAGAATATTGTATAAGTTTGTCAAAGTTTACTAATTTAAAAAAAAAAGAAATATTCTTCAAAAATTTTCTTAAATTTTTTAACACGGTACAAAATACCTTAATCCGTTTATAGTTATCGAAATTAGTAAAGAATTTTAACTCGTTTAGAAAGCGTTCTTTCTCTTTCCATTTCCTATAAAAACTAATAGACCTTTTTGAAATCGGTATTCGGTGACTTTTCTTCTATTTTATTGCCTTGAAAATGATATGGTTTACATAAAAAACAAAACTGACTTATTATTTTTGTGAAATAAAAATATGTTGCTATTTTCATAATTTTTAACTACTTTTCGTTTCTAAAAAAGAAGTACGATGTTCTTTTCTAGATATTAACACATTGTTTAATTGGCTTTTTATTTTTTTTAAATATTCTTTAGTATTTTCATAATTTGGGAAACAGTATAGCATTGAAATTGTGAGTACGCTTTTAATTAATTGTCTGTTTTTTATCTCACAATGTGTCGATAAGAAGTTATATAGAAAAAGTTAGTATTCAATATCATCCAGACAAAAAACAAAAACATGTTTAAATGAATATATTAAATAAATTATGAGTATTCTTTAACAGAGATATATTTATTTGTATTATGGAAATAATGTTTATGTCAACAAACTTAAGTTCGATATTTGTATCAATTTGTAAAAATAACTCTTGTATAATGATAATATTAAATTTAAAGGTTTTAAATAAGGACTTGCAGATATCACAATTCGAAATTCTTTTTATTGGCCATAATACTTTTTTTGGAATGAAAGCATTAGTTTCTGTTTTTCAGTTAAGCTCCATAAATTCATATTTTAATCTGAACGCTACTTAAGCGCAGTAAAGTTGCAATAACTAAACAATATAGTGAACTTTTCGAAAATTTCTAAGTTAAAATTAAAATCAATTTATATTTAAAATTAAATAAGTTAACTAAGATTTTTGACCGTTATGAAGTTAATAAAGTTATAAATAACGTCGTTACAAAGATTTATGTTTGAATTTTAAATTTCTATTGATGATAGTTACGCATCTACGTATTACAATAACAATTGGCTTTAACATAAAACCCTGTATAGTAAAACTTCTAATCCGAATCAAAATCTTGAAACTATTATTTGGGGACTTAAAAGCGTGGTCCACTAGTTGGTGTAGCCTTTTAAAACATTTGGTGTAATAATAATTATATACCTATCATCAATTACCACTGCCACTGGTAAAATCCTAAATTTAAAATAGTGTAATATAATAATAAGACATTAATCATATCTTAAATGGATCGCCTACTATCATGTTTTAGAAATAAATAAAATGTAATTCTTAAATTATTCAAAATAATTTAAGATTCCTTGCGTTATGTTAATAAACATTAAACAAAATTTCTCACGAATTATTTAATATTCTGTCTCGTACTTCCACGTCTCTATTGCTTCGCTGTCAACAAGTTCTGGCAAGACATATTGCATATAAAAAATTTTAATTTTATTTTGTATCTTTTCTTCTCAAAAGCTGTCAATATGAGATATTTTCTCCACTTCTATTCCTCCAGAAGTCCAAAAGCACAAAATGCAAAAATCCATTTGTGTTATGTACAGCTAGCCCTGAATTTGAAAATACCAATAGTGGTTCTCCTTAATGGAATTGTTCTTTTTCCAAAAAGTTATTTCTCTACTGCATATTTCTTCTGCTTCATTCCGCACTTCAGCCCCATATGGACATTTAAACTCTATCATAGAGTTTTGTTTTTTTTTTTAATTCCATCCAGACTGGCAGCAACATAATCAAATTCGAATTCAATAAAATGTCCACATTTAAAAACTTTTACTTGCAAATAAATTTCCAAATCTTATTTTGTTTTGAATTTATGGTCCATGCCATATCGAATGGCTTTAGAAATAAATAAAAGATTTTACGAGATTTTTTACAAATTTCTCCAAATTTTAAAGCAGTGACTCGTTTCCGTCTTCTATTGTGCCACAATGTACAATCAGCTTGTCATAATCGTTTTTCTCATTTATAGACATTGGCTAACTTTTTAGAAAATGTTCTCTTGCAACGCGCCTCAAAGGGTGCGACAAATCAAAGCCATGCGCGAAAGCAAGAAAAAATATTTACATTACTTTAACGGATTGAAGAGATATTAACATGCTGGAATTAATAATTATTGTTAACTCGAAGAAGTATTCATTAAACAAAAACATATAATTCACATATCAGTGTATACCTTCCAATTTCGTATATATATTTTTTTTAATAAATAAATGATAAAATTAATTTAATATAAAATTACTGTATGTAAAAAATAACAACATGAATTCAAATCACTCACTAAATAGAAAAAGATATATATTTTGTTGGTAACACCTTCTAGATGAAAAAGCTTTTAACGTATTTCTATTTTTATTGTAATAAAAATAAACGCTCCTGTAGGAAAAAATTAAATATATTGTTCTCTTCTAGCATTTTTTAACATTTCTATTTCTTTTCGTTCCTTTTCTTAGATTTTTTCAAAAGAGACTGATTCATATTTTGAAAGTAAATCCAGAGAAGTATGGGTTAAGCCTTTACCTGTACTTACATAAAATTTCTTTTAGTAAAATTAAAAAATAATCCGTAAAATTGGTGTACTATGAAACCCTTGCATATAATATATATATTCCAATCTTAGTATTATAGAAATAAATTACTTAAAAAATAAGGTGTACAAATACGTAAAATTTATTCATCCCTCGTAAAACATCAGTAAAATATATTATAAATTGTTTTCATTCACAAATATTAATTTCTTAAAAATCTAAGAGAGGCGCCACTTTCCAGACGAAAAATCTTGCAATGTAAGGGTTTCGTAGTACCCCACTTTTAAAGTTTATTTTTGACTATTTTTAAAATAAAAAAATATGTGTGTGTAGGTAAAGGTTAAATCTATGCTCCTCTGGAACCACTTTTTCAAAATTCAATTTAGTTTCTTCTAAAAAAAATTGAGAAAATGGGTAAAACAAGTCGAGTTTTGTATTTTTTTTTAGAAAAAACTGTTTGAAATTTTAAAAAAGTGTTTCCAGAGGAGCATAGATTTATCCTTTACCTACACGTACATATTTTTTTCTTTCAGAATAAGTCAAAAATAAACTTTAAAAGTGGGGGTACTACGAAACCCTTGCATGCTCCGCTCTACAGCCAAGTAAATACTCCTCTTAATTTATTCTTTTCATTTACACCATACTGTATATACGTCCGGGTTCATTGTCCAAAATTCCTAGTAATTTACTTTTTTTGATAAGTTTTAAAAATCGTTAAAATTCACATTAAATTAGTAAAAGCGGATATAATTAGCAGAAAAATCTTTTAAATTGTTCTATATGTTTTTCAACCAGGAAATAAAATTTATCGGCATTTGATAATCTTATTTTTACCTTGATAAATAACCCTATATATTCGTAAAAAACTATGAAATCTAATATTATACGAATTTAAAAGCCACAAAAATGAAGTACTTCGTAGTTTTTGCGTTAATTTTTCTCGTTCTTGTGAATGGAATATTTTCATTACCAAGAGAGGACTTCAAAGACTCCAAACAAGTTAGAGCCAGAGTAAGAATTTATTTTTGAATATTGTAGCTCTTTTATGGGCTTTTGCCAATGATGACAAAATCCGTTTTATATTGGTATCTAATTGAATATTTTTTTAGGGACTGGCATCAAGACCTGCTCGTCAGTTATTTCCATATTGGGTAAGTTATCAATTCTATTCAAACTTTTGACTTTTAATGCGAAGCTAAAACTTTATTGCTGAATTTCTTATGTAGTTTTTCATTTTTTATTATGCCATAATGTTTAGCTAATTTATTACTCTTAGTTTAATTTTATTTCTTCTTCGCTTCATCGGAAAACCTGTAGCTTTGTTAGCATAATTGGAAGCTAGAAGAGCCACAGCCGAATTTTATATTTTTTACTACGCTATAATTTTTATAGCTAATACGTTGCTTTTTCCCTTAATAAAAGAACTGTGGTTTTATTGGATACGTAGAAGCTAGTACGCCATATAAGTTTTAGCTAATTTTTTAATATTTCTTTTATTTACTACACTATAATTTTTAGTTAATTTAATGCAATTTTTTTTTCTACGCCATAATTTTTAACTGATTTATTACACTTAAAGGGTAATCGGAAAAAAAGATGATGTCACAAAACTGACTTAGAAAATCGAGTTTATAATAATTAATATTATTACCAAATCGTATGTCACAGTCAAAGACATAAATAAAACTGCACATTAATATTTTTAACGTAATATTTTACTGTATACAAAAGAATTTAAACGTTAGATTATTATATTACATAAAAAATAAACGTGACAAATAGCTTGTTAAAAAGGATTGATTTTCATTTTAAAACTAAACCTAAAATAAAGAGAATTTCACTGGTATAACATTATTTCATAAAATTCGTTAGTATTTGGGTGATAAAATCATTTTAGTCCTAGCATAGTACTAGCAAATCGTTTTATTTAGCCTGGACAACGTCGTTTTTTTTTCAGTATGATTATTTTTAAATGCCCCTTATTATTCGGACCTCGTTTGTTTTATTCGCTTATAATTTGGCATGTGTTTGGTACTCGGTTGGGTCCGATTACAATTAGAAGAACACTGCTACGTGCTACGTCATAACCATTCGAATTTCGAATACATATTTAGGTTCGTCCCAACAAGCGCGAAAGGGTTTACCATTTTCGTTAGCATTTATAGGGGTCTATTCTGTAACAATTCCTTTATATTCAACGGCCTTTAAAAAATATTTTCTTCTTTACTTATGTCATTATTTAAACGGATCTTTAAAATACATTAGAGGACTATCTAAAAGAAATCTGTTTAAATAATGACAGAAGTAAATTAACGAATACGAAAATATTTTTAAGGCCGCCAATATTTTCAAAGGTCGTCAAATATAAAGGAATTGTTACAGAATAGACCCCATATTCCGCTAAATGTATTAAAATAAATCTTTAACCAGCCTAAAGTATAAGGTTTGCAGAATGAAATCTACTTTTTAGTTGTCCTGTTTATATACTGAATTAAAAAAAATCATAAAAAGTGATTTTAAAACTAGAGCTAAAAAATAGAATATTACATTCATCATATTTTTCTAAGTATCCCGCCAAAATATTTTAAAATCTTATTGGGTATTTTTCAAATCTATGCGAAATTACGATTAAGAAATATTTGAGAAATTTATTTGTCACAGTAGAGATTTTCTATGAATACCTGTAATTGTCTGATACGTCCATTTTTAACACACTTTTGTTAGCTTAGTATGTATGTATGTATGTATGTATGTATTTATGTATGTAACAGAATTTTTGAATGTGATTTTCACCCTCTTCAAAACGTCGGATTGATTTAAAACTTTGCACATTTATCAAGAACCGATGACAATACAATAATTTAAATAGTTTGTTCCATTATCCTGATCGGGATCTTCAGGATTAGAGATTTTCTAAATCCGATACCGTATGTTATCGCTGTGGTAACTTTTTATCCAATTTTATTCAATGTTAGGGGTTGAAGGGAGAGGGGTGCATGTTTTACCATCTTTCAATCCTCTATTTATCCATCTACTCATTATTATGATTAGTACCAATAAAAACACAGCACAAGTTCGCTTTAGATGCAGTTAGTTATCCCTGTGATTTTTTAGAAATATTATTAAACGATTCTGTCGATATCACAGAGGTTGTATAAAATGGGGAAATCGGCGAAATCTTCTAATATAAAGGTGGATATCAGTCAAATCATTGAAATCTTAAGAATTTTAGATGATTCCCGAAATACGGATGCGTTTTGACCTTAGTGGTTTACGACTGGATTTTCCATAAACGAACAATTTCAAAAAAGTTAAGTACGAATTTTTCAATTCAATTCAAACAAAACTGAATATATGGATGATTATTTCCCTTATGCAAAGTATAACCAATTAGAAACGTTAAATTTGCACCACGTAACCCGTTTAGATAATCGATTAAACGCACAAGAGCAGTTTTGCTGCGGTTAAACTAATACCGTTTTATGAAGATAATACTTCATACAACGCTAATACTATCTTTTTGCTTTGCTTTTAAACGAAATATGTGTGAGGAGGAACTAGTAGTTTTATTTAATATCATTTAGATAGCATAAAATAAGCATATACATATAAATAAATGCAAAAACAGCTTTTAAAATAATTTTTGAATGATTTAGTTTTGACCTTTTCCTAGTTTATATTATAAATTATAATAAAAATAACAAATCTAGGAGGTCGATGCAGGGCTGACAAGAGCGGGGGGTAGCCGGGACTAATTCCCGTGGCCCGGGCTCAAGTGGGAGCCCGGCATTGGCATAAGAAGGTCCCGGCAACTTTGGTAAAGACGTTAGGACGTTTTTTACTTCTTCAGTAGTTCTTCGGCGGAGGAAAAGTTTTTGCTTGAAGACCTTTTTTCAGAGAAATTTAAGTAAAAAGAGGAGGGCCCGACATGTGCTTTCAAGAAAAAGGCATTAAGTCAAAAAATAGTTTTGAGTTATAAGTAATTTAAAATTTCAATGAAGTTCAATTTTTTTTTTAAATTATTTAGGGATTATCAACTGCTTTAAAGAAAATGTACATGCTTTGACAATACCATGTATACTGTTTTTATATCTATATACAGGGTGTTCCGAAGTTAGACGGTCATATTTTATGAGCGTAATCTACATCTTAAAATAGGAGCAAAAGTTCATATAAACATAGGTCCGAAAACGTTTTGTTTTCGAGATACAGGGTGTTGCAAGTGAAGTCCTGATGGCACATTTTTGTAAATATTTTCTAAAATATCTTTAGTCACTGGTTTTCCAAAGTTAAAAAAAAAATAAAATTTTTGATTCCACTACTAATTATTGCTACACTTTCGAATAAGATAACATCAACTTATCATGAAATTTTCAAATGCTTTTCTCTTGAAAATGGTGCTTCCTAGCGAGAAATAGCCTTATTATAAAGAAAACATTGGTTTTCCAAAATTTATAGTCAAAAATGTTAAAAACTGTCAACAAAAAAAACTTGGGCAATTTTACCCTAAGCCCCCCTAATTTACCCACCTATGAAGATGATCAAAAACTGGGGTTTATACCATTAAATAGAGCGTAAAAAGATAAGTATTTGTACCAAATTTCACTTAGTTATCTTTAAACGTTTAGAAAATATTTACAAAAGTGTGTCACCAGGACTTCACTTTTAACACCCTGTATCTTGGAAAAGAAACGTTTTCGGACCTATGTTTATATGAACTTTTACTCCTATTTTTGGATGTAGATTACGCTGTTAAAATATGACCGTCTAATTTCGGGGCACCCTGTATATAAAATTGTTTGTCCTGACTGACTGACTGACTGACTGACTGACTGACCTATCAACGTACAGCCAAAACTACGGAGTCTAGAAAGCTGAAATTTGGAACAAAGGTTTATTTTATAACGTAAGCATCCGCTAAGAAAGGATTTTTGGAAATTTTAACTTTAAAGGGGGGAAATGGGGGAGGGAGCTTTTAATTAAACTCTTTGTTCTTTAAATTTAGAAACATGAAGATTTAAATTATAGGTACTAAGCATAAATAAATAATGACGTGTTTCAGGGTTTTTGGATTTTCACATTTTAAGGGGGGGAAACGGGGGTGAAAATTTGTATGGGTCTATCGATTTTTTTTGTTCTCTTTGAAGTTATAAAAATGAAAATTGGAATTGCAGCTACTGACTACAAATTATTAATGACGTGTTTCAAGGTTTTTGGATTTTCACATTTTAAGGGGGGAAATGGGGGGGTGATAATTTATTTGGGAGTATCCATGTTTTTGGTTCTCTTTAAAGTTAGAAACATGAAAATTGGAATTGCAGGTACTAAGTACAAATTAATAATGACGTGTTTCAGGGTTTTTGGATTTTCACATTTTAAGGGGGGAAAACGTGGGTGAAAATTTGTATAGAAGTATACATTTTTAAACGTTGAAACTTGAACATTATAATTGTATCATAAATAAATAATGACGTGCTCTGTGGTTTTTAGATTTTTGTATGGTAGTATCATAAAAATAATTAATAAAAATTAATAAAAATGAATGAAAATCAATAAAACTAATAAAAATTAATAAAAAAGGAAGTCATGTATTTTTTTATATTAATAACATGACTACATGCAAGCAAAGTCGCTAGTAAAGCCGCGGGCAACAGCTAGTGATATATAAGAATATAAAATCATTTTGACAAATTTTTGCTTGTAAGCCCACGATATACGGATGAAGGTATATTTGATAAAAAAGCAAACTAAAAAGTAGAAAATAATTTTCAATAAAATTTAAATTAAGAGTAGTGTGATTAACAAAAAAAAATTCTTTTATTGTAGAAAAGCGTGGGGTGCTGTATGTGAATTGGTATAATAATTGTCGTTTTATGCGATAATTTTGGTGTTCTATACAATATACTATTGTAATATTAATGTACTTACGATAATTTCACAATTCTTTCTATAATTTGATTCAGACTCCATAAGACATCGATAATTCGGACGAATTTCATTTAAAAGTGGGTCAAATGTAGGAAAGGGGACGAAATTTTATTGTATTCCGATGTAATTTGGATCCGAATGACCTAGCAATACTGTATCGTACGCGAGTAATAATTATCATTAGATTGCGTGACTTACCTTTCTTCAACTGTATGTTATTCTTCCGTTATTAGGAACATTTCTTTCTGAGTTAACACGATGACTGCCATGTGTATTTATTTTATGCATACCACACTTTCTCATCGCGCCATATGCATACATATTATTCACAAGCAATGCTTGATTTCAGACTACGTATCTATAAAAAATGCACATGTACCGTGCATTTATTTTGGAGAATCTATTAAATAGACGTGGAATTAACAATATTTAAGTTGGTCTGGTAATATTTTTCTATTTACGTTTGCTGTTACATAATGATATGTGACAACATTTTATTTCCGTTAATAAAGTATTTTTTCCTATAATAAAAAACAAACTAAACAAATAAATAAGGGAAAATAAATGTACTACATTCATTTTACAGTTTATATAAGGCAAAAATAAAAATATTTTTAATTTTTTGTAAAAAATTATTGCGACAACAAAAAATAGTTTTTTTACCAACTAAACCAGATTTATCTACCAACAAAGGTCTTTTCTACATAGATTGGCACAGATATATAATGTGTACAAACAAAAAATTAAGTTATTGACGACAGGGCCGTCCTTTATTACCTGCTTTTAAGGCGTGAATAGAATATATGCACGCACTGCGTATGTTTGTAATAATTTAAATCCCGCGCTGCGTGCATATGTTTTATTGGTGCTTCTATTGGATATTATAGATTATATAAGTATTAACTCTTAAACTACTCTTAAAACGTAAAAACAAAATCTTTTTTAGAAAAACTACTTCGGCTCAGCGGACCCGACCACGAAATTCGCTGCGGCAGTCAACGTGTTTTAAATGCTCTTTTATCCATTTTTTTGTTTAATTTGTGGTTAGTTATTGTTATTAATATTTCAAAATACTGATTTTTTCTCATTGATTGACCGAAAATACACACGTAGGTAATTTTTATTATTAATAATTGAAAATAGTATTGTAATTTTGAATTGATAAAAAAAATATTAATAAAAACCTAATATGAAATAGTAATTTACGTTACATGACCGGAAAGTAGTGTGTTGCAGATCGAGACAAGCAGATTCTTGGAAAGACCTGCTTAACACTAATTTTCGGTCGCGTGACGTACAATATTTTTTTTTTAAGAGCGACACTTCGATGGGAACTCAATTATTTATTTTATTTAATGAAGTGATTAATAAATACTAGAATTAGTTAATGGATACAATTGCATAAACTAACCAAATACATTATTATGTTTGAAAATTTATGTTAAATGTACATTTTTTAAGACCCACCAGAAAGTATACACTTTCTGAACAATTGTTCGTCCAGAAAATAACGTTTTGCCGATCAAAACTAGAAAGTAGATGTAAAACTTTTACCGGTCCCTGTTTTTCATTTTTCCGACCGCTGTTTGATAATTGTCTGCCTTGATTTAGTTACTATGGTAACAACGTTCCGATTTATTGCCAAGTGACAGTTCATCGTTGATTTTTAATTTGTTGTTTATCTCAAACTTGTTTTCACAAATTTAAAAATATGTATTCAGATTTTGAATTATGTGACATAGAAAATGAAATTCCAGAAGAAATTTTGGAAGCTGCAAAAAAGTACATTTAATATAAATAAATTTGAGTTTACATCGAAGTGTCGGTCTTAAAAAAATATTGTACGTCACGCGACCGAAAATTAGTGTTAAGCAGGTTTCTCCAATCTGCTGGACTCAACCTGCAAAACACCTACGTAACGTAATAAACTATCTAGCGACTATTGTAGTTAGAATTAAAAAAAAAATCGTAAATTATAAAACTTTATTTTTATCACGGTAATGTATAATTTTAAACACAACAGGACTTATTTTATCTTAAATGTGTCTCTAAAATATAGATAAAGCGCTAATTTTCAAATTACGGCATCGTATGTCAGTGGCGTAGTCACGGGGGGGATCAGAACCCCCCATGGAGGGCCCTCGCGTCACCATCTCCGATATGGTATTGGCGCTGATCGCTATTGACTGTTTTTATTCATTTTCTTGATGGAACCTCCCATAGTTCTCAAAAATCCCTCCCATGAAAAATGTCTGGCTACGCCACTGGGGTATGCATTCCTCTTAACTTAAAGTATCCGAAAAAAGAACCCGCACACTTGGATTTGAGTACATTTTTAGTGAACGTAACGAACTCTTTTAAAAAGTATCCGGATACATTGTAAGTATCCGTATTCGATATTCGGATACTTTTTCCTGTATTCGACCCAACTCTGCTAATACAGCTTACATCGTAGTAAAAAATTAAAAATTCATCTGTGGGTTTGCTAATTTTTACTTAGGCCCTAACAAAGTCACATGTTTTTTTAATAAAGGGATGGAACGATAAAATTTAAATAAGGGTAATAAATTAGCTAAATATTATAGTGTAGTAAAAAATAAAAAAAATCGGCTGAGGCTTTGCTTAGGTATACTACATAAATTTCTTCTAGAAGAGTTTGTTTGATGGTTTAACTTAAAAATACCTTTGAAATAACAATTTTCTATCCTGAATAATTTGTATTTGGAATGAAATATCTGCTTTAAAATTATAAAAACTAATTTTTTATTTTTTTTTTTAGAAAAGAAGTGTCAGAAATACCAGAAATGCCCATGGTAAGTTAAAAAAATGATAAATAATATTTATGATTTGTATACTCGCCTACCGTAACAATAATCTTTTTACTTCATAATTATAGGAATAAATCAATAACAATTGAATGATTTAAGAGAATTGTTTCTTTTTACAATAAAAATGTTTGACTGAATAATTGCATCGGGCCATCGAGAAAAATCATAATTAGATTTGGCTGTAAAATTTAAATGTTTTGGATTTGGTAGGTATATTTAGCCACTTCCACATAATGACATTTATTATAAATACAACGAGTGGTATCGGTACTATCAATAATCACATAAATCCGATATCAAAAGTTGCATTCAATAAATAATAAAGGATCTCCCAGAAATATGTTCGTTAATTAATCCGTTCGCTGGCGCAATAGGCACATTTCTGAGAAAGGAGGTAGTCGACAGTGTACAGGGTTGCCAATCGTACGGTAATTACCGTACTTGTACGGTAATTTCGATTAATGTACGGTGTACGGTCCAAAGTCAATACCGTACATAAAAGTACAGTATTTACATAAAAAGTACGGTAAACGTACGGTATTTTGAACAGAATTAGCAAAGACTTTGAGTTGTGTAAGGGCCGATTCCACCGTTCACCGTTGGCTGTTGACCAGTTTGGCCCGCCTACGTCGAACTATGCGTTGTTCAGTAACAAACTTTTGCATTAAAGCCGATGACTTTTTTTAGAAGCAGGAATTATACATCATAAGCTGACGACCTTTTTTTTGGGTAGAATTATAACGCGAGGAACTTTTTTTTCAGAATCTGAACAGACCACTATATGCTCAGACTTCACTTGGCCCTCGTTCACTTACGGTTTCTCAAACTGGCAGTTTGAAAATTTGAGTTGTGAAGCCTGGACTAGAGGTTGATTAAAAAAATATTAAATATAGTTTTTGTACAAAATAAAAGGTGTACGGTACTGGGAGGCCTTGTACCGTAATTCAAATTGCGCGGTACTGTAAATGGAATTTGAAAAGTTGGCAACCCTGACAGTGTGTTAGTGTTAAATTTTTTTTTCTCTCCTGAGCTCGTCTGACTATGTGTCTCCGAATAACACTGAAGCCTATTGGCTTATTGTGTTTTACCCCATGTTAGTTCATAACACCCACTCTATCACCTTTGTACCTTGTACAAGTTTGTACAGATCCTTGGGTGAGTGGGTTCTATACGTTGATGGATCAACCTGGGGTTGTCCAAAAAGAGCCTGTCTTTTGCGATCTAGAGCTTCGCATTCGCACAGTATGTGTTTGGCCGTTTCTGGTTTCTTGTGACATAGTCGGCACATGAGTTCCCCATTGTACATGCCAATTTTGTTCAAGTGTCCCTTTACTGGGGCGTGCCCAGTCATGAACCCTGTTATCACTTTCAACTGGTTCCTATTCATTAAGTAGTTCTCCAGTTCTTTTGGGACATGGTCTGCCTATGAAGGCTTTTCCATGTGCCTGTTTTGGGGTGTTTCCCCAATAGTTGATATGTTGTTCCCGAATCCAGTCATTTATAAAACCCCGGACTGTACTTTTTGGTACTCCTGGGTTTGTGTCTGGTTCCGGTGTTTCTTCTGACCCTCTTTTCGCAAGTTCGTCAGCCTTTTCGTTGCCTTCAATCCCTTTGTGACCTGGCACCCAAAATAGTTTTACTCTATTTCGGTCTGCCAGTGTTCTTAGTTCTTCGATGCATTCCCATACCAGCCTCGACGTAACTTTCTGACTCGATATGGCCTTAAGTGCCGCTTGGCTGTCTGACATTATTTGAATATGCTGATTTTCGACAGCTCTTTCATTGTTCGTTTTTGCACATTGCAAAATTGCGTATACCTCAGCCTGAAATACCGGGGAATGTATTCCTATAGCATAGCTATGGTTAGTATCAGGGTTTTTGCCCCAGTGCCTTCCGCAGTCTTAGACCCGTCTGTATACCAGGTTTGTTCCTGTCGTTGGGCATTGGGCTCCCTTATGGTGATCTCCGCTCTTTTCTGTATTAAAACCTCAAAAGGAGTATTAAAAGAGTACCTCTTGGTTAAGTGGTCTGATCTCATGTCTAGCACGTCTCCTGTCACAAGATTTCCCAGTGTATTCCCTAATCTGTAAGCACCTAGTCTTGCCTCCCCTTGTATCACATAGTGAAGAGGTGGGAGTCCTATTAGTGCTTCCATTGCAGCAGTGGGGGTTGTTTTCATTGACCCCGTTATTCCGAGGCAGGCAAGTCTTTTTACCTTGCTAAGCCTCGTTATTGCTTTCCTTTGCTGTGTCTTTGGCAACCACACCAAAGCTGCGTGTGTTATTATGGGTCTCACCACCATGTTATAAATCCAGTATACCATGTCTGGTTTTAACCCCCATTTTTTTCCAAACGATCGCCTTGCCATCATTAATGAGGTTTCCGCTCTCCTTGTGGTTCTTTCTAGATGCTGGTTCCAGGTAAGTCTCGAGTCAATCATAACCCCGAGATATGTTACCTCCTACTTAAGCTGGATGCTTGCACCTCTTAGGTTTAGAGACCCTAGTCCCTCCAATTTCCTCCTGCGGGTGAATGCAATTATGTCAGATTTTATTTAGTCCTTCCGCCTCTGTATATTTTGTTACTATATTTAGAGCCTCTTGCATTCGATCTCTTACTATAGTGTTGTATTTTCCCTGTGCCATGATCACTAGATCATCGGCATATCCCAGGGTTCTATGTCCCTTATCTTTGATAGCCCTAAGCAGCCCGTCCACTACAAGGTTCCACAGGAGTGGAGACCGCACTCCACCCTGTGGACATCCTCTCACTACCCGTGCCGCTGTTGTCTCTCCCATAAGGGTTGTGTATATAGTTCTCTCCCTTAACATAGAGTCGATCCAGGACACGCATGTGTCCTCGATTCCTCTGTGTTTGAGAGATCTAATGATCGATTCAACGGAGGTATTTTCATTTGGTTTTGGACGTTTTGGTAGTAATGTACTCTCAAACCATTTTTCAAAAACAGTACTTTCTATGTCCTGGTGGTAGTCCAAACTACTATCCCGTACATCCTTTGCAGGCAGCTCCTTCTACCCAACCTTATTCTCCACCACAATGTAAAATGCTTATTCTTTTTCCTCGAGATGGAGGAGTGTCTACATTACATTTAATATTTCCATCAGTCCACCCTTTTATTATGATGTCGTGAGTGTCGAACCAGGTTTCATCTAAAACATGAATGTTTCTGCCCTCTCGTCGATACTTTGTAATTAAATCGAGATATTCTATTCTCCATTTAACTAAACGGTTGGATTCCATAATTGTTTGTCTTTTATTAATGGTTTTAAATTTAAAGCCGTTAGATTTTAAAAATCTCCATAATGTCGTTTTATGGCAGTCTTCTATTAACGTTTTTTATTTTAGACGTAAAAATAACGTGTTTAAAGTAGGAAAATTATTTACAGAGAACATTTCATAAATTGTTTCCCTAATCGGTTCTTAAAAAAACTGTGGAATGGAACGAGATGAACCAGAATCTTGTCGCACCTTTCTAGGTGGTGCCCCTTCCTGTAAAATTTTGTATACAGTTAACTGTGGTACTTTTGTCAAAAAAACAGTCTCTTTTAGGGCTTCGGAGGAAGACAATTCATTTTTTAGACCTGTTAATAAGACTGTGTTAAAATCCAATATATGTTTTTAGAAAATTGGCATTTTTATATATTTTGACGTGTTGTTTGTCGATTTTCTACTTTGCGGCCTCGTATCTTTGCCGCTCGCGCCCAAAAATAGTTTTTTGAAAATATTACCTTTTAAACTAGAGAAAATTTCCTACAATTTATGCGGTCTTGTAAAATGAATAGTGTTAACGCAAGAGCGCCCATGATTAAAAACTGTAATAAAAAGGTAAAGATTTCAGTATTTTAATTTTCTGAATTTGTTTTAGTAAAAATTAAAGAATTTTCACGTTTTACTAAAAACTGCGTTTTAAGTAGTTTTTCATTAATAATTTGAATAAATCCATTCAAAATTTGCGAAAATTTGGTAATAGTAAATATAATTACATATACTTTAGTATTACAAAATTTTCGCATTTTCTTTGGCTTCGTCTTTACGAAAAATGAAAAAACATATAATTTTTTTTGCAAAAGCGACCTTAAATTAAAATAAATCAAAAAATGTTAAAGAATAAAAGTTGTTTTAAATTTAAATGAATGAATGAATGCGATTAAATAAAAAATAGGAAATGTATTTTATCAAATTATTATTTAAAAAAAAAACTATTTAAAACGCAGTTTTTAGCCAAAATTCTTTTGATTTGTACTAAAACTAATTCAGAAAATCAAATTGTGGAAATCTTCACTTTTTTGTTACAGTTTTTAATCATAACCAATTATTGTTCAATTTTGACATAGATATACTGAATATAGTAGACTTTGGTTCGCTCTTGCGCTAAAACATTTTACATTTTACAAAAAAAAAAAACAACAAAAATTTTAGAAAATTTTCTCTAGGTTAATTTGTTACAAAACTATTTTCATAAAAATAAAATGAGTCGGAAAGGAGATAATTTGAAAATACTGTTTTTGGGCGCTATTTTTCGTTAAACCCCGTATAAACTATGTGTATATCGTCTAAGAGCTGGCGACACAAAAGTAGGGGTAAAGTCAAAATTTTGTTATTTACCGTTTCGATTGTTACCAAAATAGCGAGAGGCGGACAGTCAGAAGTCACCCTGGAAGTATAAATAAAGGATAGGGGGTTAAACAGGCAATTTTTTCGCAAAATAAGTAATAAGGTACAGCTCTGAAAATTTGCAGTATTATCGGAGATAGTATAAGAAAGTAGGGAAAAAATTGTCAGAAGTGTAGGTGGAAGGGAAAAAGTCGTCAGAAGGCGATCATGATGCGAAAAATTTAGCAACAATGATGTCACTAGGTACACTTCACAAATAATTAAAATAACTTGACTGCTCAATAATTTACAATTACATTACAGAAGCAATTGCAAAACATGACAAAATTGCCTACTAGAATATACAGCATTAATGTATCAAACATGTTTATCAGTTATTAGTATGATTATCGACTATTAATCAACTAAAAATATATGGAATTATTACATTGTGAGTGATATTATCAAGGGTTATATAACGAGACTTTGATAAATAGTCGACTATTTTTATTGTATCTAAATTTTGAATGTTTTTGTTATCAATTTGTCGAAACATAATTTTGTCATTAATAATAATCTGAGTAGAATCCGAGTGGTTTATCTCGAAGACTCTATTTAATTTTCGGTTCATTTTGAAAAGTTCCACGAGATATTAGCTTGGACTCTGACAATAAATATATTTGACAGTAGCCGTTTATTACATATTATACCTATAATTAAGTATTCGAGTTGCTGTCAACAGTGTCAACGTAGATGAATATCAAGCATCATTCATGATAGTCATCGAGATACTAAAGTGCCTGCACCTTATTTGCATTACACTAATCAGTTTTAGTGAAAATAAATGCCATTTTTCTAAAATAACTTTATTTAAATGATATAAAACCATTTTCATTCCGTCAATCTTCAAATATAAAATTATTGACTTCAAATTAATCAAAGTACGACTCTTAAAGTCGCCATTTTTATTACACATTTCCGTCAGTCTTGGCATCACGTGCGTCCATCTGTCATATTGCAAAATAATGATTATGTCCTCTCTACTTCATTCTATATCCATAATGATAGTCGATATTCTCACCTCTTTCCAAAAAACCAGTAAGAAATATTCCGAGCATGTTAAGCCTCGGCGTTCCTACCCTTAAGGACTTGAGAGTCCCAAAACCGCTCGACATATGCTATTAAGGGATGTTTTTTTTTTTGTATTTTTATTATTTTCTTTTATTATTTTATTTTGCCACTGGCGAATGGATGTTCCTTCAGGACTCCAGGACCCTTTGGCTGGTGACAACGCTGCTCTAATCCCTTAATAGTATAATGACAACAGTAGCTACAGACCTATCAGTAGTTGCAAATGGTCTTTAGGTATGCTGGTTGTTACATTTGGTCGATTTATTTGGTTCGGATTGGTTCTAACGATAATATAAATTGCAATGTGATTGGTTAAAATGTCAAAGCTGATATTTGGTCTAGGAAGATAGTCATTGTAAACATAGTTTACCTCGAAATGCAATTTTGGAAGCATGAAAATAAAAAATCTCCAATTCCCTCTACGAAATTATAAAAATTATACCCTCATATCACCCATGTAAAAAGAAACAAACAAAAAATGCAAACGCTGAGAATTAAGAAAGAAAATATGGGTGCATCGGCCAGGAGTCGAACCCGGGACCTCGGACTTTAGCCGGCTGAAACATCCACATGCTCTAGAATCCAGAAAGTCCTAGCTTAAGAGGATACTGCAAACCAGATATAATCTCTTAAGAAAAATTAAACCTACACAAAAACCTTCGAGAAAACGTCGACAGAAAATTTGTAACTCATTGATTTATATTATGTTTATTATTGATGAGCTTTATGAACTGGAAAGAAATACGTTTATTTCTTGTTGACGAGTACTAATAAGGACGAAACCGATCCATGAATGACGTTCTCCTCGGTAAGCCAAAACAACATTAGCCCAAACAAATCTGACATAATTGCATTTACACGCAGGAGGAAATTGGAGGGACTAGGCCCTCTAAACCTAAGAGGTGCAAACATCCAGCTTAAGGGAGAGGTAAAATATATCGGGGTTATGATTGACTCGAGACTTACCTGGAACCAGCATCTAGAAAGAACCACAAGGAGAGCGGTAACCTTGTTAATGATGGCAAGGCGATCCTTTGGAAAAAATGGGGATTAAAGCCAGACATGTTATAATGGCTTTATAACATGGTGGTGAGACCGATAATAACATACGCAGCTTTGGTGTGGTGGCCAAAGACACAGCAACGGAAAGCAATAACGAGGCTAAGCAAGGTACAAAGACTTGCCTGCCTCGGAATAACGGGGGTAATGAAAACAACCCCCACTGCTGCAATGAAAGCACTAATAGGACTCCCACCTCTTCACTATGTGATACAAGGGGAGGCAGGCAAGATTAGGTGCTTACCGATTAGGAAATACACTGGGAAATCTTGACATTAGGCCAGGTCAAATGAGTATCTCAAGGTTAGTGACAGGAGACGTGCTAGACATGATATCAGACCACATAACCAAGAGGTACTCTTTTAATACTCCATTTGAGGTTTTAATACAGGAAAGAGCGGAGATCACCATAAGGGAGCCCAATGCCCAACGACAGGAACAAACCTGGTATACAGACGGGTCTAAGACTGCGGAAGGCACCGGGCTAGGAGTATTCTCCAAAAACCCTGATACTAACCATAGCTATGCTATAGGAATACATTGCTCGGTATTTCCGGCCGAGGTATACGCAATTTTGCAATGTGCAAAAACGAACAATGAAAAAGCTGTCGAAAATCAGCATATTCAAATATTGTCAGGCAGCCAAGGGACACTTAAGGCCATAGCGAGTCAGAAAATTACGTCGAGGCTGGTATGTGAATGCATCGAAGAACTAAGAACACTGGCAGACCGAAATAGAGTAAAACTATTTTGGGTGCCAGGTCACCAAGGGATCGAAGGCAACGAAAAGGCTGACGAACTTGCAAAAAGAGGGTCAGAAGAAACAATGGAACCTGACACAAACCCAGGAGTACCAAAAAGTACAGTCCGGGGTTTCATAAACGACTGGATTCGGGAACAACATTGGGGAAGCACCCCAAAACAGGCACATGGGAAAACCTTTATAGGCAGACCATGTCCCAAAAGAACTGGAGAACTACTCTTAATGAATAGGAACCAGTTGAAAGTGATAACAGGGTTCATGACTGGGCACGCCCCAGTAAAGGGACACTTGAACAAAATTGGCATGTACAATGGGGAACTCATGTGCCGACTATGTCACAAGAAACCAGAAACGGCCAAACACATACTGTGCGAATGCGAAGCTCTAGATCCCAAAAGACAGGCTCTTTTTGGACAACCCCAGGTTGATCCAACAACGTATAGAACCCACTCACCCAAGGATCTGTACAAACTTGTACAAGGTACAAAGATGACAGAGTGGGTGCTATGAACTAACATGGGGTAAAACACAATAATCCAATAGGCTTCAGTGTTATTCGGAGACACATAGACGAGCCCACGAGAAAGAAAAAGCCAAAACAAAGTTATATATCGTGTTGTAAAATTTTTTTACGGCTATAACACAAAATTACACTTTAACTATTGTTGAATAAGAAAGGAGGACACATTTCCTTATTTAATAATTCTAACAACCCAATAAAATAATAATTTCCATATCATGCAAATCCTTATCTAATAACATAAAGTAGTCATTCCCTATAGTTAATTATATAAAATCATGTTTGCCATAAAATGTCAAACATTAAACAATTATCTTGAAGAGAACTATCATTTTTATTTTATAGTTATAACTAATTAAAAATGGGTAGCAGCATGATGTAGCCGTAGAGAAAGTATAGGAACGCTCTCTTCCTACTTGTATATTATAGAGCATTCTGCTTCTCGTAAGATGTGATGTGATTCCTTGAAAATTAAATAATTTATCACTACTGGATATAACTCAATGCCTTTTACCGTATTAGCCAAAGGAGTAGTTGTTTTCCAAAGGGAAACGGTCGCTAGGTTTATTTTTTTATTTTGTTTTTCTTTTTGATGTTTTAATTAATTTCCTATTTACAATTTATTACAGATGATCAAATGGCACGTTTAAAAGCCCTAGTCATGTAGGATCAATGAGGTGGAAGGTGTATGACATAATATGCATATGGTAAGGAAGAAGTAAATTATGCAACTTTTATCGCATCTTGAAATTATTATCGTGAAACAAATTTAAGTAAATAAATAAAGTAAACCAAATAGTTATTTACTTATTTTCAATAATTTTAAATACTCAAAAATATTTTTCTGCTTTTTACATATAAAGTGATGTTTTATTGTAATCACAGCAAGTGTCAAAATGATCTACTTTACGCAACTAGTTGCATAAAGTTGAACATTATGAAATTGGTTTCGAAAAATGCTTTATGTCACCAGTTGCGAAAAAAAACAAATAGGCTCATAAAAATAGAATTTGGTTAAACTTACAACCTAGCAATAGTGTTGCTTGGGTCCTTATTTTCCATTCTAGGCACTAGTGCGTTTTGTTCGTTTTGTTTACCTAAATTATATCGTTACTTAAATTTTATAAATATATTCCTAAAGTAAGAAGATAACATGCATCAAATATACAATCGTTTAGTTACCAATTACATACCTTTAAACTATTTTTTATGACCTGTAAAAAATATTTAGAAATAAACTAAAAACAGTAAAAACGTATACGTCAAATTTATTAACGATTTTGTTAAAAGTTTGGTTAGAATTAAATGTCAGTGGAACCAAAATGACATCACACCGAACTAGCGCATAGGTTAACTAAATTTGTCCGACTACTTACTAGTTCTGGCCCAGCTTACTGTTACAATTACACCTATATAGTTTCTAACTATTTAAAATATTTTTATACTTTTTAGGACATCTACAGGAAGCATATGAATAGAAGATACGAAATGAAGAAGTTTATTCTATCATCAGTTGTTGTCACTTAATTTCTAAATATAAATAGGTAAATAAATAAAAAGTTAAAAAAATCCAAATGTGTTTTTTAATAATAATTAAAAAGTATGGAAAAGAATGGTGAGATCTTAATTAATGGTGGATCTGAGTATTAAAGAGGCCAATCTCCATTTCCGATTGTTTTGAGAATTTGTTAAAATTTTAAATAAATTGATATTTTTTTTTATTTGTTTTCATCAGCATTTTTCTTTGGGTGAATTGAATACACATTTTTGAAAACAGTAGTGATGTTATTTTTAATCAGTTTTGAATTAGACGGAGAGTGAGCCATTTTTTAATAAATCCAAATGATTTTCTAAATCACTTTTAATCTGCTTATTACTATTCGCATCAGTTGTTCTTCTGTTGGATTGAGAGATGCATTTATAGATTTTAGAGATAAAGTTACGACGGTCATAATCAGGACCAATCTCCATGCTTTAACCCAGACAGCATACCAAATCCTTTGGATATCTACTGGACATCCCAATATCCACTGAATGTCCAGTCCATGGTGGATATCTATTTTATATCCATGAGATGTAATTTATAGACATGCAAATGTCCATAAATAATAGTAATTATATAGCAAATTATTAAAAAAATACGCCATTGTGCTCGCCATTGTGGCTAATAGTACCGTTAAGATATTTAAAATTAATTTTTTAAGGTGTATTCAATATCCCATGGACATCCACTAAATATATCAAAGTCTAGGCGCGAACGCAAACCATCGTGGATATTCACTAGATGTAATTTTTGATTTTGCTTACTAAGTATAGATGGCGATACCACTTTCGCATCTACTCATGCTTAACCCGCCGTAATTGAGTTCGATCGGAATTTGTGTGGCAATCAGACTCCATTAGAGACGAATCGAGAATTTCCATTTATTGCTGAAAGTCCTAATAAGGATGACTTTCTCCTTAGTGGGCAAAATCAAAGGCAGAGTGTTGAAAATATTTTGAGTGTTGAAAATATTTTTTATCTCTACTTTCTTTCGACGTTATCAATAATCATTGGTTACTTAAGAACCTTTACTAAAGATACCCAAAAAATATTTTGCTGAATAACCAAATATCTTCTATATCCTGGGATATAGACGGACATTTGGTTGGATATCCATATTGAATATCCACAAAATATATTATGTGGATATCTCTGGGATTTATTGTATTGTCTGGAAGATACTCATTAGATATTCTGCTGGATATCCATAGAATATCTTCTATATTCTGGATATAGACGGACATTTGGATATCCATATTAGATCCACGGGATATTTCTGATATCCTGCGGATATATTGGATATCCACAAAAGATATTCTGTGGATATCTCTGGGATTTGGTGTGTTGTCTGGGAAGGTGATTAGCCATAGTTCTAGGTGCAATTTGGCCGATATAGATTTAAGATAATTTAAGCTCTATACTTTAGGATTGGCAAAATCGTTACCATAACTCTTAAGAGTTTGGCATTTTTTGCATACATGGTATTCAACCATGATGGTTATAACTCCAAAACAGCAAAAATGGAGATTGGCGCGCCACTTTAAAACTCAGGTCCATAATGTATCTTCTAAAAAAATAATTTGCTAACGAGACAAAGATCTTGCGATGCCATTAGGGTTGCCACCTGTCATTTTTTGAAAAGGACAGTCCTTTTTTGAAGCAAAATGTCCTTGTGACTTTTTAAAGCTTAAAATGTCCTTTTTACGAAATGTCCTCTTTTACCACAAATGTCTTTTTTTTTACTGACAGGACATATTTTTGGAAGGGACATGGTTTGTATAGTACGACCAAGAGATATAAGTGTGGCTTTAAAGCCAGCCGGCAACATACCAAAATAAACTAAGGAGACTGATACATCACCTTTAAATTAGTAGAGAGCATTCAAGAGATTGAGTATACTTATTTTATTTTTACTTCCCTCGATAAAAGAGAAGTATTGTACGAAAAATATGTTTTCCCCATGCGGAAGCACCCAGAGCAATTTTAAACTGGGTGCGGAGCACCCATAGCACAACGTGGACAAAAAGTGCCAATAAGTGAAATGAAGATGTCGTGGCCCAAGTTGGTAGAGCGACAGGATGCCACGATGCGGCATCAGTTTTTCATTGTGAGCTGTGACGTTGCAGGTTGCGATATTCCTAATGCTAATGCAAAATATTAAAGCTTTTTTCTTTAGACCCAACTCAACTTTTTTTATATTAGAAAACGATTTTTCATTGGAAGTAATAAAAGACGTCACTTTAAATTTCTATCTCTTAATGTCTGAAATTCGTAACACGATGAGTTTAATAAAACGTATGTCTCGAATTAGCACAGTTGCTTTTTTTATAAGTACTATAAAAAATGGTGGAAAGTCCATAACTTTTAAATATTTGTTAAATATCACTTATTAAAATATTATGCATTAAAAGTTAAACAAACTGTAGACTTTCCACCATTTTTTACCGTACTCTGAACCCATTTTTAAAAACAATTTCTAAAAATATTATCGTTCGGAGCTGTATTTGTCATTGACAACGCGTTGAATTTGGACTTAAGAGTTTATTATTCTTGGTATATAAAACCCTATGACGTCAAAAAAGAACGACTATAGCATGGCATAAGAAACAATCGGCAGGCTAACTTGTCTTGGCGGCAACGCTACGCGCACATCTACGCGCACACCGCCATTTTGGGGTCCAACCCGGTCCAACCTCTCAATCAAGCTAGTGGCGTCACTGTCGTCGTTTATATCGACAAAAACAAACAAGTTGCAGCAGCTCGGAATCAGTAGCGTGTATCTTAAATTTATTTTGTTTGTGATGTTTGTATTATGTACTTATTGTTATTTTTTTAGAATTATAGATATTTTTTGACACTTTTTATATAGTAGTTGTTTTACAGTGTTAATTTGTTAACTTTTAAGTGTTTTACTATGTCTGGGCAAAGTTGTGCAGCAAAAAACTATATGAATAAACTGTATTAAAATATTTTTTTCGGTTTCTTAAAGATCTTTTTAGGTAGGTATGTATGTACTTTAAAAAAAATCCTAGTAAGATGTAGGTAGGTGCCTAGTTAACGTCACGTAAAGTTTAGCGTCAATTTATATTTACTTATGTAGGTATATTATTAAGATTCAAAGTAAAATGTTATATTTTAAACATCTCCCGTATGGAGTTGACAAAATGGAAAAATCTTTATTTTTATTTTAAGGAAAAAGTCATTATAAAAAAATTATGTTTGACGAAAAAATAGGTTTACTATATTAATATGTTAGGTCAGGTGTACATGGTCTTAATAAATAAAGAAACTTAAAATTGACAAAAGGAAAAAATCTGTATTACCTATTGATTTTACGAAGAAAAGTCACAGTTTTGCTGTCGGTTTTCCTTCATAACTTTAATAGGAAACTTTTTCTTGTAATTTTTTCAACAAGCAGAATTTTTTGTAAGGAATTACTTTTTTTCTGAAAAAAATGAATATTAATCGTAATTGTGTTATCCCCAAATATTGAAATACTTAACAAAAATTTAATTCTGATATTCATTTTGATAATTATTTTAGATATTATGTGAATAACAAAGCTTTATGATCTTGATAAATCTAAAGTATTTTCATTACAAAAAGCAAGAAAATCTTAATTAGCCATTAAAGAAATTATAAGTAGTAAATTTAAAATTAGTAATGAGTCACATACAATCAAAATCATGTGTCTTAAACAGTGCTATTAAAAATGTAAAATTCTTATATTTTGTCGAAGTAAATTCAAAAGCCCGCCAATTTTCAAACTAAAATAGCATTTCATCTTTCTATATTACCGACTGAGTATTAATTGCACAAAACTATTCCATATGTCGCTGAAGGTAAACATGCTGCCAAATTTCTGTGAGGAATTTGCAACTCTTAATTATCCTTCCTCCATGATGGTAACTGTGTAAACCCTACATCGGTCCAATTTCAAAGGACGTTCAAAAAATTGCAATGTTTAAATTTATTACATTCTGGAACTGAAAACTTCGAAACAGGTGGGGATGCTTTACTTGTAAGGCTGCATGAAATTCGTAGGACTAATAAGGATGAGCCATTTTCCAAAATCGCGTGTAATGGTGGCAATATTGTCGAAAATGTAAATATAAACAAGCATATTAATGAATTGCATGCACAAAATATTAATATTTTTTAAGAAAATTTTATTATATATGCGGATTTTTAATAAAAAAATTCAACGTTGCGATGTATGTACACAATATGCCTTACCACACGAAGACTTGGATACAAGCTCCATGTATTGTTATTATAAAGCATACAAAAAAAGCAAATGAAGATATTTTTGGCAATTTAAAAATGTCAAATAATAGTTTTGTATGTTTAATAACAAAAATTGAAATAATTTTTTAATTAATTCCGAGATAACATTTGACGCTCCTTGTCCCCGATTTCCATAAATATATGTTATTAAGGGTCGATTCCACCGTTGTGTTAAACGGAGATTAAAATGACATTGTTAATGTAAAAATGTCATTTTAAACTTCGTTTAACACAACGGTGGAATCGGTCCTAAGTTATATTTAAGGCTGCTCATACATTACACTTTAAAAATATTAATAGAAATTTTAAGACCATCAATAAAAACAAGCTAATTATTTGGCGCAATCTGTAGAGCTTTTTTGTTTTAATACGCCTATCAATACCTTTTTTATTACAAAATCTTTAAATACGCTTTATGCCGACCCTGACTAAGACCCCGAATGGCGCCGCCAAGGTCAAATTTTCTTAGTATAATATTTGTATGCGATCAGCGGCAAGTGAGCCTGCCGATTGTTTCTTATGCCGTGACTATAGTCTGTTTTTAAACTAGGAGGAGCGAATTAAAAAGACGCATTTACACAGGGAAAAGTAATCAGATTCGTTACTAAGAGCGTAATGTATGTAATAGTTGTTATTATCGGCCCAAGTCGGCAAACAGCCAATCAGAGATCAAGGAAAAAATAAATGTCATAGGAGTCGATTTTTTGATTGGTTCCAGACAACGGTCGTAAATTTCACATTATTGGAGTGCGTTTAGAAACCTCGTACGGTGCGTCTGACCACATACATTAGAATAGGGATCAGACGCGCCGTGCGTGGTTTCTAAACGCACTCCGTGATCTAAAAATTGTGTCTAAAACAAATTGTCACTGTCAAATGTGACGTTAGCAGAAATGTTTTTCTTGCCTTTGAAATCGACTTCTTGAGGATTGTAATTTTTAAAATGGATATTGAATATTTATGAAAATTGTTAAAAGAATATCAAGATGCAGGTTAGTATAAAACATAGAAATATGATCGTTTTACATTTTTAATGATTTAATTTTTATAGGTATAAACTTAAGTAAAAGATAATCAGTGAACGGCAACTGGATCACACATTGACTGGAATTTATCCTATGAGTAATATGGAGATTGTAGCTAATTTGGTGTTAACGTATAGTTAAACACGCTACATAACACTACATATCAACATTATATCATTACTAAATTTTAACTTAATATTGTAGGTCCTTTTAACTCAAGTTGTAATTTTTACCTATATTTATTAATTTAAAGTGAAATATTCATACATACCTATACATATGTATTAATGTTATACATGGTGGGCCATTAAGTTGAGCGGATAAGAAAAAATCGTGAAAAATAAACAGAAACATAACGAGTGTATATTTAAATTAAAATACACAGATGGGAAATTATTTTTTAAAAATAACATCATACATATGTGCGCCATCTTGACACAAGCACTCTTCGAATCTGAACTTAAAATTTGAGAAAACTCGTTGACACATTGAGCGTGGAATATCAGTCATTTTCTCTCGAATATTCTCCTTTAATTGATCTACTCTGCGTGGCCTATTGGTGTAAACGCAACTCTTTAAGTATCCCTAAAGAAAAAAATCACAAGGAGTAAAGTCTGGACTTCTTGGAAGGCCAGAAAATATCCCCTCGGCGCGATATCAGTTTACCTTCAAACATCTCGTTTACGGCCATTATCGACTCACTAGACGTATGGCATGTGGCGTCAACTTGTTAAAACCATGTCCACACATTAAATGGTTCAAATTGATGAAGTTGCGGAAAGAAAAAATCGCGCAACATTGTTGTGTAACGGTCAGAATTTACCGTTACCGTCTGGCCTCACTTATCTTCAAAGAAATAGGGACCTATGATTCCTTGTGCCGAAATAGCCGTCCAAACTGTAACTTTGGGCGAATGCAGTGGCTTTTGATGTTTTTTTTTTTTGGGATTTTCTGCTGCCCAATAGTGACAGTTTTGTCTGTTGACATACCCACATACCCATTTAAGTGAAAATGAGCTTCGTCCGAAAACAGAATATTGTTCAGAGTTGGAAAGCGCTCCAACATTGTTTGAGCAAAAATACGGCGTAGGTTATGGTCATTGGGTTTCAACTCCTGCACTAATTACATTTTGTATGGATGCAGTTTTAGACCTTTTACCAAAATTCGACGCAGGGATGTTCTTAATATGGCAAGCTCTGCCGATCTCTTTTGGGTAGATAATCCGGGATTGCGTCGTAGGGAAGTCCTAACTTCGTTAACTGTTTCCTCCATGTGTATTGACCTTGAGTGTCCTGCAGGCTTCTGATTAAGTGTGGAACCCCTAGCTTCGAACTTTCTGATCCACGACCTAATCACACTTTCACTGGGACACTGATTTAATTCATTTAATCCGTACTCGGCACGAAATAAACGCTGCACAACAGTACACGAGTCGCCATTTTTATAATAATGCTTTACGCAGAACGCACGTTGCGACTGAATTTCCGAACACCGAGTTAGTCACCCCCACTACTGACGCCTCGCTAAACAGTGCCGTTTGGATTCAGTGGCGTTCTTAAAATCGTACGTCTTTCTGGCCCACCCTGTATTTTTAAAATATTTATTGTGGAAGTAATGTTAGCTCATTATGCTAAATTAAGAGTTTCTTTAATGTAGTAGATGTTGTTTTAAATGTAAATAAACAATTTCGTAAATGGTTTTATTGTCTATAAATAAAATTTACTTGAAAATTTAGTTACTTTTTAATCATTTTGGTTAGAAATTTATCAATTTTTAGTCTTAAAAAATCAGTGATAAAGTTGTTAGTTTTTTCTGGAATACTTCGGAATTCATCTCTTCATGGTAATCTACTGTCTTTTTGCTTTCAAAACCAATAATGTATTTTCTACAAAATCTTCTTTAAAATCAGCATGTAAAATAATAAGTCGTCTTCCCCTTCTTGTAGGGCTTTTCAGGAACTGCTTCGTTCAATAGTACTCGGTGGAGAAGAATCCATAATCGTAGAAATTCAATAAAACTGCTTACTGAAGTTTTAAAAAGAACTATTATTTACGAAGTAAAGTAAAAAAACAGTAATAATGATGAGAAATCAAAATATAATATGTTAGAACTGTCAAAAATATCAATTATTATTAGCTGATGTTAATGCTAAAAAGTGATGTGTGAAACTGACTGCAATCTGACCAATCAGAAGTCTACAGAATTGCCAACTTAATTTTAAATCGCTCCTCCTACTTTAAAAACAGAGTATAATAACATTCTCAAGGCAAGAGCTCCGTACATATGTACATATGTACATATACTATCGAGCAAATGCTTGAGGGAAGAAGAGATAACATGTGGAAGTTGCTCCAGATCATCAAGCTTCGTTAAAAAAGAACGTTCATTTACAGATTGTGCTCGAGAATAACCCACGTCATTTACTAAAAAACGCTCGGACCCGTCAATTTTTGATTTTAGGGGAAAACATTTTTTTGCCAGTTTCACCCCCTAAACGGAAACCCTCTAACGAGGATGAGACTCACCCCATAAATCTCAAAGGAAAGAGGGGTCGAATGATACCTTATTTTGAAGGTATTTTTACCTAGATTATAACCCCCGAGTTTTACGTAGCCCATACAGTGGCTCACCAAAAGTATAAAACCGATTTAACATTTTTACATTGTTATTAAAAAGAAACTTTTTGTAACAATTCTAGTTTTATTCCTGTTTCCATCATTTATTGTTATCAGATGACATTCTTTGGTCGCCGTAAAGTAGTAAGGTTTAGTTTATTTCGTTGTAGAGTCGGATAAAAGTGGCATATCAGTGATAATGGTTTGCTCAATTGCTAAGAGGGTGTAAATAATTTCATTTTTTTTTTGCGAACAATGAATTTGCTAATAGACTGCCCAACTGTTTAACAATGAACATCAACATCGACAAGTCCATCGAAAGTATATTTTGGAGTTAGTCCAAAAATTTTGCGAATCGGGATCAGTAGCTAACAAAAAACGTAAAATGGAAAATGTTTTAGAAAGTGAAGCTACAGAGGTGGCGATTTTAGGACATGTTGTTCAAGAACTCACATTGAGTACAAGATAGTTAGCGATAACATCTGGTATTAAGAGAAGTAGCATTCAGAAGATATTTAAAAAACACAAGTTTCATCCTTACAATATACATCTGGTACAAGAACTTAACGAAGACGATTTTGATAGGCGATTACAATTTTGAGAAATTATGACTGAACGGGCAATAAATGATCGGCAATTTCTTTTCAACATGTGTTTTTCTGACGAATGCAGTTTTTCCTAAATGGTACGGTAAATCGTCACAACTGTCGTTATTGGTTCGATTCAAATCCCAGAATATTTCATAAAGTGCATACGCAATATCCAGAAAAACTGAATGCGCTGGCATTTTTGGTAACCGTATACTGTTCGTCAGTATTTGGATCAAACGTTTCCAGGTCACTAGATCGGAAGAAGAGGAAGTATTGAGACCGTAGGAACTGGTTTCCGGATCTAACCCTGTTAGATTTTTTATGGAGCCACTTAAGGAGGTCCTTTCGCCACCAATGTTAAATAAAAAATATTAGATTATGACTAAAATTAATTTTCTTCTAATAGTAGATGTCCTTATTTAACTAATAGTGAACTTTTAACTATACCTTACCGTGCAAATTTTTGAGAAAATTTTTTTTTAAAAATGTGTGTGTTTGTACAGTGTCTTATGAAAAAGTAAGACTTCAACAACAATTTTCGAATTATAATTAATTTTACTATTATTTATTGATCAGATGGAGTAGAAAAAAACTAAAAATAAGGTTTTTGAAATATTTAGGTTTTGTTTTTTACAATAAAATATATAGGTTACCGTGGAATTTATTGAGAAATTATTATTAAAAAATCACAAAAAATTTTCAATTAGGTTACTTGAAAATTTTTTTCATTGGAATCCTCAAAACTCCATCAATTCGACATTTAACAATACCTTTTTTTTTCAAAAAAATTTTCATAAAAAACGCTTTAAAATGGCTATTAAAAAACCGGTGGTGACCATATATGGGTTGTGGAGCCCCCACTTCTCGCATAGAGGCCGGGCACCCGAAGCAATTTATGAGTTCCGGCGCCTATGCGCATGCATCTTTATATTGTACATTTTTCGTTTAGTTTCTATATATAAAGATTTTTAAAAGTAAAATTGAATTAAATCGTCATGGTACGAATTCTTGATATTTGCTAATTTTTCAAGGTTCCGGACCTTGTCCGAGTTTGCAAATTTACCAGATTGTAAAAAAAAATAATATTAATATTTGAAACCAATTTTCAAAACTTTTGCATTTTTTTGACAAAATTAGAGGAAAATAAAAAAATATTTTGATATTTTTACAGAAAAAATTATTTTCGTGCAAAATAAAAGGTTGCAAAAACTTTTATGAGTTATGTCATCGGCTTGCAGAACTTTTGCAATTTTTTGTCCAAAAAAGTTGCAAATCTGATATAATGTTGAAAATAATACAATATGTTTTGCTTCAAATTTGCAGCACTTTTGCAATTTTTTTCTCAACCTTATAAACAAAAGCTCCATTTTGGTTTAAATTAACTAGTTCCGGACCTTGGAAATGGTTGCAAATTTAAACTTAGTCTTATTTAAACTAGCCGATTATTATTGAAAAGTTTGAAAACTTTTCTAATTAATGTGAAATGTTCAAAATAGGATTTCTTTACTGACTGTGGATCGTTACGATCCTATATAATATTTATTTATTTATTTATTTTTATTCTTTATTTTAATTGTATCCAAATAGGTTATTCGCGTCAAAATTGTTTTCACTTTACTCTTTATAAGTATATATTTGATGAACCTATTCCTAAACCTTATGACCCGCCTCTGGTTTTGCTTTTTCCGTTTTTATCATTTTTATCCAAAATCGTGCATTCGAATATTTGATGGAAATAGCCGAAGGACAGTACGAGTTTTGCGACAATTGATACTACGTCGAATAGGAAATATCACCAATTGTGTTGGTTGCACGAGAGTTTTTTCCTATTTTCCAAAGAATCCGAACTATACCTTAGTAAGTCAATGAAATATTAATTTAATAATACGATTTAAATACAATAACAAAAACAATTAATTAAACGCCACATGAATCAATTTCTCCTAACATAAAAAGCAGTCCACTTTCAATTTTTTACTTGGTAACGAACCAGACTGGCCTATACCTAGGAATTTTCTTTATACCTAAACATATTTTCATGCGTTCTTTCCCTTACAACCCCTATATACATCTAACACAGATACAATATTGAAACACATTAAATTTCAAAATTATGTTTAATTTTCTTAAAAGCTAAGTTTACAATTATACAGGTTTTTGTTTTATGAAAACACAATTTTATTTTGTATGTGATATATCACGTGACATAGCGCAGCGGAAATATACAAAGTTAATACCATTTTTTAAGTATGTTCCTTTAACGATTTTGTAAAAAAAAAAATTGCGGAATTGTCGCTGCCGCCGCCCTTAAGATATAATTAATTTATTCTTTTCATTTACACCATACTGTATATACATCCGGGTTCATTGTCCAAAATTCCTAGTAATTTACTTTTTTGATAAGTTTTAAAAATCGTTAAAATAATCACATTAAATTAGTAAAAGCGGATATAATTAGCAGAAAAATCTTTTAAATTGTACTATATGTTTTTCAACCAGGAAATAAAATTTATCGGCATTTGATAATCTTATTTTTACCTTGATAAATAACCCTATATATTCGTAAAAAATTATGAAATCTAATATAACACGAATTTAAAAGCCACAAAAATGAAGTACTTCGTAGTTTTTGCGTTAATTTTTCTCGTTCTTGTGAATGGAATATTTTCATTACCAAGAGAGGACTTCAAAGACTCCAAACAAGTTAGAGCCAGAGTAAGAATTTATTTTTGAATATTGTATCTCTTTTATGGGCTTTTGCGAATGATGACAAAATCCGTTTTATATTGGTATCTAATTGAATATTTTTTTTAGGGACTGGCATCAAGACCTGCTCGTCAGTTATTTCCATATTGGGTAAGTTATCAATTCTATTCAAACTTTTGACTTTTAATGCGAAGCTAAAACTTTATTGCTGAATTTCTTATGTAGTTTTTCATTTTTTATTATGCCATAATGTTTAGCTAATTTATTACTCTTAGTTTAATTTTATTTCTTCTTCGCTTCATCGGAAAACCTGTAGCTTTGTTAGCATAATTGGAAGCTAGCAGAGCCACAGCCGAATTTTATATTTTTTACTACGCTATAATTTTTATAGCTAATACGTTGCTTTTTCCCTTAACAAAAGAACTGTGGTTTTATTGGATACGTAGAAGCTAGTACGCCATATAAGTTTTAGCTAATTTTTTAATATTTCTTTTATTTACTACACTATAATTTTTAACTAATTCATTGCAATTTTTTTTTCTACGCCATAATAGCTTGTTAAAAAGGATTGATTTTCATTTTAAAACTAAACCTAAAATAAAGAGAATTTCACTGGTATAACATTATTTCATAAAATTCGTTAGTATTTGGGTGATAAAATCATTTTAGTCCTAGCATAGTACTAGCAAATCGTTTTATTTAGCCTGGACAACGTCGTTTTTTTTTTCAGTATGATTATTTTTAAATGCCCCTTATTATTCGGACCTCGTTTGTTTTATTCGCTTATAATTTGGCATGTGTTTGGTACTCGGTTGGGTCCGATTACAATAATTAGAAGAACACTGCTACGTGCTACGTCATAACCATTCGAATTTCGAATACATATTTAGGTTCGTCCCAACAAGCGCGAAAGGGTTTACCATTTTCGTTAGCATTTATAGGGGTCTATTCAACGGCCTTTAAAAAATATTTTCTTCTTTACTTATGTCATTATTTAAACGGATCTTTAAAATACATTAGAGGACTATCTAAAAGAAATCTGTTTAAATAATGACAGAAGTAAATTAACGAATACGAAAATATTTTTAAGGCCGCCAATATTTTCAAAGGTCGTCAAATATAAAGGAATTGTTACAGAATAGACCCCATATTCCGCTAAATGTATTAAAATAAATCTTTAACCAGCCTAAAGTATAAGGTTTGCAGAATGAAATCTCCTACTTTTTAGTTGTCCTGTTTATATACTGAATTAAAAAAAAAACATAAAAAGTGATTTTAAAACTAGAGCTAAAAAGTAGAATATTACATTCATCATATTTTTCTAAGTATCCCGCCAAAATATTTTAAAATCTTATTGGGTATTTTTCAAATCTATGCGAAATTACGATTAAGAAATATTTGAGAAATTTATTTGTCACAGTAGAGATTTTCTATGAATACCTGTAATTGTCTAATACGTCCTTTTTTAACACACTTTTATTAGCTTGGTATGTATGTAACAGAATTTTTGAATGTGATTTTCACCCTCTTCAAAACGTCGGATTGATTTAAAACTTTGCACATTTATCAAGAACCGATGACAATGCAATAATTTAAATAGTTTGTTCCATTATCCTGATCGGGATCTTCAGGATTAGAGATTTTCTAAATCCGATACCGTATGTTATCGCTGTGGTAACTTTTTATCAAATTTTATTCAATGTTAGGGGTTGAAGAGAGAGGGGTGCATGTTATACCATCTTTCATCCTCTATTTATCCATGTACTTATTATTATGATTAGTCCCAATAAAAACACAGCACAAGTTCGCTTTAGATGCAGTTAGTTATCCCTGTGATTTTTTAGAAATATTATTAAACGATTCTGCCGAAATTACAGAGGTTGTATAAAATGGGGAAATCGGCGAAATCTTCTAATATTAAGGTGGATATCAGTCAAATCATTGAAATCGTAAGAATTTTAGATGATTCCCGAAATACGGATGCGTTTTGACCTTAGTGGTTTACGACTGGATTTTCCATAAACGAACAATTTCAAAAAAGTTAAGCACGCATTATTCAATTCAATTCAAACAAAACTGAATATATGGATGATTATTTCCCTTATGCAAAGTATAACCAAATAGAAACGTTAAATTTGCACCACGTAACCCGTTTAGATAATCGATTAAACGCACAAGAGCAGTTTTGCTGCGGTTAAACTAATACCGTTGTATGAAGATAATACTTCATACAACGCTAATACCATCTTTTTGCTTTGCTTTTAAACGAAATATGTGTGAGAAGGAACTAGTAGTTTTATTTAATATCATTTAGATAGCATAAAATAAGCATATACATATAAATATAATGCAAAAACAGCTTTTAAAATAATTTTTGAATGATTTAGTTTTGACCTTTTCCTAGTTTATATTACAAATGTTAATAAAAATCACAAATGCAAATGCAGGGCTGACAAGAGCGGGGGGTAGCCGGGACTAATTCCCGTGGCCCGGGCTCAAGTGGGAGCCCGGCAGCGGCATAAGGGGGTCCCGGCAACTTTGGTAAAGACGTTAGGACGTTTTTTACTTCTTCAGTAGTTCTTCGGCGGAGGAAAAGTTTTTGCTTGAAGACTTTTTTTCAGAGAAATTCAAGTAAAAAGAGGAGGGCCCGACATGGAGAATTGTTCCGGCGCCCGACCTGGCTCTCGGCGGCCCTGGTTCGATGCCTTCAAACAAACCTCCGTGTTTTACATCTATCAACTTTAATTTTATTATTTTGACATTTTCAATAGTAGATAACAATTAATTCAAATATTTTGAACAGTCGAAATGTGCGAAACACAAAGATTTGGAGGTTTATGAACGGATAAGGTACATGATGAAATTTTAAAAAATATTCCATATAATACTGTAAAAACCCATAAATCAATTTGGGACCAATTCATGTTGTTTTGCCAAGAAAAAAATTACGAACTCGATGCAAATACACCTGTAGAGTATATTGCTTTAATATTAAAAGACTATAAATTCTTTAGTTCAAGCTAATTTTTTTATTCGTGAAATAATCTTAACATATACTCAAACATTATTTTTCGATCTACGGTCTCAGGAATTTATCAAACTATTGTACACTTAAGTCATTTACTAAGCAAAATTTTCAAAATAATATTTTCGAATAAAGTTTAATCGATTAAATTAGACGCACTTATGATATAACCCTTGAATATATCGTGTGCTTGCAAGCAAAAGGTATTAAGTCAAAAAATAGTTTTGAGTTATAAGTAATTTAAAATTTCAATGAAGTTCAAATTTTTTTATAAATTATTTAGGGATTATTAACAACTGCTTTAAAGAAAATGTACATGCTTTGACAATACCATGTATACTGTTTTTATATCTATATACAGGGTGTTCCGAAATTAGACGGTCATATTTTAACAGCGTAATCTACATCTTTAAATAGAAGTAAAAGTTCATATATACATAGGTCCGAAAACGTTTCGTTTTTTTTGTTTATTCAAACTATTATTTATTAAGTAGATGTCACTGAGAGATTGCCATATAAAGACTCTTAGAGATAGTTTTAGTAGGTTAATAATTGTTTAGGGGTACATATTTTTGAATCGGTGATACAGCTGTATGCTGTCCTTTATTGTTTCTTGCTTTTCATGTAAGCTTTGTTCCAACACACACAAACCGTAATATTACGGTCATCGTCATGCGCAGTAAATAAAAACCGTTCGACTTTGGGCTTAATTGATAGGTTTTTATTTACTGCGCATGACGATGACCGTAATATTACGGTTTGTGTGTGTGTGTGTTGGAACAAAGCTCTTGTCTCGCGTTGTTCCAGTTATCTACTCAATTATCAATTTATTTTCCCTATGTATGAAACAAGTGTTGCCACGTTGCCAGATGTATAATAATTGTCGTTTTATGCGATAATTTTGGTGTTCTATACAATATACTATTGTAATATTAATGTACTTACGATAATTTCACAATTCTTTCTATAATTTGATTCAGACTCCATAAGACATCGATAATTCGGACGAATTTCATTTTAAAGTGGGTCAAATGTAGGAAAGGGGACGGAATTTTATTGTATTCCGATCTAATTTGGATCCGAATGACCTAGCAATACTGTATCGTACGCGAGTAGTAATTATCATTAGATTGCGTGACTTACCTTTCTTCAACTGAATGTTATTCTTCCTTTATTAGGAACATTTCTTTCTGAGTTAACACGATGACTGCCATGTGTATTTATTTTATGCATACCACACTTTCTCATCGCGCCATATGCATACATATTATTCACAAGCAATGCTTGATTTCAGACTACGTATCTATAAAAAATGCACATGTACCGTGCATTTATTTTGGAGAATCTATTGAATAGACGTGGAATTAACAATATTTAAGTTGGTCTGGTAATATTTTTCTATTTACGTTTGCTGTTACATAATGATATGTGACAACATTTTATTTCCGTTAATAAAGTATTTTTTCCTATAATAAAAAACAAACTAAACAAATAAATAAAGGAAAATAAATGTACTACATTCATTTTACAGTTTATATGAGGCAAAAATAAAAATATTTTTAATTTTTTGTAAAAAATTATTGCGACAAAAAAAAATAGTTTTTTTACCAACTAAACCAGATTTATCTACCAACAAAGGTCTTTTCTACATAGATTAGCACAGATATATAATGTGCACATACAAAAAATTAAGTTATTGACGACAGGGCCGTCCTTTATTACCTGCTTTTAAGGCGTGAATAGAATATATGCACGCACTGCGTATGTTTGTAATAATTTAAATCCCGCGCTGCGTGCATATGTTTTATTGGTGCTTCTATTGGATATTATAGATTATATAAGTATTAACTCTTAAACTAGTCTTAAAACGTAAAAACAAAATCTTTTTTAGAAAAACTACTTCGGCTCAGCGGATCCGACCACGAAATTCGCTGCGGCAGTCAACGTGTTTTAAATGCTCTTTTATCCATTTTTTTGTTTAATTTGTGGTTAGTTATTGTTATTAATATTTCAAAATACTGATTTTTTTCTCATTGATTGACCGAAAATACACACGTAGGTAATTTTTATTATTAATAATTGAAAATAGTATTGTAATTTTGAATTGATAAAAAAAATATTAATAAAAACCTAATATGAAATAGTAATTTACGTTACATGACCGGAAAGTAGTGTGTTGCAGATCGAGACAAGCAGATTCTTGGAAAGACCTGCTTAACACTAATTTTCGGTCGCGTGACGTACAATATTTGTTTTTTAAGAGCGACACTTCGATGGGAACTCAATTATTTATTTTATTTAATGAAGTGATTAATAAATACTAGAATTAGTTAATGGATACAATTGCATAAACTAACCAAATACATTATTATGTTTGAATATTTATGTTAAATGTACATTTTTTAAGACCCACCAGAAAGTATACAATTTCTGAACAATTGTTCGTCCAGAAAATAACGTTTTGCCGATCAAAACCAGAAAGTAGATGTAAAACTTTTACCGGTCCCTGTTTTTCATTTTTCCGATCGCTGTTTGATAATACAGTCTGCCTTGATTTAGTTACTATGGTAACAACGTTCCGATTTATTGCCAAGTGACAGTTCATCGTTGATTTTTAATTTGTTGTTTATCTCAAACTTGTTTTCACAAATTTAAAAATATGTATTCAGATTTTGAATTATGTGACATAGAAAATGAAATTCCAGAAGAAATTTTGGAAGCTGCAAAAAAGTACATTTAATATAAATAAATTTGAGTTTACATCGAAGTGTCGGTCTTAAAAAAATATTGTACGTCACGCGACCGAAAATTAGTGTTAAGCAGGTTTCTCCAATCTGCTGGACTCAACCTGCAAAACACCTACGTAACGTAATAAACTATCTAGCGACTATTGTAGTTAGAATTAAAAAAAAATCGTAAATTATAAAACTTTATTTTTATCACGGTAATGTAAAATTTTAAACACAACAGGACTTATTTTATCTTAAATGTGTCTCTAAAATATAGATAAAGCGCTAATTTTCAAATTACGGCATCGTATGTCAGTTGCGTAGTCACGGGGGGGATCAGAACCCCCATGGAGGGCCCTCGCGTCACCATCTCCGATATGGTATTGGCGCTGATCGCTATTGACTGTTTTTATTCATTTTCTTGATGGAACCTCCCATAGTTCTCAAAAATCCCTCCCATGAAAAATGTCTGGCTACGCCACTGGGGTATGCATTCCTCTTAACTTAAAGTATCCGAAAAAAGAACCCGCACACTTGGATTTGAGTACATTTTTAGTGAACGTAACGAACTCTTTTAAAAAGTATCCGGATACATTGTAAGTATCCGTATTCGATATTCGGATACTTTTTCCTGTATTCGACCCAACTCTGCTAATACAGCTTACATCGTAGTAAAAAATTAAAAATTCATCTGTGGGTTTGCTAATTTTTACTTAGGCCCTAACAAAGTCACATGTTTTTTTAATAAAGGGATGGAACGATAAAATTAAAATAAGGGTAATAAATTAGCTAAATATTATAGTGTAGTAAAAAATAAAAAAAATCGGCTGAGGCTTTGCTTAGGTATACTACATAAATTTCTTCTAGAAGAGTTTGTTTGAGGGTTTCACTTAAAAATACCTTTGAAATAACAATTTTCTATCCTGAATAATTTGTATTTGGAATGAAATATCTGCTTTAAAATTATAAAAACTAATTTATTATTTTTTTTTTTTTAGAAAAGAAGTGTCAGAAATACCAGAAATGCCCATGGTAAGTTAAAAAAATGATAAATAATATTTATGATTTGTATACTCGCCTACCGTAACAATAATCTTTTTACTTCATAATTATAGGAATAAATCAATAACAATTGAATGATTTAAGAGAATTGTTTCTTTTTACAATAAAAATGTTTGACTGAATAATTGCATCGGGCCATCGAGAAAAATCATAATTAGATTTGGCTGTAAAATTTAAATGTTTTGGATTTGGTAGGTATATTTAGCCACTTCCACATAATGACATTTATTATAAATACAACGAGTGGTATCGGTACTATCAATAATCACATAAATCCGATATCAAAAGTTGCATTCAATAAATAATAAAGGATCTCCCAGAAATATGTTCGTTAATTAATCCGTTCGCTGGCGCAATAGGCACATTTCTGAGAAAGGAGGTAGTCGACAGTGTACAGGGTTGCCAATCGTACGGTAATTACCGTACTTGTACGGTAATTTCGATTAATGTACGGTGTACGGTCCAAAGTCAATACCTGCTGCGTTTGAGAATCCACATCGGATGCATTTTTTACATCTCGAGCGTTTTTTTATCCACATCGGACACGTCTGTCCCATTACATTTACGTATACTGCATCACGTGATCAAAGATTTTTTACATCTCAGATGCATCCGATGTGGATTCTCAAACGCAGCAACCGTACATAAAAGTACAGTATTTACATAAAAAGTACGGTAAACGTACGGTATTTTGAACAGAATTAGCAAAGATTTTGAGTTGTGTAAGGGCCGATTCCACCGTTCACCGTTGGCTGTTGACCAGTTTGGCCCGCCTACGTCGAACTATGCGTTGTTCAGTAACAAACTTTTGCATTAAAGCCGATGACTTTTTTTAGAAGCAGGAATTATACATCATAAGCTGACGACCTTTTTTTTGGGTAGAATTATAACGCGAGGAACTTTTTTTTCAGAATCTGAACAGACCACTATATGCTCAGACTTCACTTGGCCCTCGTTCACTTACGGTTTCTCAAACTGGCAGTTTGAAAATTTGAGTTGTGCAGGCCTGGACTAGAGGTTGATTAAAAAAATATTAAATATAGTTTTTGTACAAAATAAAAGGTGTACGGTACTGGGAGGCCTTGTACCGTAATTCAAATTGCGCGGTACTGTAAATGGAATTTGAAAAGTTGGCAACCCTGACAGTGTGTTAGTGTTAAGTTTTTTTTTCTCTCCTGAGCTCGTCTGACTATGTGTCTCCGAATAACACTGAAGCCTATTGGCTTATTGTGTTTTACCCCATGTTAGTTCATAGCATCCACTCTATCACCTTTGTACCTTGTACAAGTTTGTACAGATCCTTGGGTGAGTGGGTTCTATACGTTGTTGGATCAACCTGGGGTTGTCCAAAAAGGGCCTGTCTTTTGCGATCTAGAGCTTCGCATTCGCACAGTATGTGTTTGGCCGTTTCTGGTTTCTTGTGACATAGTCGGCACATGAGTTCCCCATTGTACATGCCAATTTTGTTCAAGTGTCCCTTTACTGGGGCGTGCCCAGTCATGAACCCTGTTATCACTTTCAACTGGTTCCTATTTATTAAGAGTAGTTCTCCAGTTCTTTTGGGACATGGTCTGCCTATGAAGGCTTTTCCATGTGCCTGTTTTGGGGTGTTTCCCCAATAGTTGATATGTTGTTCCCGAATCCAGTCATTTATAAAACCCCGGAATGTACTTTTTGGTACTCCTGGGTTTGTGTCTGGTTCCGGTGTTTCTTCTGACCCTCTTTTCGCAAGTTCGTCAGCCTTTTCGTTGCCTTCGATCCCTTTGTGACCTGGCACCCAAAATAGTTTTACTCTATTTCGGTCTGCCAGTGTTCTTAGTTCTTCGATGCATTCCCATACCAGCCTCGACGTAACTTTCTGACTCGATATGGCCTTAAGTGCCGCTTGGCTGTCTGACATTATTTGAATATGCTGATTTTCGACAGCTCTTTCATTGTTCGTTTTTGCACATTGCAAAATTGCGTATACCTCGGCCTGAAATACCGGGGAATGTATTCCTATAGCATAGCTATGGTTAGTATCAGGGTTTTTGGAGAATACTCCTGCCCCAGTGCCTTCCGCAGTCTTAGACCCGTCTGTATAACAGGTTTGTTCCTGTCGTTGGGCATTGGGCTCCCTTATGGTGATCTCCGCTCTTTCCTGTATTAAAACCTCAAAGGGAGTATTAAAAGAGTACCTCTTGGTTAAGTGATCTGATCTCATGTCTAGCACGTCTCCTGTCACTAACCTTGCGATACTCATGTGGCCTGGCCTAATGTCAAGATTTCCCAGTGTATTCCCTAATCTGTAAGCACCTAGTCTTGCCTCCCCTTGTATCACATAGTGAAGAGGTGGGAGTCCTATTAGTGCTTCCATTGCAGCAGTGGGGGTTGTTTTCATTGACCCCGTTATTCCGAGGCAGGCAAGACTTTGTACCTTGCTAAGCCTCGTTATTGCTTTCCTTTGCTGTGTCTTTGGCCACCACACCAAAGCTGCGTGTGTTATTATGGGTCTCACCACCATGTTATAAATCCAGTATACCATGTCTGGTTTTAACCCCCATTTTTTTCCAAACGATCGCTTTGCCATCATTAATGAGGTTTCCGCTCTCCTTGTGGTTCTTTCTAGATGCTGGTTCCAGGTAAGTCTCGAGTCAATCATAACCCCGAGATATTTTACCTCCCCCTTAAGCTGGATGCTTGCACCTCTTAGGTTTAGAGGCCCTAGTCCCTCCAATTTCCTCCTGCGGGTGAATGCAATTATGTCAGATTTGTTTGGGCTAATATTTAGTCCTTCCGCCTCTGTCCATTTTGTTACTATATTTAGAGCCTCTTGCATTCGATCTCTTACTATAGTGTTGTATTTTCCCTGTGTCATGATCACTAGATCATCGGCATATCCCAGGGTTCTATGTCCCTTATCTTTGATAGCCCTAAGCAGCCCGTCCACTACAAGGTTCCACAGGAGTGGAGACCGCACTCCACCCTGTGGACATCCTCTCACTACCCGTGCCGCTGTTGTCTCTCCCATAAGGGTTGTGTATATAGTTCTCTCCCTTAACATAGAGTCGATCCAGGACACGCATGTGTCCTCGATTCCTCTGTGTTTGAGAGATCTAATGATCGATTCAACGGAGGTATTTTCATTTGGTTTTGGACGTTTTGGTAGTAATGTACTCTCAAACCATTTTTCAAAAACAGTACTTTCTATGTCCTGGTGGTAGTCCAAACTACTATCCCGTACATCCTTTGCAGGCAGCTCCTTCTACCCAACCTGATTCTCCACCACAATGTAAAATGCTTATTCTTTTTCCTCGAGATGGAGGAGTGTCTACATTACATTTAATATTTCCATCAGTCCACCCTTTTATTATGATGTCGTGAGTGTCGAACCAGGTTTCATCTAAAACATGAATGTTTCTGCCCTCTCGTCGATACTTTGTAATTAAATCGAGATATTCTTTTCTCCATTTAACTAAACGGTTGGATTCCATAATTGTTTGTCTTTTATTAATGGTTTTAAATTTAAAGCCGTTAGATTTTAAAAATCTCCATAATGTCGTTTTATGGCAGTCTTCTATTAACGTTTTTTATTTTAGACGTAAAAATAACGTGTTTAAAGTAGGAAAATTATTTACAGAGAACATTTCATAAATTGTTTCCCTAACCGGTTCTTAAAAAAACTGTGGAATGGAACGAGATGAACCAGAATATTTTCGCACCTTCCTAGGTGGTGTCCCTTCCTGTAAAATTTTGTATACAGTTAACTGTGGTACTTTTGTCAAAAAACAGTCTCTTTTAGGGCTTCGGAGGAAGACAATTCATTTTTTAGACCTGTTAATAAGACTCAGTGTTAAAATCCAATATATGTTTTTAGAAAATTGGCATTTTTATATATTTTGACGTGTTGTTTGTCGATTTTCCACTTTGCGGCCTCGTATCTTTGCCGCTCGCGCCCAAAAATAGTTTTTTGAAAATATTACCTTTTAAACTAGAGAAAATTTCCTACAATTTATGTGGTTATCTCTTTCTTGTAAAATGAATAGTGTTAACGCAAGAGCGCCCATGATTAAAAACTGTAATAAAAAGGTAAAGATTTCAGTATTTTAATTTTCTGAATTTGTTTTAGTAAAAATTAAAGAATTTTCACGTTTTACTAAAAACTGCGTTTTAAGTAGTTTTTCATTAATAATTTGAATAAATCCATTCAAATTTGCGAAAATTTGGTAATAGTAAATATAATTACATATACTTTAGTATTACAAAATTTTCGCATTTTCTTTGGCTTCGTCTTTACGAAAAATGAAAAAAGCGACCTTAAATTAAAATAAATCAAAAAATGTTAAAGAATAAAAGTTGTTTTAAATTTAAATGAATGAATGAATGCGATTAAATAAAAAATAGGAAATGTATTTTATCAAATTATTATTTAAAAAAAAAACTATTTAAAACGCAGTTTTTAGCCAAAATTCTTTTGATTTGTACTAAAACTAATTCAGAAAATCAAATTGTGGAAATCTTCACTTTTTTGTTACAGTTTTTAATCATAACCAATTATTGTTCAATTTTGACATAGATATACTGAATATAGTAGACTTTGGTTCGCTTTTGCGCTAAAACATTTTACATTTTACAAAAAAAAAAACAACAAAAATTTTAGAAAATTTTCTCTAGTTTAATTTGTTACAAAACTATTTTCATAAAAATAAAATGAGTCGGAAAGGAGATAATTTGAAAATACTGTTTTTGGGCGCTATTTTTCGTTAAACCCCGTATAAACTATGTGTATATCGTCTAAGAGCTGGCGACACAAAAGTAGGGGTAAAGTCAAAATTTTGTTATTTACCGTTTCGATTGTTACCAAAATAGCGAGAGGCGGGCAGTCAGAAGTCACCCTGGAAGTATAAATAAAGGATAGGGGGTTAAACATGCAATTTTTTCGCAAAATAAGTGATAAGGTTCAGCTCTGAAAATTTGCAGTATTATCGGAGATAGTATAAGAAAGTAGGAAAAAGTCTAGGTGGAAGAGAAAAAGTCGTCAGAAGGCGCTCGTGTTGCGAAAAATTTAGCAACAATGATGTCACTAGGTACACTTTACAAATAATTAAAATAACTTGACTGCTCAATAATTTACAATTACATTACAGAAGCAGTAACAAAACATGACAAGTTTGCCTACTAGAATATACAGCATTAATGTATCAAACATGTTTATCAGTTATTAGTATGATTATCGACTATTAATCAACTAAAAATATATGGAATTATTACATTGTGAGTGATATTATCAAGGGTTATATAACGAGACTTTGATAAATAGTCGACTATTTTTATTGTATCTAAATTTTGAGTGTTTTTGTTATCAATTTGTCGAAACATAATTTTGTCATTAATAATAATCTGAGTAGAATCCGAGTGGTTTATCTCGAAGACTCTATTTAATTTTCGGTTCATTTTGAAAAGTTCCACGAGATATTAGCTTGGACTCTGACAATAAATATATTTGACAGTAGCCGTTTATTACATATTATACCTATAATTAAGTATTCGAGTTGCTGTCAACAGTGTCAACGTAGATGAATATCAAGCATCATTCATGATAGTCATCGAGATACTAAAGTGCCTGCACCTTATTTGCATTACACTAATCAGTTTTAGTGAAAATAAATGCCATTTTTCTAAAATAACTTTATTTAAATGATATAAAACCATTTTCATTCCGTCAATCTTCAAATATAAAATTATTGACTTCAAATTAATCAAAGTACGACTCTTAAAGTCGCCTTTTTTATTACACATTTCCGTCAGTCTTGGCATCACGTGCGTCCATCTGTCATATTGCAAAATAATGATTATGTCCTCTCTACTTCATTCTATATCCATAATGATAGTCGATATTCTCACCTCTTTCCAAAAAACCAGTAAGAAATATTCCGAGCATGTTAAGCCTTGGCGTTCCTACCCTTAAGGACTTGAGAGTCCCAAAACCGCTCGACATATGCTATTAAGGGATGTTTTTTTTTGTATTTTTATTATTTTCTTTTATTATTTTATTTTGCCACTGGCGAATGGATGTTCCTTCAGGACTCCAGGGCCCTTTGGCTGGTGACAACGCTGCTGTAATCCCTTAATAGTATAATGACAGGCCTATCAGTAGTTGCAAATGGTCTTTAGGAATGCTGGTTGTTACATTTGGTCGATTTATTTGGTTCGGATTGGTTCTAACGATAAAATAAATTGCAATGTGATTGGTTAAAATGTCAAAGCTGATATTTGGTCTAGGAAGATAGTCATTGTAAACATAGTTTACCTCGAAATGCAATTTTGGAAGCATGGAAATAAAAAATCTCCAATTCCCTCTACGAAATTATAAAAATTATACCCTCATATCACCCATGTAAAAAGAAACAAACAAAAAATGCAAACGCTGAGAATTAAGAAAGAAAATATGAGTGCATCGGCCAGGAGTCGAACCCGGGACCTCGGACTTTAGCCGGCTGAAACACCCACATGCTCTAGAATCCAGAAAGTCCTAGCTTAAGAGGATACTGCAAACCAGATATAATCTCTTAAGAAAAATTAAACCTACACAAAAACCTTCGAGAAAACGTCGACAGAAAATTTGTAACTCATTGATTTATATTATGTTTATTATTGATGAGCTTTATGAACTGGAAAGAAATTTTCGTTCTCCTCAGTAAGCCAAAACAACATTAGCCCAAACAAATCTGACATAATTGCATTTACACGCAGGAGGAAATTGGAGGGACTAGGCCCTCTAAACCTAAGAGGTGCAAACATCCAGCTTAAGGGGGAGGTAAAATATATCGGGGTTATGATTGACTTGAGACTTACCTGGAACCAGCATCTAGAAAGAACCACAAGGAGAGCGGTAACCTCGTTAATGATGGCAAGGCGATCCTTTGGAAAAAAATGGGGATTAAAACCAGACATTTTATATTGGCTTTATACCATGGTGGTGAGACCGATAATAACATACGCAGCTTTGGTGTGGTGGCCAAAGACACAGCAAAGGAAAGCAATAACGAGGCTAAGCAAGGTACAAAGACTTGCCTGCCTCGGAATAACGGGGGCAATGAAAACAACCCCCACTGCTAGAATGAAAGCACTAATAGGACTCCCACCTCTTCACTATGTGATACAAGGAGAGGCAAGATTAGGTGCTTACCGATTAGGAAATACACTGGGAAATCTTGACATTAGGCCAGGTCAAATGAGTATCTTAAGGTTAGTGACAGGAGACGTGCTAGACATGAGATCAGACCACATAACCAAGAGGTACTCTTTTAATACTCCATTTGAGGTTTTAATACAGGAAAGAGCGGAGATCACCATAAGGGAGCCCAATGCCCAACGACAGGAACAAACCTGGTATACAGACGGGTCTAAGACTGCGGAAGGCACTGGGGTAGGAGTATTCTCCAAAAACCCTGATACTAACCATAGCTATGCTATAGGAATACATTCCTCGGTATTTCCGGCCGAGGTATACGCAATTTTGCAATGTGCAAAAACGAACAATGAAAAAGCTGTCGAAAATCAGCATATTCAAATATTGTCAGACATCCAAGGGGCACTTAAGGCCATAGCGAGTCAGAAAGTTACGTCGAGGCTGGTATGTGAATGCATCGAAGAACTAAGAACACTGGCAGACCGAAATAGAGTAAAACTATTTTGGGTGCCAGGTCACCAAGGGATCGAAGGCAACGAAAAGGCTGACGAACTTGCAAAAAGAGGGTCAGAAGAAACAACGGAACCTGACACAAACCCAGGAGTACCAAAAAGTACAGTCCGCGGTTTCATAAACGACTGGATTCGGGAACAACATTGGGGAAGTACCCCAAAACAGGCACATGGGAAAGCCTTCATAGGCAGACCATGTCCCAAAAGAACTGGAGAACTACTCTTAATGAATAGGAACCAGTTGAAAGTGATAACAGGGTTCATGACTGGGCACGCCCCAGTAAAGGGACACTTGAACAAAATTGGCATGTACAATGGGGAACTCATGTGCCGACTATGTCACAAGAAACCAGAAACGGCCAAACACATACTGTGCGAATGCGAAGCTCTAGATCGCAAAAGACAGGCTCTTTTTGGACAACCCCAGGTTGATCCAACAACGTATAGAACCCACTCACCCAAGGATCTGTACAAACTTGTACAAGGTACAAAGGTGATAGAGTGGGTGCTATGAACTAACATGGGGTAAAACACAATAATCCAATAGGCTTCAGTGTTATTCGGAGACACATAGACGAGCCCACGAGAAAAAAAAAGCCAAAACAAAGTTATATATCGTGTTGTAAAATTTTTTTACGGCTATAACACAAAATTACACTTTAACTATTGTTGAATAAGAAAGGAGGACACATTTCCTTATTTAATAATTCTAACAATCCAATAAAATAATAATTTCCATATCATGCAAATCCTTATCTAATAACATAAAGTAGTCATTCCCTATAGTTAATTGAATAAAATCATGTTTGCCATAAAATGTCAAACATTAAACAATTATCTTGAAGAGAACTGTCATTTTTATTTTATAGTTATAACTAATTAAAAATGGGTAGCAGCATGATGTAGCCGTAGAAAAAGTATAGGAACGCTCTCTTCCTACTTGTATATTATAGAGCATTCTGCTTTTCGTAAGATGTGATGTGATTCCTTGAAAATTAAATAATTTATCACTACTGGATATAACTCAATGCCTTTTACCGTATTAGCCAAAGGAGTAGTTGTTTTCCAAAGGGAAACGGTCGCTAGGTTTATTTTTTTATTTTGTTTTTCTTTTTGATGTTTTAATTAATTTCCTATTTACAATTTATTACAGATGATCAAATGGCACGTTTAAAAGCCCTAGTCATGTAGGATCAATGAGGTGGAAGGTGTATGACATAATATGCATATGGTAAGGAAGAAGTAAATTATGCAACTTTTATCTTGAAATTATTACCGTGAAACAAAGTAAATAAATAAAGTAAACCAAATAGTTATTTACTTATTTTCAATAATTTTAAATACTCAAAAATATTTTTCTGATTTTTACATATAAAGTGATGTTTTATTGCAATCGCAGCAAGTGTCAAAATGATCTACTTTACGCAACCAGTTGCATAAAGTTGAACATTATGAAATTGGTTTCGAAATAGTATATTATGCAACGATCATGTAATGATGGTTATTAATACACGAGCATTAACCGGGATACGAAACGAGCCAAAGGCGAGTTTCGTATGGTTTATGCGAGTGTATTAATAACCATTACATGAGAGTTGCATACGCTATTTTTTCTACACCCGATAAATAATCAAGAACTATAAATATTATATTCATATTGGTATTGAACACAATAACAATAATTACTCGTGTATTTCTATAAAAAATTCTACAAAATTGTAATTAATGGTATTACTTCGGGTATTGGTATTTCCCTAGATTTTTGCGGCAAAATATTTTGTACTGTATTTTCTGCTTTCTCCGATATGTGTGGAGGAGTCTTCTATATCGCTGATATCAGACATTTTAATATTATAATTAACGAAGTTTAGTTATCTACCAAAATTTAATACGTTTTGACAACTAAAACAAATACATAGGAACCTAGGACAAACGTCAAACAGCATGCTTGATTGAAAAATTGTAGGTTTCTATTGATTAAAAATCTGTATCGTAATGAAAAATCTGTATCGTAATGAAAAATCTGTATCGTAATGAAAAATCTGTATCGTAATGAAAAATCTGTATCATAATGGGTATCATTATGAAACGGATTATGGGCATATAAGTGCATTATTATAATACGGGTGTAGAAAAAATGCATTGTCACCAGTTGCGAAAAGAAAACAAATAGACTCATAAAAATAGAATTTGGTTAAACTTACAACCTAGTAATAATGTTGCTTGTGTCCTTATTTTCCATTCTAAATCGGCACAAAATAATTAAACACCATACAAGACAAAATGACGCACTTTTTTGAAATCCAAATAAGTTTAACGAACAATACACTACAACAGTGGCGGCTCGTGGGGTGGTTCACAGTGACAGAATATACGTATCAGTACAGATATATGAAAACACTTTCAGTGTTTTAAAAAGTTTATAATATACCTTTCTAAAGCACTGACAGTTTTTTACCTATATCTGTACCGGGATCTATATTCTGCTACTGTGAACACCCAAAATTTTGGTCACGAGCCGCCCCTGCACTACAATCAGTCGTTGACGATAATAATAAATGAATATTAATTTCTATTTGTCAATAAAAGAATGAAATTAATCATACGCAACTAACAAGACAGTAATAATATTAGTTGCCTAGATGTCAGTAATTTTTTCCAAAACACAATTTTATTAATTATCTAGTCAAAATTAGAAAAAATATTGTATGTAACACATTATGAAATGCCGTTTTATATAACTCCTTCATGTTGCGGGACCTCGCTCTGCTCATCCCGCAAATATTTACTCGTTACATAAAATAAGGCATTTTGTAATTGGTGTCATAAATGGCTATTTGGTTTTAAAATTAATATTAATACATTATTATTGAATATTTATAGGGTAGGTTGACACATAAAATTTGGTTAAACTTACAACTTAGCAATAATGTTGTTTTGGTCCTTATTTTCTGCTCTAAATCAGCACAAAATAATTAAAATACAATTCTACACGACAAAATAACCCACTTTTTGAACACTAAATAACTTTAACAAACAATATAAATACACTACAACAATTCGTTGAGAATAAATTAATATGATTTTCTATATGTTAATAATATGAATGAAGACATGCATATCCAACTAACAATACAAGAAAGTTATATTGGTTGCTTAGATGTGAGTAATTTTTTACTAAAACACAATTTTATAAATAATCTAGTCAAAATTATAAAAAAATATATGCAACACGTTACTCGTCCATGTTGCGGGATCTCCCTCTGCTCGTCCCGCAAATATTCTATCATTACATAAAATAAGGCATTTTGTAACTGGTTGGATAAATAGGTATTATTAGAATGTAACAGAAAATTAACAGATTATTGACTAATAATTACGCCATTCATTCACCGTATTTTATGTTTGAAGTTTTGTCGAACCGACTACTTACTAGTTCTGGCCCAGCTTACTGTTGCAATTACCCCTATATGGTTTCTAATCATTTAAAATATTTTTATAATTTTTAGGACATCTACAGGAAGCATATGAATAGAAGATACGAAATGAAGTTTATTCTATCATCAGTTGTTGTTGTCACTTAATTTCTAAATATAAATAGGTAAATAAATAAAAATTAAAAAAAATTCAAATGTGTTTTTTAATAATAATTGAAAAGTATTGGAAAATAATGGTGAGATCTTAATTAATGGTGGATCTGAGTATTAAAGAAGCCAATGAAATTGTTAAAATTTTAAATAAATTGATAATTTTTTTTTATTTGTTTTCATCGGCATTTTTCTTCGGGTGAATTGAATACACATTTTTAAAAACAGAGTACTGATGTTATTTTTAATCAGTTTTGAATTGGACGGAGAGTGGGCCATTTTTTAATAAATCCAAATGATTGTCAAAATTACTTTTTATCTGCTTATTACTATTCAGTTGTTCTTTTGTTTGTTGGATTGAGAGATGCATTTATAGATTTTAGAGATAAAGTTAGGACGGTCATAATCAGGACCAATCTCCATGCTTTAAAGAGATTGGTCATAATAGTTCTATGTGCAATTTGGCCGTTATACGAGGGCATGTCAATAAGTCCGTGACTTTTTAAATTTCCCGCCTCTTAATTGAAATGGCAACAATGCTCCCGTCAACAGTCATCTGTCTGTTGACTCTTGTCAAACATTGAACAAGCTGCGACATTTAGTTTATTTTATAAAGAATTATTTTTTGCGGAAAAAATCCATTACGCAAACCAAGGCTAAGCTTGATAAATATTATGGGGACTCTGTACCATCCATTTTCATGGTAAAAAAGTGGTTTACTGAATTCCGATGTGGCCGTACAAGCACGGAAGATGCCGAACATTCTGGACGCCCAGTTGAGGTCTCCACATCGTAAACAATTGAAAAAATCCACGATATGGTTTTAGCCGATCGGCGATTAAAAGTGAGAGAGATTTTGGAAGCCATAGGCATCTCACATGGCTCAGTGGTTTCAATTTTGAATGATCATTTGGGTATGAGAAAGCTTTCCGCAAGATGGGTGCCGCGATTGCTCACAATCGACCACAAACGCAACCGTGTGACAATTTCGCAGGAATGTTTGGCGTTGTTCAGTCGCAATATGAACGAGTTTTTGCGCCGTTTCGTAACCGTGGACGAAACGTGGATCCACCACAACACACCGGAGACCAAACAGCAGTCAAAACAGTGGGTTTCTCGGGGTGAATCGGCGCCAAAGAAGGCAAAGGTGGGTTTGTCAGCCAATAAAGTCATGGCGACTGTTTTTTGGGATGCACGCGGTATTATCCACATTGACTACCTTCAAAAAGGAAAAACAATCAATGGTGAATATTACAGCAACTTATTGGGTCGATTCGATGAGGCATTGAAAAAAAAGTGACCGCATTTGGCCAAGAAAAAAGTCCTTTTCCACCGGGATAATGCTCGGGTGCACACATGTGCAGTTTCCATGGCAAAAATCCATGAATTGGGCTACGAATTGCTCCCTCATCCGGCCTATTCACCCGACCTAGCCCCGTGTGACTATTTCTTGTTTCCGAACTTGAAGAAATGGCTCGGCGGAAAGAGATTTGCCTCCAATGACGAAGTCATCTCACAAACAAATACCTATTTTGAAGACCTCGACAAATCATATTTTTCGGAATGGATAAAAAAACTGGAGAAACGTTGGGCTAAGTGTATACAGCTCAAAGGAGACTACGTTGAAAAATAAAATAACTTTTTATCTAAAAACCTAAAAAAAAAGTCACGGACTTATTGACCCGCCCTCGTAGATTTAAGATAATTTAAGCTCTATACTTTAGTATTGGCAAAATCGTTACCATTAACTCTTCTAAAGAAACAATGTGAAAAAATAATTCGCTAACGAGACAAAGATCTTGCGATGCCACTAGGATTGCCACCTGTCCTTTTTTGAAAAGGACATTCCTTTTTTGAAGCAAAATGTCCTTGTGACTTTTTAAAGCTTAAAATGTCCTTTTTACGGCAAATGTCCTCTTTTACGACAAATGTCTTTTTTTTACTGACAGGACATATTTTTGGAAGGGATATGGTTTGTACCTTAGACTAGGTAATAATAATCTGTTTGTACAAGAATATATAATATATAATAGTAATATATATAATAAATAATAAGTCGGCAAGACGAGGAGGATTTCTTTCGTTCAGCTCGACGACCTTTTTTTTAGAAGTTCACTAGGATAAGGACTTTTTGTATACCAGAGCCTCTGTCAGCATCGTAGTCCTTTTTCACTTTTCAAAAAGGTGGCAACCTTATAGATGCCACTAATATTTAATAAATTGGGAACATCTGAACACAGAGGGCTTTTCACTTATTAAAAATTTACCTACTGCAAGAAAATCTACAATAGTGGATGATGATACTTTTTCGTCCATATTTTTCAGATTATCAGGTTGAGGTATATTTGGGAGAATGTAAGTATTTTAGTATTTTAAATAAAGAGCCTTAGTAATCTTTCCTGTTGAGAATGGGGTGTTAATACACTGCGACCTAAAAGATCTAGTGTGCACCCTTCTGACGCCAATGCACTAAGGAAATGTCTCAATGCCTATAACGACCCTTCCAATCCTATTTTCTCAAGGAAGTGTATGATTTGAAGTGGCTTCAAGTTAGGTAAATCTCCCTCTTCTATTTGATATCCTCCTAGATATAGTGCCCTTGGATTCTGGACTGCTACACATTCAGTTAGGATGTGAATGGAGGTTTCGTCCTCTTCCTCACAGAATCTGCACTGGCTATCCTCTACTACTCTCAGTTTACTTAGGTGTCCTCATTTTTCACAGGTAAATAAATCTACTCTATTTCCTGGCCAACTATAAAAGAGTAATGTATTGATACTTCCGCCTTGATTCGGAATCGTTCGTTTTGATAATCATCACACAAGCTGTTTTTTAATATAAAAAAATATATAAAATACCAAATCTGGAGAATACGATGTGTAGGTATTGCAATAACGTCAATTTTTCTCTCGCAATTACTGTGAAGAGGCCTCTGTATTTTCTAGATAAAAAAAAACTTTTTCTTTTGTCGAATTGTTTTCTTTTAGTCTCTTATTCTTTTGTACATATGCATAAACTTTGTCAGTTTCAAGCTGGTACTAAATTTTTGTTTTCGGTACGGAACTAAAATTATACGAATGTATTTGACAGTTTAGAAAACGTTCCTGCAAGAGGAATAAAATTGAGGTTCTGTGAGTTTGGGTCGTAGTTGTCAACAGGTTCGCAATAAAAAAAAACTAGGAAAAAATGTACTTTTTTTAGAAAAAAATTATTTCTCTTCCAAATTATATTTTGGAGATCAAAACTGTATGTTATGTTGAGAATGATTATTAATACCTAAAAGATCTATTGTGTCACCAATGCACAATGCACTAAAGAAATGTCTCAATGCCTATAACGACCCTTCCAATCCTATTTTCTCAAGGAAGTGTAGGATTTGAAGTGGCTTCTTCTATTTGATATCCTCCTAGATATAGTACCCTTGGATACTGGACTGCTACACATTCAGTTAGGATGTAAATTGAGGTTTCGTCCTCCTCCTCATAGAATCTGCACTCACTATCCTCTACTACTCTCAGTTTACTTTGGTGTCCTTTTAGTCGGCAATACCCTGTAAGGATCCCTGTTACAATACGTAGCCTGTTGTTGCTCAGGCAGATGCAGGCTTCCGATCTTTTCTGGTTATATTCACCCAGAAGTATTTTGGCCTGTCTCAGCCCCAAGAGATTGTTTCAATTATCGGTTCTTCTACTGCCCAATTCTTTTTTAATCTCTCCAAATATTATATTAATGCTGATACCGCAGAACGGCTCAGGTCCTGCAAAGGGTGTTTGAGCCCCTTTCCTTGCAAGACTATCTGCAATCTCGTTACCCTGTACCCCGTTATGTCCCGGGACCCAAGTGAGAGTAACTCTATTTTTCTCGCCTAGCTCATTCAATTGTTCTAGGCATCTCCAGACCATTTTTGAGCTCAGCGCTTTGATGGCTGCTTGACTATCGGACATGATGATAATCTCTTGTCTATGACAGTTTCTCTCGATGTTAAACTGGATACACTTCTCGATGGCGTGAATTTCCGCCTGGAAGATACTTGGGTATTTTTCCAAGCTTTGGGAGTGCTTGGTTCTCGGCCCATACACTCCTATTTCAGTTCCTTCTATGGTTTTGGAACCGTCCGTATACCACTGAATAGCACGACTTTCGGTTGCAAGCGCGATGGATTCTTGGTTCCATTCTTTCTGTGGTTTTGAAGTTTTTCACAAAACTGTACTTCTTTAGCATTTCATCCTGGAGCATGTTCCAGGTATCTTTAGTCCTGAAGCAAGTAGACTTTCGTCTGATTACTCCGTTCCTGATCATTCTATATCGTGTCCTTTTTGCCACATTTTCTATCATCAAATGTAGAGGGGTGAGGTTTAAGATCACCTCCATTGCGGCCGTAGGACAGGTTCTCATTGCACCAGTAATACAAACATAGGCTAATCTTTGTACTTTTGAAATATTAGCTCTCGTAGTAGCTAGTTCTGTTACTCCAGGCTATAGCCCCGTAAGTGATGATTGGTCTCACTATTGCAGTATACATCCATCGCAGTATGTTTGGGTTACATCCCCATCGTTTACCTGCAATGTTTCTGCATACCATTAGGGCTTTTGTGGCCTTATTTACTACTTCCTTCTCATCTGTGTTCCAGAGAAGTTTGTTGTCCAGGGTTAGGCCTAGATATTTGATTTCATTTTTCCATTCTATATCTATCCCGTCTAATTTAACGGTTTTGAGATTAAGTTTTCTTTTCCTTGAAAAGGCTACTAGTGTTGTTTTTGTCCCACTTCACGGCACCATCTTTTGGTATGTTCTAGTCCTCGTTGGACTATATCACACAGGATATTACTAAACTTGCCACTAGCAAATATGACTATGTCGTCGGCATAACCTTGACAGGGTATGCCGAGGTCAGTCAATCTGCATAGAAGTTCGTCTACGATTAGGCTCCACATTAGTGGGGATAGAACTTCTCCTTGTGGACATCCTCTGATTGTGCAGATGGAGATGGTGTCCTGCCATATCTGTGTCTCTGCAGTTCTCGTAGATAACAACTGAGCCATCCATCTGGATGTAATGTTATCTACTCCTCTGTATGCAAGTGCTCTTTTTACAGATTCGTGTGGCGTGTTGTCAAAAGCTCCTTCTATGTCTAGGAAGGCACACAAGACCGTTTCTTTGTTTGTCAGTGCATCCTGTTTGTCAGTCAACTGTACCAGGGCAGATCTTCCTGCTCTGCACGCGTGTTGGCTGTGGTGGAGTGGCACCCTCTCCAGGACTTTCGTTCTGATATAATTATCAACAGCCTTCTCCATTGTTTTTAATACAAAGGATGTGAGGCTGATTGGCTGATAAAATTACCTAGCAGAATGAGACACAAAAACGGAATGAACGCATAATCAAGTCCGCCGACAGAAATGTTGGGGTCCGTTACTCTGATTTCCATGTGGCTTCTGGTGTTATAAGTGGTATATTATGTAGTAGCTAGTAGCAAGTAATAATCTGTTATTGCTTAGCTTTATATGTAGTACAATAATTTATGCAATAAGAGTAGATACAAATACGGACAATTTACTCGAGTTATAAAGTATATTTTTTCTACAACCCACTAACCAAAATCTACAATTTAAAAAATTAATTTAGGAGTTATTATATGATAAAATAACCAATTTTAAAAATTAATTTAGAAGTTATTGAGATAAAATAACTAATTTTAAGATAATATTAAGATGAAAATTTGAAATTATGAATTTAATTAGTAATAAAATAAAAAAAAAAAAAACAAACTAAAAATTTGTCCCAACTGAGATTTGAACCCCACCCCCGGTCTTTGGATTGGGAACGCTTTACTCAATGTGTTGCGCCAACAACTTATATAATTTTAATTTTTTTATGTGGTTTAAAGGAAATGTCAGGTACCTTATGTTTATTATTGATAAACTCATTATCCTTATTCTTAGATTCTGAAGTTAACATATTGTGGCACTAAACATATAAACCGGAATACAATTATAAAAGTAATTAAAAAAAAACAACTTCAAAATTGTGCAGATGCCATTTCAAATTGAATTTTCTTATTGAACCTATTATCCTATCTTGACCAAATGTATATCCTCTGAGGTATTTCATTTCTAACAAAAAAATAATCATAGAAATCGGAGAACATGAGATCTTAAACAAATGTATTATTTCGACAAATTGAGACCTCCTGCTTTTTTAGAAGTCGGTTAAAAACTGTCACAATGCAGAATGTCGTTTGATTCTAGATGTAAACTGTTGCAAAATCTTAATAATGTGAATTTGCAGTTATCCATTTAACGCAAAGAAGAATTAGGAGTTAAGCCTGAAAAATAACACAGGTCCACAAAAAAAAAGAAGTTGTCTGTGCTGGGTGTTCGACAAAGATTTTCCGACGTATTTTTTACCGCTGAACACGAATCTGAAGTCAAAATTGGGGGGTCAAACTGCAAAAAACGGAGAAAAATTAAAAAAACCGATAAGATCCATTTGATTTTATCGGTTATTGCGCATTATTGATGTAATTTCATGATTTTATCGTACGGATTATGCAATTTTGAGTGTGATTTTAACCTGTGTTATATAGTTATAGTTTTTAATTTGAATTTATTTACGTCATCAGGAAGTACATTTTGAATATTTGAAAAATAAATTAAATTGGTTGAGTTGTTGATTAAATATCATTGTAAATTTTGGAAAAGTAAATTAAATTGTTTAGAAACGTAAGAGAAATGTTAGACCATGAAACTTTAATCTGTATTTACTATGCTCAAGTCGCATTTCGATTAAGATACGGGATTAGTATATGTGAAAACTGGTGGGAACTCAACTGATTCTAGTGACGTTTTTATTCTTTAAAGGAATATGATTTTTGTAGACCAATACATATATATTTGTAGAATATGGTATTTTGCCTCTAGTTTCATTATATGTTCTGGTCTAGAATTTTGTTTAAATATTTTTAAGAACTTAAATAAATTTAAGACAATATGTATTACATAATTTTAGAACTAGTCATATGCCAGATGCTATACCTATAGATTAAATGTAACTATATAAAATGTCTCTTAAATGTATAGGACCCATTTTATAAATTTTAAATATTGTTTATAATTACTAGTACTCGTATATAGATATTGTTTTATTTTTGACGAATCAAAAATGTTGCTAGAGATGGGAACGTTTTTATGGAAAATTTTAATGTTAATACTTTACTAATAAAAGCTACAGTTAATTTATCATCTTGTGCTTTATTTAAATGTAAATATATTATCAGAATGAAATTAATGCCTCATCACTTCAACCTTTTTATGCTTCCATATCGTCGGCCTCAGATGCAAATGGCCTAACTCCTAAAATATAAATTTTTCATGAGAGGTAAGAAACCTTTCAGAACTAACCTTAATATAAAGGAGTTAGACAAAATGCATCATGTAATTTTTAGCGTGAATATTTATAAAATAAGCATGGTAGGCGATTTCGAATCGACAGTATAGACATTGTATAAAGAACTATAGTAGGATAATCGCCATGTAAAAGTTATTGGAGGCAATCGCGCCCGACATCTATTGGTACAATCATTGAACTAACGATTTTATTTACTGGTTAGATACGCCCTCTACGTCAGATGTTAGAACTTTATAAGTGACAATTCCGTAAAATTAATTGTCAGTATATATTTTTTTAGTTATTAAGATTAAATATAAGCTGTTTTTTAGCCACCACATTGGTTTAAAATATTTTTTAAACCATATTTAAAGTGACGTCATGAATTAATAGATGGCAAAAATAGGGTGGTTTAAAAATATAACCGGGTATGTCTATTTTGCGGATTGGAATTTGACCGCTGCCAGGTACTAAACGAGTAATAGTTAGGAGTTAATATTTCTGACAAGTAATATACATCCCAATACCTTTTTGCCAGGTGAAACCATTTTCACCCCCATCGCCTCCAAGGGGTACTTTATTCTTGTCAATTTTGACAAAATTAGTGCCAGGTACTAAAAAAAACGCGGTAAATTGCTGTAACTTCGTACACATAATACATAACCCAATACCTTTTTGCCAGGTGGAACAATTTTTCCCCCCATTGCCTCCAAGGGGTACTTTACTCTTGTCAATTTTGACAAAATGAGTGCCAGGTACTAGAAAAAACGCGGTAAATTGCTGTGACTTCGTACACATAATACATAACCCAATACCTTTTTGCCAGGTGAAACCATTTTTCCCCCCATTGCCTCCAAGGGGTACTTTACTCTTGTCAATTTTGACAAAATTAGTGCCAGGTACTAGAAAAAAACACGCTTAATTGTTTAAACTTCGTACACATAATTCCCATCCCAATACCTTTTTGCCAGGTGAAACCATTTATCCCCCCATCGGCTCCAGGGGGTACTTTACTCTTGTCAATTTTTACAAAATTAGTGCCAGGTACTACAAAAAACACGATACATTGCTTAAACTTCGTACACATAATTCCTATCCCAATACCTTTTTGCCAGGTGGAACAATTTTTCCCCCCATTGCCTCCAAGGGGTACTTTACTCTTGTCAATTTTGACGAAATTGGTGCCAGGTACTAGAAAAAAACACGCTTAATTGCATAAACTTTGTACACATAATTCCTATCCCAATACCTTTTTGCCAGGTGAAACCATTTTTCCCCCCTTCGGCTCCAGGGGGTACTTTACTCTTGTCAATTTTGACAAAATTAGTGCCAGGTACTACAAAAAACACGCTACATTGCTTAAACTTCGAACACATAATTCCTATCCCAATACCTTTTTGCCAGGTGGAACAATTTTTCCCCCCATTGCCTCCAAGGGGTACTTTACTCTTGTCAATTTTGACAAAATTAGTGCCAGGTACTAGAAAAAAACACGCTTAATTGTTTAAACTTTGTACACATAATTCCCATCCCAATACCTTTTTGCCAGGTGAAACCATTTTTTCCCCCATCGGCTCCAGAGGGTACTTTACTCTTGTCAGTTTTGACAAAATTAGTGCCAGGTACTACAAAAAACACGCTACATTGCTTAAACTTCGTACACATAATTTCTATCCCAATACCTTTTTGCCAGGTGGAACAATTTTTCCCCCCATTGCCTCCAAGGGGTACTTTACTCTTGTCAATTTTGACGAAATTGGTGCCAGGTACTAGAAAAAAACACGCTTAATTGCATAAACTTTGTACACATAATTCCAATCCCAATACCTTTTTGCCAGGTGAAACCATTTTTCCCCCCTTCGGCTCCAGGGGGTACTTACTCTTGTCAATTTTGACAAAATTAGTGCCAGGTACTAGAAAAAAACACGCTTAATTGTTTAAACTTTGTACACATAATTCCCATCCCAATACCTTTTTGCCAGGTGAAACCATTTTTTCCCCCATCGGCTCCAGGGGGTACTTTACTCTTGTCAGTTTTGACAAAATTAGTGCCAGGTACTACAAAAAACACGCTACATTGCTTAAACTTCGTACACATAATTCCTATCCCAATACCTTTTTGCCAGGTGGAACAATTTTTCCCCCCATTGCCTCCAAGGGGTACTTTACTCTTGACAATTTTGACGAAATTGGTGCCAGGTACTAGAGAAAAACACGCTTAATTGCAAAAACTTTGTACACATAATTCCTATCCCAATACCTTTTTGCCAGGTGAAACCATTTTCACCCCCATCGCCTCCAAGGGGTACTTTATTCTTGTCAATTTTGACAAAATTAGTGCCAGGTACTAAAAAAAACGCGGTAAATTGCTGTAACTTCGTACACATAATACATAACCCAATACCTTTTTGCCAGGTGGAACAATTTTTCCCCCCATTGCCTCCAAGGGGTACTTTACTCTTGTCAATTTTGACAAAATGAGTGCCAGGTACTAGAAAAAACGCGGTAAATTGCTGTGACTTCGTACACATAATACATAACCCAATACCTTTTTGCCAGGTAAAACCATTTTTCCCCCCATTGCCTCCAAGGGGTACTTTACTCTTGTCAATTTTGACAAAATTAGTGCCAGGTACTAGAAAAAAACACGCTTAATTGTTTAAACTTCGTACACATAATTCCCATCCCAATACCTTTTTGCCAGGTGAAACCATTTATCCCCCCATCGGCTCCAGGGGGTACTTTACTCTTGTCAATTTTTACAAAATTAGTGCCAGGTACTACAAAAAACACGATACATTGCTTAAACTTCGTACACATAATTCCTATCCCAATACCTATTTGCCAGGTGGAACAATTTTTCCCCCCATTGCCTCCAAGGGGTACTTTACTCTTGTCAATTTTGACGAAATTGGTGCCAGGTACTAGAAAAAAACACGCTTAATTGCATAAACTTTGTACACATAATTCCTATCCCAATACCTTTTTGCCAGGTGAAACCATTTTTCTCCCCTTCGGCTCCAGGGGGTACTTTACTCTTGTCAATTTTGACAAAATTAGTGCCAGGTACTACAAAAAAACACGCTACATTGCTTAAACTTCGAACACATAATTCCTATCCCAATACCTTTTTGCCAGGTGGAACAATTTTTCCCCCCATTGCCTCCAAGGGGTACTTTACTCTTGTCAATTTTGACAAAATTAGTGCCAGGTACTAGAAAAAAACACGCTTAATTGTTTAAACTTTGTACACATAATTCCCATCCCAATACCTTTTTGCCAGGTGAAACCATTTTTTCCCCCATCGGCTCCAGGGGGTACTTTACTCTTGTCAGTTTTGACAAAATTAGTGCCAGGTACTACAAAAAACACGCTACATTGCTTAAACTTCGTACACATAATTCCTATCCCAATACCTTTTTGCCAGGTGGAACAATTTTTCCCCCCATTGCCTCCAAGGGGTACTTTACTCTTGTCAATTTTGACGAAATTGGTGCCAGGTACTAGAGAAAAACACGCTTAATTGCAAAAACTTTGTACACATAATTCCTATCCCAATACCTTTTTGCCAGGTGAAACTAATTTTCCCCCCTTCGGCTCCAGGGGGTACTTTACTCTTGTCAATTTTGACAAAATTAGTGCCAGGTACTACAAAAAACACGCTACATTGCTTAAACTTCGTACACATAATTCCTATCCCAATACCTTTTTGCCAGGTGGAACTATTTTTCCCCCCATTGCCTCCAAGGGGTACTTTACTCTTGTCAATTTTGACAAAATTAGTGCCAGGTACTAGAAAAAAACACGCTTAATTGTTTAAACTTCGTACACATAATTCCCATCCCAATACCTTTTTGCCAGGTGAAACCATTTATCCCCCCATCGGCTCCAGGGGGTACTTTACTCTTGTAAATTTTGACAAAATTAGTGCCAGGTACTAGAAAAAAACACTCTTAATTGTTTAAACTTCGTACACATAATTCCCATCCCAATACCTTTTTGCCAGGTGAAACCATTTATCCCCCCATCGGCTCCAGGGGGTACTTTACTCTTGTCAATTTTTACAAAATTAGTGCCAGGTACTACAAAAAACACGCTACATTGCTTAAACTTCGTACACATAATTCCTATCCCAATACCTTTTTGCCAGGTGGAACAATTTTTCCCCCCATTGCCTCCAAGGGGTACTTTACTCTTGTCAATTTTGACGAAATTGGTGCCAGGTACTAGAAAAAAACACGCTTAATTGTTTAAACTTCGTACACATAATTCCCATCCCAATACCTTTTTGCCAGGTGAAACCATTTATCCCCCCATCGGCTCCAGGGGGTACTTTACTCTTGTCAATTTTTACAAAATTAGTGCCAGGTACTACAAAAAACACGCTACATTGCTTAAACTTTGTACACATAATTCCTATCCCAATACCTTTTTGCCAGGTGGAACAATTTTCCCCCCCATTGCCTCCAAGGGGTACTTTACTCTTGTCAATTTTGACGAAATTGGTGCCAGGTACAAGAGTAAAGTACCTCTTGGAGGCAATGGGGGGAAAAATGGTTCCACCTGGCAAAAAGGTATTGGGATGGGAATTATGTGTACAAAGTTTAAACAATTATTCGTGTTTTTTTCTAGTACCTGGCACTAATTTTGTCAAAATTGACAAGAGTAAAGTACCCCTTGGAATCAATGGGGGGAAAAGTGGTTTCACCTGGCAAAAAGGTATTGGAATAGGAATTATGTGTACGAAGTTTAAGCAGTCTAGCGTGTTTTTTGTGGTACCTGGCACTAATTTTGTAAAAATTGACAAGAGTAAAGTACCCCCTGGAGGCGATGGGGGAAAAAATGGTTTCACTTGGCAAAAAAGTATTGGGATAGGAATTATGTGTACGAAGTTTAAACAATTAAGCGTGTTTTTTTCTAGTACCTGGCACTAATTTTGTCAAAATTGACAAGAGTAAAGTACCCCTTGGAGGCAATGGGGGGAAAAATTGTTCCACCCGGCAAAAAGGTATTGCGATAGGAATTATGTGTACAAAGTTTATGCAATTAAGCGTGTTTTTTCTAGTACCTGGCACCAATTTCGTCAAAATTGACAAGAGTAAAGTACCCCTTGAAGGCAATGGGGGGAAAAATTGTTCTACCTGGCAAAAAGGTATTGGGATAGGAATTATGTGTACGTAGTTTAAGCAATGTAGCGTGTTTTTTGTAGTACCTGGCACTAATTTTGTCAAAACTGACAAGAGTAAAGTACCCCCTGGAGCCGATTGGGAAAAAAATGGTTTCACCTGGCAAAAAGGTATTGGGATGGGAATTATGTGTACAAAGTTTAAACAATTAAGCGTGTTTTTTTCTAGTACCTGGCACTAATTTTGTCAAAATTGACAAGAGTAAAGTACCCCTTGAAGGCAATGGGGGAAAAAATTTTTCCACCTGGCAAAAAGGTATTGGGATAGGAATTATGTGTACGAAGTTTAAGCAATGTAGCGTGTTTTTTGTAGTACCTGGCACTAATTTTGTAAAAATTGACTAGAGTAAAGTACCCCCTGGAGGCGATGGGGGAAAAATGGTTTCACCTGGCAAAAAAATATTGGGATAGGAATTATGTGTACGAAGTTTAAACAATTAAGCGTGTTTTTTTCTAGTACCTGGCACTAATTTTGTCAAAATTGACAAGAGTAAAGTACCCCTTGGAGGCAATGGGGGGAAAAATTGTTCCACCTGGCAAAAAGGTATTGGGATAGGAATTATGTGTACGAAGTTTAAACAATTAAGCGTGTTTTTTTCTAGTACCTGGCACTAATTTTGTAAAAATTGACTAGAGTAAAGTACCCCCTGGAGGCGATGGGGGGAAAAATGGTTTCACCTGGCAAAAAAATATTGGGATAGGAATTATGTGTACGAAGTTTAAACAATTAAGCGTGTTTTTTTCTAGTACCTGGCACTAATTTTGTCAAAATTGACAAGAGTAAAGTACCCCTTGGAGGCAATATGGGGAAAAATTGTTCTACCTGGCAAAAAGGTATTGGGATAGGAATTATGTGTACGAAGTTTAAGCAATGTAGCGTGTTTTTTGTAGTACCTGGCACTAATTTTGTCAAAATTGAAAAGAGTAAAGTACCCCTTGGAAGCAATGGGGGGACAAATTGTTCCACCAGGCAAAAAGGTATTGGGATAGGAATTATGTGTACGAAGTTTAAGCAGTCTAGTGTGTTTTTTGTAGTACCTGGCACTAATTTTGTAAAAATTGACAAGAGTAAAGTACCCCCTGGAGGCGATGGGGGGGAAAAATGGTTTCACCTGGCAAAAAAGTATTGGGATAGGAATTATGTGTACGAAGTTTAAACAATTAAGCGTGTTTTTTTCTAGTACCTGGCACTAATTTTGTCAAAATTGACAAGAGTAAAGTACCCCTTGGAGGCAATGGGGGGAAAAATTGTTCCACCTGGCAAAAAGGTATTGAGATAGGAATTATGTGTACAAAGTTTATGCAATTAAGCGTGTTTTTTTCTAGTACCTGGCACCAATTTCGTCAAAATTGACAAGAGTAAAGTACCCCTTGGAGGCAATGGGGGGAAAAATTGTTCCACCTGGCAAAAAGGTATTGGGATAGGAATTATGTGTACGTAGTTTAAACAATGTAGCGTGTTTTTTGTAGTACCTGGCACTAATTTTGTCAAAATTGACAAGAGTAAAGTAACCCTTGGAGGCAATGGGGGGAAAAATTGTTCCACCTGGCAAAAAGGTATTGGGATAGGAATTATGTGTACGTAGTTTAAGCAATGTAGCGTGTTTTTTGTAGTACCTGGCACTAATTTTGTCAAAACTGACAAGAGTAAAGTACCCCCTGGAGCCGATGGGGAAAAAAATGGTTTCACCTGGCAAAAAGGTATTGGGATGGGAATTATGTGTACAAAGTTTAAACAATTAAGCGTGTTTTTTTCTAGTACCTGGCACTAATTTTGTCAAAATTGACAAGAGTAAAGTACCCCTTGAAGGCAATGGGGGGAAAAATTGTTCCACCTGGCAAAAAGGTATTGGGATAGGAATTATGTGTACGAAGGTTAAGCAATGTAGCGTGTTTTTTGTAGTACCTGGCACTAATTTTGTAAAAATTGACTAGAATAAAGTACCCCCTGGAGGCGATGGGGGGAAAAATGGTTTCACCTGGCAAAAAAATATTGGGATAGGAATTATGTGTACGAAGTTTAAACAATTAAGCGTGTTTTTTTCTAGTACCTGGCACTAATTTTGTCAAAATTGACAAGAGTAAAGTACCCCTTGGAGGCAATGGGGGGAAAAATTGTTCCACCTGGCAAAAAGGTATTGGGATAGGAATTATGTGTACGAAGTTTAAGCAATGTAGCGTGTTTTTTGTAGTACCTGGCACTAATTTTGTCAAAATTGACAAGAGTAAAGTACCCCCTGGAGCCGAAGGGGGGAAAAATAGTTTCACCTGGCAAAAAGGTATTGGGATAGGAATTATGTGTACAATGTTTTTGCAATTAAGCGTGTTTTTCTCTAGTACCTGGCACCAATTTCGTCAAAATTGTCAAGAGTAAAGTACCCCTTGGAGGCAATGGGGGGAAAAATTGTTCTACCTGGCAAAAAGGTATTGGGATAGGAATTATGTGTACGAAGTTTAAGCAATGTAGCGTGTTTTTTGTAGTACCTGGCACTAATTTTGTCAAAACTGACAAGAGTAAAGTACCCCCTGGAGCCGATGGGGGAAAAAATGGTTTCACCTGGCAAAAAGGTATTGGGATGGGAATTATGTGTACAAAGTTTAAACAATTATGCGTGTTTTTTTCTAGTACCTGGCACTAATTTTGTAAAAATTGACAAGAGTAAAGTACCCCCTGGAGCCGAAGGGGGGAAAAATGGTTTCACCTGGCAAAAAGGTATTGGGATAGGAATTATGTGTACAAAGTTTATGCAATTAAGCGTGTTTTTTTCTAGTACCTGGCACCAATTTCGTCAAAATTGACAAGAGTAAAGTACCCCTTGGAGGCAATGGGGGGAAAAATTGTTCCACCTGGCAAAAAGGTATTGGGATAGAAATTATGTGTACGAAGTTTAAGCAATGTAGCGTGTTTTTTGTAGTACCTGGCACTAATTTTGTCAAAATTGACAAGAGTAAAGTACCCCCTGGAGCCGAAGGGGGGAAAAATAGTTTCACCTGGCAAAAAGGTATTGGGATAGGAATTATGTGTACAAAGTTTTTGCAATTAAGCGTGTTTTTCTCTAGTACCTGGCACCAATTTCGTCAAAATTGTCAAGAGTAAAGTACCCCTTGGAGGCAATGGGAGGAAAAATTGTTCTACCTGGCAAAAAGGTATTGGGATAGGAATTATGTGTACGAAGTTTAAGCAATGTAGCGTGTTTTTTGTAGTACCTGGCACTAATTTTGTCAAAACTGACAAGAGTAAAGTACCCCCTGGAGCCGATGGGGGAAAAAATGGTTTCACCTGGCAAAAAGGTATTGGGATGGGAATTATGTGTACAAAGTTTAAACAATTAAGCGTGTTTTTTTCTAGTACCTGGCACTAATTTTGTCAAAATTGACAAGAGTAAAGTACCCCCTGGAGCCGAAGGGGGGAAAAATGGTTTCACCTGGCAAAAAGGTATTGGGATAGGAATTATGTGTACAAAGTTTATGCAATTAAGCGTGTTTTTTTCTAGTACCTGGCACCAATTTCGTCAAAATTGACAAGAGTAAAGTACCCCTTGGAGGCAATGGGGGGAAAAATTGTTCCACCTGGCAAAAAGGTATTGGGATAGAAATTATGTGTACGAAGTTTAAGCAATGTAGCGTGTTTTTTGTAGTACCTGGCACTAATTTTGTCAAAATTGACAAGAGTAAAGTACCCCCTGGAGCCGAAGGGGGGAAAAATAGTTTCACCTGGCAAAAAGGTATTGGGATAGGAATTATGTGTACAAAGTTTTTGCAATTAAGCGTGTTTTTCTCTAGTACCTGGCACTAATTTTGTCAAAACTGACAAGAGTAAAGTACCCCCTGGAGCCGAAGGGGGGAAAAATAGTTTCACCTGGCAAAAAGGTATTGGGATAGGAATTATGTGTACAATGTTTTTGCAATTAAGCGTGTTTTTCTCTAGTACCTGGCACCAATTTCGTCAAAATTGTCAAGAGTAAAGTACCCCTTGGAGGCAATGGGGGGAAAAATTGTTCTACCTGGCAAAAAGGTATTGGGATAGGAATTATGTGTACGAAGTTTAAGCAATGTAGCGTGTTTTTTGTAGTACCTGGCACTAATTTTGTCAAAACTGACAAGAGTAAAGTACCCCCTGGAGCCGATGGGGGAAAAAATGGTTTCACCTGGCAAAAAGGTATTGGGATGGGAATTATGTGTACAAAGTTTAAACAATTAAGCGTGTTTTTTTCTAGTACCTGGCACTAATTTTGTAAAAATTGACAAGAGTAAAGTACCCCCTGGAGCCGAAGGGGGGAAAAATGGTTTCACCTGGCAAAAAGGTATTGGGATAGGAATTATGTGTACAAAGTTTATGCAATTAAGCGTGTTTTTTTCTAGTACCTGGCACCAATTTCGTCAAAATTGACAAGAGTAAAGTACCCCTTGGAGGCAATGGGGGGAAAAATTGTTCCACCTGGCAAAAAGGTATTGGGATAGAAATTATGTGTACGAAGTTTAAGCAATCTAGCGTGTTTTTTGTAGTACCTGGCACTAATTTTGTCAAAATTGACAAGAGTAAAGTACCCCCTGGAGCCGAAGGGGGGAAAAATAGTTTCACCTGGCAAAAAGGTATTGGGATAGGAATTATGTGTACAAAGTTTTTGCAATTAAGCGTGTTTTTCTCTAGTACCTGGCACCAATTTCGTCAAAATTGTCAAGAGTAAAGTACCCCTTGGAGGCAATGGGGGGAAAAATTGTTCTACCTGGCAAAAAGGTATTGGGATAGGAATTATGTGTACGAAGTTTAAGCAATGTAGCGTGTTTTTTGTAGTACCTGGCACTAATTTTGTCAAAACTGACAAGAGTAAAGTACCCCCTGGAGCCGATGGGGGAAAAAATGGTTTCACCTGGCAAAAAGGTATTGGGATGGGAATTATGTGTACAAAGTTTAAACAATTAAGCGTGTTTTTTTCTAGTACCTGGCACTAATTTTGTCAAAATTGACAAGAGTAAAGTACCCCCTGGAGCCGAATGGGGGAAAAATGGTTTCACCTGGCAAAAAGGTATTGGGATAGGAATTATGTGTACAAAGTTTATGCAATTAAGCGTGTTTTTTTCTAGTACCTGGCACCAATTTCGTCAAAATTGACAAGAGTAAAGTACCCCTTGGAGGCGATGGGAGGAAAAATTGTTCCACCTGGCAAAAAGGTATTGGGATAGAAATTATGTGTACGAAGTTTAAGCAATGTAGCGTGTTTTTTGTAGTACCTGGCACTAATTTTGTCAAAATTGACAAGAGTAAAGTACCCCCTGGAGCCGAAGGGGGGAAAAATAGTTTCACCTGGCAAAAAGGTATTGGGATAGGAATTATGTGTACAAAGTTTTTGCAATTAAGCGTGTTTTTCTCTAGTACCTGGCACTAATTTTGTCAAAACTGACAAGAGTAAAGTACCCCCTGGAGCTGATGGGGGAAAAATGGTTTCACCTGGCAAAAAGGTATTGGGATGGGAATTATGTGTACAAAGTTTAAACAATTAAGCGTGTTTTTTTCTAGTACCTGGCACTAATTTTGTCAAAATTGACAAGAGTAAAGTACCCCCTGGAGCCGAAGGGGGGAAAAATAGTTTCACCTGGCAAAAAGGTATTGGGATAGGAATTATGTGTACAAAGTTTTTGCAATTAAGCGTGTTTTTCTCTAGTACCTGGCACCAATTTCGTCAAAATTGTCAAGAGTAAAGTACCCCTTGGAGGCAATGGGGGGAAAAATTGTTCTACCTGGCAAAAAGGTATTGGGATAGGAATTATGTGTACGAAGTTTAAGCAATGTAGCGTGTTTTTTGTAGTACCTGGCACTAATTTTGTCAAAACTGACAAGAGTAAAGTACCCCCTGGAGCCGATGGGGGAAAAAATGGTTTCACCTGGCAAAAAGGTATTGGGATGGGAATTATGTGTACAAAGTTTAAACAATTAAGCGTGTTTTTTTCTAGTACCTGGCACTAATTTTGTCAAAATTGACAAGAGTAAAGTACCCCCTGGAGCCGAAGGGGGGAAAAATGGTTTCACCTGGCAAAAAGGTATTGGGATAGGAATTATGTGTACAAAGTTTATGCAATTAAGCGTGGTTTTTTCTAGTACCTGGCACCAATTTCGTCAAAATTGACAAGAGTAAAGTACCCCTTGGAGGCAATGGGGGGAAAAATTGTTCCACCTGGCAAAAAGGTATTGGGATAGAAATTATGTGTACGAAGTTTAAGCAATGTAGCGTGTTTTTTGTAGTACCTGGCACTAATTTTGTCAAAATTGACAAGAGTAAAGTACCCCCTGGAGCCGAAGGGGGGAAAAATAGTTTCACCTGGCAAAAAGGTATTCGGATAGGAATTATGTGTACAAAGTTTTTGCAATTAAGCGTGTTTTTCTCTAGTACCTGGCACCAATTTCGTCAAAATTGTCAAGAGTAAAGTACCCCTTGGAGGCAATGGGAGGAAAAATTGTTCTACCTGGCAAAAAGGTATTGGGATAGGAATTATGTGTACGAAGTTTAAGCAATGTAGCGTGTTTTTTGTAGTACCTGGCACTAATTTTGTCAAAATTGACAAGAGTAAAGTACCCCCTGGAGCCGAAGGGGGGAAAAATAGTTTTACCTGGCAAAAAGGTATTCGGATAGGAATTATGTGTACAAAGTTTTTGCAATTAAGCGTGTTTTTCTCTAGTACCTGGCACCAATTTCGTCAAAATTGTCAAGAGTAAAGTACCCCTTGGAGGCAATGGGAGGAAAAATTGTTCTACCTGGCAAAAAGGTATTGGGATAGGAATTATGTGTACGAAGTTTAAGCAATGTAGCGTGTTTTTTGTAGTACCTGGCACTAATTTTGTCAAAATTGACAAGAGTAAAGTACCCCCTGGAGCCGAAGGGGGGAAAAATAGTTTCACCTGGCAAAAAGGTATTGGGATAGGAATTATGTGTACAAAGTTTTTGCAATTAAGCGTGTTTTTCTCTAGTACCTGGCACCAATTTCGTCAAAATTGTCAAGAGTAAAGTACCCCTTGGAGGCAATGGGGGGAAAAATTGTTCTACCTGGCAAAAAGGTATTGGGATAGGAATTATGTGTACGAAGTTTAAGCAATGTAGCGTGTTTTTTGTAGTACCTGGCACTAATTTTGTCAAAACTGACAAGAGTAAAGTACCCCCTGGAGCCGATGGGGGAAAAAATGGTTTCACCTGGCAAAAAGGTATTGGGATGGGAATTATGTGTACAAAGTTTAAACAATTAAGCGTGTTTTTTTCTAGTACCTGGCACTAATTTTGTCAAAATTGACAAGAGTAAAGTACCCCTTGGAGGCAATATGGGGAAAAATTGTTCTACCTGGCAAAAAGGTATTGGGATAGGAATTATGTGTACGAAGTTTAAGCAATGTAGCGTGTTTTTTGTAGTACCTGGCACTAATTTTGTCAAAATTGAAAAGAGTAAAGTACCCCTTGGAAGCAATGGGGGGACAAATTGTTCCACCAGGCAAAAAGGTATTGGGATAGGAATTATGTGTACGAAGTTTAAGCAGTCTAGTGTGTTTTTTGTAGTACCTGGCACTAATTTTGTAAAAATTGACAAGAGTAAAGTACCCCCTGGAGGCGATGGGGGGGAAAAATGGTTTCACCTGGCAAAAAAGTATTGGGATAGGAATTATGTGTACGAAGTTTAAACAATTAAGCGTGTTTTTTTCTAGTACCTGGCACTAATTTTGTCAAAATTGACAAGAGTAAAGTACCCCTTGGAGGCAATGGGGGGAAAAATTGTTCCACCTGGCAAAAAGGTATTGAGATAGGAATTATGTGTACAAAGTTTATGCAATTAAGCGTGTTTTTTTCTAGTACCTGGCACCAATTTCGTCAAAATTGACAAGAGTAAAGTACCCCTTGGAGGCAATGGGGGGAAAAATTGTTCCACCTGGCAAAAAGGTATTGGGATAGGAATTATGTGTACGTAGTTTAAACAATGTAGCGTGTTTTTTGTAGTACCTGGCACTAATTTTGTCAAAATTGACAAGAGTAAAGTAACCCTTGGAGGCAAGGGGGGGAAAAATTGTTCCACCTGGCAAAAAGGTATTGGGATAGGAATTATGTGTACGTAGTTTAAGCAATGTAGCGTGTTTTTTGTAGTACCTGGCACTAATTTTGTCAAAACTGACAAGAGTAAAGTACCCCCTGGAGCCGATGGGGAAAAAAATGGTTTCACCTGGCAAAAAGGTATTGGGATGGGAATTATGTGTACAAAGTTTAAACAATTAAGCGTGTTTTTTTCTAGTACCTGGCACTAATTTTGTCAAAATTGACAAGAGTAAAGTACCCCTTGAAGGCAATGGGGGGAAAAATTGTTCCACCTGGCAAAAAGGTATTGGGATAGGAATTATGTGTACGAAGGTTAAGCAATGTAGCGTGTTTTTTGTAGTACCTGGCACTAATTTTGTAAAAATTGACTAGAATGAAGTACCCCCTGGAGGCGATGGGGGGAAAAATGGTTTCACCTGGCAAAAAAATATTGGGATAGGAATTATGTGTACGAAGTTTAAACAATTAAGCGTGTTTTTTTCTAGTACCTGGCAATAATTTTGTCAAAATTGACAAGAGTAAAGTACCCCTTGGAGGCAATGGGGGGAAAAATTGTTCCACCTGGCAAAAAGGTATTGGGATAGGAATTATGTGTACGAAGTTTAAGCAATGTAGCGTGTTTTTTGTAGTACCTGGCACTAATTTTGTCAAAATTGACAAGAGTAAAGTACCCCCTGGAGCCGAAGGGGGGAAAAATAGTTTCACCTGGCAAAAAGGTATTGGGATAGGAATTATGTGTACAATGTTTTTGCAATTAAGCGTGTTTTTCTCTAGTACCTGGCACCAATTTCGTCAAAATTGTCAAGAGTAAAGTACCCCTTGGAGGCAATGGGGGGAAAAATTGTTCTACCTGGCAAAAAGGTATTGGGATAGGAATTATGTGTACGAAGTTTAAGCAATGTAGCGTGTTTTTTGTAGTACCTGGCACTAATTTTGTCAAAACTGACAAGAGTAAAGTACCCCCTGGAGCCGATGGGGGAAAAAATGGTTTCACCTGGCAAAAAGGTATTGGGATGGGAATTATGTGTACAAAGTTTAAACAATTAAGCGTGTTTTTTTCTAGTACCTGGCACTAATTTTGTAAAAATTGACAAGAGTAAAGTACCCCCTGGAGCCGAAGGGGGGAAAAATGGTTTCACCTGGCAAAAAGGTATTGGGATAGGAATTATGTGTACAAAGTTTATGCAATTAAGCGTGTTTTTTTCTAGTACCTGGCACCAATTTCGTCAAAATTGACAAGAGTAAAGTACCCCTTGGAGGCAATGGGGGGAAAAATTGTTCCACCTGGCAAAAAGGTATTGGGATAGAAATTATGTGTACGAAGTTTAAGCAATGTAGCGTGTTTTTTGTAGTACCTGGCACTAATTTTGTCAAAATTGACAAGAGTAAAGTACCCCCTGGAGCCGAAGGGGGGAAAAATAGTTTCACCTGGCAAAAAGGTATTGGGATAGGAATTATGTGTACAAAGTTTTTGCAATTAAGCGTGTTTTTCTCTAGTACCTGGCACCAATTTCGTCAAAATTGTCAAGAGTAAAGTACCCCTTGGAGGCAATGGGAGGAAAAATTGTTCTACCTGGCAAAAAGGTATTGGGATAGGAATTATGTGTACGAAGTTTAAGCAATGTAGCGTGTTTTTTGTAGTACCTGGCACTAATTTTGTCAAAACTGACAAGAGTAAAGTACCCCCTGGAGCCGATGGGGGAAAAAATGGTTTCACCTGGCAAAAAGGTATTGGGATGGGAATTATGTGTACAAAGTTTAAACAATTAAGCGTGTTTTTTTCTAGTACCTGGCACTAATTTTGTCAAAATTGACAAGAGTAAAGTACCCCCTGGAGCCGAAGGGGGGAAAAATGGTTTCACCTGGCAAAAAGGTATTGGGATAGGAATTATGTGTACAAAGTTTATGCAATTAAGCGTGTTTTTTTCTAGTACCTGGCACCAATTTCGTCAAAATTGACAAGAGTAAAGTACCCCTTGGAGGCAATGGGGGGAAAAATTGTTCCACCTGGCAAAAAGGTATTGGGATAGAAATTATGTGTACGAAGTTTAAGCAATGTAGCGTGTTTTTTGTAGTACCTGGCACTAATTTTGTCAAAATTGACAAGAGTAAAGTACCCCCTGGAGCCGAAGGGGGGAAAAATAGTTTTACCTGGCAAAAAGGTATTGGGATAGGAATTATGTGTACAAAGTTTTTGCAATTAAGCGTGTTTTTCTCTAGTACCTGGCACTAATTTTGTCAAAACTGACAAGAGTAAAGTACCCCCTGGAGCCGAAGGGGATAAAAATAGTTTCACCTGGCAAAAAGGTATTGGGATAGGAATTATGTGTACAATGTTTTTGCAATTAAGCGTGTTTTTCTCTAGTACCTGGCACCAATTTCGTCAAAATTGTCAAGAGTAAAGTACCCCTTGGAGGCAATGGGGGGAAAAATTGTTCTACCTGGCAAAAAGGTATTGGGATAGGAATTATGTGTACGAAGTTTAAGCAATGTAGCGTGTTTTTTGTAGTACCTGGCACTAATTTTGTCAAAACTGACAAGAGTAAAGTACCCCCTGGAGCCGATGGGGGAAAAAATGGTTTCACCTGGCAAAAAGGTATTGGGATGGGAATTATGTGTACAAAGTTTAAACAATTAAGCGTGTTTTTTTCTAGTACCTGGCACTAATTTTGTAAAAATTGACAAGAGTAAAGTACCCCCTGGAGCCGAAGGGGGGAAAAATGGTTTCACCTGGCAAAAAGGTATTGGGATAGGAATTATGTGTACAAAGTTTATGCAATTAAGCGTGTTTTTTTCTAGTACCTGGCACCAATTTCGTCAAAATTGACAAGAGTAAAGTACCCCTTGGAGGCAATGGGGGGAAAAATTGTTCCACCTGGCAAAAAGGTATTGGGATAGAAATTATGTGTACGAAGTTTAAGCAATGTAGCGTGTTTTTTGTAGTACCTGGCACTAATTTTGTCAAAATTGACAAGAGTAAAGTACCCCCTGGAGCCGAAGGGGGGAAAAATAGTTTCACCTGGCAAAAAGGTATTGGGATAGGAATTATGTGTACAAAGTTTTTGCAATTAAGCGTGTTTTTCTCTAGTACCTGGCACCAATTTCGTCAAAATTGTCAAGAGTAAAGTACCCCTTGGAGGCAATGGGGGGAAAAATTGTTCTACCTGGCAAAAAGGTATTGGGATAGGAATTATGTGTACGAAGTTTAAGCAATGTAGCGTGTTTTTTGTAGTACCTGGCACTAATTTTGTCAAAACTGACAAGAGTAAAGTACCCCCTGGAGCCGATGGGGGAAAAAATGGTTTCACCTGGCAAAAAGGTATTGGGATGGGAATTATGTGTACAAAGTTTAAACAATTAAGCGTGTTTTTTTCTAGTACCTGGCACTAATTTTGTCAAAATTGACAAGAGTAAAGTACCCCCTGGAGCCGAAGGGGGGAAAAATGGTTTCACCTGGCAAAAAGGTATTGGGATAGGAATTATGTGTACAAAGTTTATGCAATTAAGCGTGTTTTTTTCTAGTACCTGGCACCAATTTCGTCAAAATTGACAAGAGTAAAGTACCCCTTGGAGGCAATGGGGGGAAAAATTGTTCCACCTGGCAAAAAGGTATTGGGATAGAAATTATGTGTACGAAGTTTAAGCAATGTAGCGTGTTTTTTGTAGTACCTGGCACTAATTTTGTCAAAATTGACAAGAGTAAAGTACCCCCTGGAGCCGAAGGGGGGAAAAATAGTTTCACCTGGCAAAAAGGTATTGGGATAGGAATTATGTGTACAAAGTTTTTGCAATTAAGCGTGTTTTTCTCTAGTACCTGGCACTAATTTTGTCAAAACTGACAAGAGTAAAGTACCCCCTGGAGCCGATGGGGGAAAAATGGTTTCACCTGGCAAAAAGGTATTGGGATGGGAATTATGTGTACAAAGTTTAAACAATTAAGCGTGTTTTTTTCTAGTACCTGGCACTAATTTTGTCAAAATTGACAAGAGTAAAGTACCCCCTGGAGCCGAAGGGGGGAAAAATAGTTTCACCTGGCAAAAAGGTATTGGGATAGGAATTATGTGTACAAAGTTTTTGCAATTAAGCGTGTTTTTCTCTAGTACCTGGCACCAATTTCGTCAAAATTGTCAAGAGTAAAGTACCCCTTGGAGGCAATGGGGGGAAAAATTGTTCTACCTGGCAAAAAGGTATTGGGATAGGAATTATGTGTACGAAGTTTAAGCAATGTAGCGTGTTTTTTGTAGTACCTGGCACTAATTTTGTCAAAACTGACAAGAGTAAAGTACCCCCTGGAGCCGATGGGGGAAAAAATGGTTTTACCTGGCAAAAAGGTATTGGGATGGGAATTATGTGTACAAAGTTTAAACAATTAAGCGTGTTTTTTTCTAGTACCTGGCACTAATTTTGTCAAAATTGACAAGAGTAAAGTACCCCCTGGAGCCGAAGGGGGGAAAAATGGTTTCACCTGGCAAAAAGGTATTGGGATAGGAATTATGTGTACAAAGTTTATGCAATTAAGCGTGGTTTTTTCTAGTACCTGGCACCAATTTCGTCAAAATTGACAAGAGTAAAGTACCCCTTGGAGGCAATGGGGGGAAAAATTGTTCCACCTGGCGAAAAGGTATTGGGATAGAAATTATGTGTACGAAGTTTAAGCAATGTAGCGTGTTTTTTGTAGTACCTGGCACTAATTTTGTCAAAATTGACAAGAGTAAAGTACCCCCTGGAGCCGAAGGGGGGAAAAATAGTTTCACCTGGCAAAAAGGTATTGGGATAGGAATTATGTGTACAAAGTTTTTGCAATTAAGCGTGTTTTTCTCTAGTACCTGGCACTAATTTTGTCAAAACTGACAAGAGTAAAGTACCCCCTGGAGCCGATGGGGGAAAAAATGGTTTCACCTGGCAAAAAGGTATTGGGATGGGAATTATGTGTACAAAGTTTAAACAATTAAGCGTGTTTTTTTCTAGTACCTGGCACTAATTTTGTCAAAATTGACAAGAGTAAAGTACCCCCTGGAGCCGAAGGGGGGAAAAATGGTTTCACCTGGCAAAAAGGTATTGGGATAGGAATTATGTGTACAAAGTTTATGCAATTAAGCGTGTTTTTTTCTAGTACCTGGCACCAATTTCGTCAAAATTGACAAGAGTAAAGTACCCCTTGGAGGCAATGGGGGGAAAAATTGTTCCACCTGGCAAAAAGGTATTGGGATAGAAATTATGTGTACGAAGTTTAAGCAATGTAGCGTGTTTTTTGTAGTACCTGGCACTAATTTTGTCAAAATTGACAAGAGTAAAGTACCCCCTGGAGCCGAAGGGGGGAAAAATGGTTTCACCTGGCAAAAAGGTATTGGGATAGGAATTATGTGTACAAAGTTTATGCAATTAAGCGTGTTTTTTTCTAGTACCTGGCACCAATTTCGTCAAAATTGACAAGAGTAAAGTACCCCTTTGGTGGCAATGGGGGGAAAAATGGTTTCACCTGGCAAAAAGGTATTGGGTTATGTATTATGTGTACGAAGTCACAGCAATTTACCGCGTTTTTTCTAGTACCTGGCACTCATTTTGTCAAAATTGACAAGAGTAAAGTACCCCTTGGAGGCAATGGGGGGAAAAATTGTTCCACCTGGCAAAAAGGTATTGGGTTATGTATTATGTGTACGAAGTTACAGCAATTTACCGCGTTTTTTTTAGTACCTGGCACTAATTTTGTCAAAATTGACAAGAATAAAGTACCCCTTGGAGGCGATGGGGGTGAAAATGGTTTCACCTGGCAAAAAGGTATTGGGATGTATATTACTTGTCAGAAATATTAACTCCTAACTATTACTCGTTTAGTACCTGGCAGCGGTCAAATTCCAATCCGCAAATTAGACATACCCAATATAACCAGCTGTCATAGGACAAAATTTTTAATTAGGTATAATTCTGATTTCGATCGTATTTTCTTTTAATGCTTGTTAAATCAGATGAAGGAAGATGAGTGATACCGATTTTAAGTAAAAATTGAAGTGTTTTTAATAGGTACATTGCAATCTGAAACGTCGTTTATTATTTTATTTTGGTATTTTTCTTGTCAATAAACATGGCATCATATTTATTCCGTAGCTCCAACAGATACGCGATTGTCTGACGATTATTTGCTGTAGATTTTTTGGGCTTTTCAAAGTTCATCAACTGCCAAAGAACGTTTAATTGCTTTTAAATATTTACTGGCAAATTCAGAATCTGAAGCAAACTACGTAATTATGTTTGCAAAAAACGTACAACTGATAAGTAATCCTTTAACCTTATTTTAATTGAATTATTGTTTCATAATCAAGAGTAATCTTTAGGTAGATAACATCGTCCAACTGTTTATGGTGACCATACATATTTGTATTATAACATTATAACCAATTAATGTATGAATATGAATCACATAATATATGTATGAAGTTATCAAAAATCAATAAAAATCAACAAAACGTCAAATATATCAAAATGTTCAAAGATGGAACAGAGCAAAACAACATACAACAGCCAAAATCAGAATCTCTAATGTGTCAACCGTTATTGAACCATATGCCTCCGACTGGTTCAAAAATTCTAGCTTTGGTTTAAAATATTTCGTCCGCGACGTCATAGTTGCATCGCTAAAATTTAAATGGTTTAAAACAGTCGAAAATATTTTAAACCACACACTCGCTAAAAAATACCTATAATTAAAAATTAGTGATTCTTGTGAAGAATCAATAAATAATAGCATTTCACAAGATACCTATTCGTCTATATTTAAAAATAAACTGAGATTTTAATGAAACTAAAAGCAATCTGATTATCAGCGTTAAAAAGTAAACGTTTTTCATAAGTCTTCATAACGAAAATTTAGAGTACTTGTCTAGGAGTCGAAGGGTTCCGAGTTCAAACCCACGAGTGGAAACTTTTTTTTTATTATTTAATGTTATTTTCTAAATTGGTAAAACTTAAATTAATTTCAAAACATGAATTTTACGTTAATGACATCTAAGTCTTCATGCTCAAATTTCGTCTTTTTGCTATGGCCACTCGGGATCATCAAATTATAATAGAAGCTTTAGCTGTGTTAGGGTGGCTAAATATTGAAAAACGAATCTTGTTACATTGTTTTATATTTTATCATAAATTAATTATCTATAAAGAACCATCGTATCTTTTTAACAAAATACAATTTAGATCAGACGTACAACATATCAATGTACGTTTTCGATCTTGCTTGACGCCGCCTATTCACTCTACTTCCCTCTTCGAATCATCCTTTTCGTATAATATAACCAGGCTATACAACAGGTTTCCGAGACATCTTCTTACTTGCTCATTGAGCACTATAAAAAATAAAATAAAAAACTTGCTATTTACTAATGAACTAACATTCTAGACTTGTGCTTTATTTTCGTTTTCTATTTATTATATTATTATTTCTGCGTCATTAACATGGATTAACTTGAATTTCGCTTGTTTTTATCTAGCTTATATTATTATCATTATTATAATTATTTTTAATTAAGTAGTTTAATTAAATAGGTTGAGTGGAAGAGAGGACTTACCCTTGCTTGCAAGGATTAGACCTAACTCTGCCTTTTGGCAAATATTGTATTTTGCTTATCTGTATGTTTTTTTTTTCTCTGCCAATAAAAGCTTTTATTATTATTATTATTATTATTATTAATATTATAAGGTCCGGTAATTTTATTTAAATCTTTTGACAATGAAACTAAAAATGTGTGTGTCTAAAGGAGAAATATACCGAAAATAACAAGTATTTAAATTTTGCTAATAAATTTGTATTAGGTATGTGTTAAAAGAAAATACATCATTTTGGATTTGAATATAGGTACAGTGTGTCGCAAAATGTCTGCATCAAGAAAACGCACGAAATTACATTTTTCTTTAATCTACGTAAAAAAGTGCGAATTAATAATTTTTTTTACTGAAAATTTATGGTACCTAACAGGGTTATTCATTATAAATTACCCTCCCTTTATGCTATAATTATTATTGTATAATGTTTACATTGACCGAATTTTGTAAAAATGTCATCAAATGACCATATCAGTGGTGTGCATATTTCACAGGATTTAACATGAATATTTTTTAATAAGGATAGCATAGATATATATTTTATTCAATTTTCGAAATGATCTTTATTCTTTCCTGATTAATTAAACGTCGAATATCATAGATAATCTATGTCGAATATCTTATAAATATTTACACTTTTTCTTTCTCACTGTAAACTACCTATTTGGATTATTTTATTATCAAACATAATAGTTGTGATTTTCATAGCTTTTACTTTAATAATGTTAACTTTTTCATGTTTACATTATCAACGTTAAATTACTCGAGAACAGACGGTATAAGATAGGGTTATCAATAATATACATTTGTGAATTTAGAAAAAAATATCCCAGAAATTTAATAACATAGAGGGTATCCCATTTAAAAAAGTTTATTTGTGTGGTATTCCGTGAAATCTGAATACGTATTTTTATGGTATATTTAAAAAAAGTCAGTCATATTCACAAACTTTTATTTAAAGCTTTTTTAGAATATGCAATAGTGGTTATAAAAGGTGTCTTTAATAATGAATAATCTTGTACATGAACTCAAATAAATTTGTTGAAATTAATTTCATTTGTAAAAATGTCACTTCCGCTTCTCCCGTATTGCTAAAAAAAAATTGTGTCCAAGTCCAGGATTTGATGGTGGTAAATATTAATTCTAGATACATTTTTCAAGTAACATTGTTCTCCTGTTTTTAGAAATAAAGGTTAATGTTTACTCAAATTCATATATTTTTTTGGACACACAGTATGTTTGTATAATATTAAAAACTTCTCCTACTAAATATTTTGGCACAATCAAAGTAGATATCTTAAATTGATTATTGTTAGAAAAAGTAAAAATAATATTAAATATAAATTAAAAAAATAATTTAATTTAATAATTTGATAAAAAAATTGAAATTTTGGGTTTATATGTATAAAAAATTGTAGATTTTAACTGTTTTTTTTTTAAGTTCTAACTTGATTTTTTGGGGATGCCACACCCTCCATCTCCCTCTAGGGGATGGTGGTGGTAAGATATTTATACAAAAATGTTGCAAATCATTTCTATTGTAAATATGCCAAAAATAAGATTTTTATGTATTTGTAACTATGTTTAAATGCCAGCCCCCACATCCGAACTATGAAGATTAAAGTCAAAAGTTCAAAAAAAAAATTGTAATTTTGTGTTTTTATGTATAAAAAATCGTAGACCTTAACTGTTTTATTTAAAAAGTTCTAACTTAATTTTTTGGGAATGCCACCCTCACCATATCAGATAGGGGTGGGGAGGGGTGAATTTTTTAAAGCGATTTTTATTTTTATGGGATAATACATCCATATACCAAGTTTAGTTTCAATATTTCGACCCTATCCCCCAAAGCCGAACCCCAACCAATAATCCTTATAGAACCCATTGTGTTTACTTCAATATTAAGAATTCATTTATATTATTTACCAACCATCTTAAGGGTTTTTTTTATTACATTGTTACGCACCAGATTAAAGAAATAACCTGTTGTTTATAATTACTTATGCTAAGTACTTAGGTAGGTACCTTACTTACCTACCTATAGGTATACGTATTTAAATTAAAAATACAATTTTTTCAACACTTAAGAAATGTATTATTATTAATATTATATAATTTATTTTAAATTAATTCGGATAAAACCTGTAAAGAAAAAGAAAAACAAAAGCATATTTTCTATTTTATTAATTTCAAAAGAGTTATAAATACACAATTTTTTTTTTTTTATAAATCATGTAGTTACTCTTGTTGGGAACTCGTCCTTTATTAACAGTAAAATAATTCAGTAAT